>VXBR01000696.1:26185-46743 GCA_013400215.1 Cisticola juncidis
TCAGTCCCTGGTTAGGGGTTTCAGTCCCTGGTTAGGAGTTTCAGTCCCTCATTTGGGATCAGTCCCTGGTTAGGGGGTTTCAGTCCCTCATGGTGTGGCTGTTTCCAGCACTGCAGCTCCTGCCTCTCTCCAGAGTTTGGGATGCACAGGTTTTGGGATGCACAGGTTTTGGGATCAGCCTCTCCCCTCAGTTTCTCAGAGCTGTTGAAGCCCCTTTATTCAGCAGAGCTGTGAATGCTGAGCTGGTTCCTGCAGCTCCCTGATGCCTCTGCCCATGCCCTTTGCTGACCTCTGCTAACTTTACCTGTTTGAATTCCCAGGTCCACCAAATCCCGCAGGGAGACAGACAAGTGAAGCCTCCAAAGCTCAAGAGGAGGAAGATCTCTAGATAACATTGAATGTGTTTGTTACTGGTCCAGTCCTATCACAGTGAACGTGCACATGAGTCTATCTGTAGGTATTGATCCGGACGTGGCTCTCTCGGGATTTCTGGAGACACCAGCAGCAGTGGTGCCACTTTTTGGGATGATTAGGAGGGATAGAGGTTGCTGGAGAAGCCAATCAGAAATCTTGAAAGGTTTGCAGTAACAATGTCAGATGATTACTGAAATTTTTTTTTCTATAATACTAAAAATTGTGATTATAAGAAATAGTCCAAATGTTTCTGAGAAATTTTCATTGTGTATATAGATAATACAGAATTTCATGGTGATATCTGAACTGTAAATATTGTACAATATTGTCATGTACAAGCGTACCTAATGCACACTTTATCTTTTATTGTACAAAAAATAGTGTACAAAATTCTTTGGTTTCTATTGAGTACACATACAAGAGACTACCAGTGTAAAGTGATAAATAAAAATACAGCCTAAATGCTTTTATATGATAATGTAAAAGATGCTGTTTTTGTATTTAACAGCAGAGAGAAGGCATGATTATGTAATACCTTAATTATGACATCCACCTCACGCCACTGAGTGTTCATTGCTATGTCTGTGTGGAATGAACCTTGCCTGGAAGTGCTGTACTCCAGTTCAGGCCTTGAGGAGAGCAGATTCCCATCGGGATGTGGGATCACAGCCCTGAGTAACAATTCCACGGCTGCAACCCCTGGGTTGCATTTTTATTTCCTTAGCTTTGAACGTAGAGCGCTGTAGATTTGATTAAAAAGGACAAAAAAAAAGAAGGGTAGAGGGACTATCTTAGTCAAGCATTTCTGTAGGAGTTTCATAGCCACCCGAGGAACTAAAGAGTGATACCCCCGTAACGCTGAGCCCCTCCAACCACCCCTAGATTAATTAGCATCGATTATCTAAGGTCATTAACACGGTGTTTCCTCGGAAGGGGGCAGTGATCAGCACTGACTGCTGCCCATTACCTTTGGTAGGATGAAAGGGCAACGCTCCGCACTGGGAAAAGCAATCCCAGGATCCGTCTCGCAGTATTAAAGCAGAAACAAAGTTAAGGGTGGCTGACAAAACTATTAGCAGCAGTAATTTTTATCAGTATTATGTAACATATCAGATTTATTTTATTTAAAAAGAATTATTTATACCATTAACAGATTCTTATATATATTAATGTGGCTGAGATGCGCAGGTTAAATCTATTAACCAAATTATTTATGTTATATTAAGTGAGAAATGTGAAACATATGTAGAAAAAAAAATTAATACACTACAGATTTAAAAGTCTAAAGCTATGAGCCATTATAAAATTAACGAACGGAAGTGTAGCACAACATTCTTTCCATTTGATTTCATTTTTCTTTTTCACACGGCCGGTGGTGGCGAGGCTCCCCCGGGTCCCTCCCGCTCACCGTGCCCGGGCCCGGGGGGAGCTGCAGCTCCCAGCCCCGGCTCCGGGGCCGCCGCTTACCTCAGATTCCCCTCTCCCCGCGTTCCCCGTGGCTCTCTGGCTCAGGACTGGCAGTGATCGGCAGCGGCGGATCCCGAGATCCCGCGGATCCCGGGGCGGGGGCTCCTTCTCCCGGGGCCCGGACAACGCTGCGGGCCCGCAGCTCCGCGGGCTCGGGCGGGTCCCGGCGGTGCCTCCCGGAGCCGCTCCGGGCAGCTCCCTCTGTGTCCCTGCTGTGCACGGAGCTGCTCCGGGCAGGTTCCTCCGTGTCCCTCCCGGGCAGGTTCCTCTGTGTCCCCGAGGCGCACGGAGCTGCTCCGGGCAGGTTCCTCCGTGTCCCTCTCGGGCAGGTTCCTCCGTGTCCCTCCCGGGCAGGTCCCTCCGTGTCCCCGAGGCGCACGGAGCCCTCCCGGGCAGGTTCCTCTGTGTCCCTCCCGGGCAGGTTCCTCCGTGTCCCTCCCGGCCAGGTCCCTCCGTGTCCCTCCCGGCCAGGTCCCTCCGTGTCCCTCCCGGGCAGGTCCCTCCGTGTCCCTCCCGGCCAGGTCCCTCCGTGTCCCCGCTGCGCACGGAGCCCTCCCGGGCCGCAGCTCGGTTCTCCGTGTCCCGGCGGCTCTCCCGTCCCTGGAGCCCCTTTCCCTCGGGATCTCCTTTGCCTCCTCCCTCCGCTCCGTGTCCCAGAGCTGAGTTCGTGTCTCCTCTGGCCCGTAGGTTCGTGCTCCTCCCCGCTGTTTTACTTTACATCCCTAAGATTTTGTAAAGTATTCTCGTGCACTTGATCTCCTCGGTTGATAATGGCATTGATGTGGGTGCTAGGAGTAGTTTGTTTCAGTCCATACCGATTTTTTTTTCTCTCTCTCTTTTAGAGTTTTTATGGTTTCGTGTAAGCAGTTCATGTAAATATTGTGAGCGTTACAGGTCATGCAGTGTTGTAACATTTTAAGAAATGTTGCACCGACTTTACGATTAAAAAACTGGTCACTCATACTTGAATTTTGCCCATAGAGCCATTTCTTTCTCTTTGCATTAAAGCATAATCTACTTTTTTGATGGAGGCCCAACCCTTCTTTCTACCTTATTATTTTTTGTTTAATAAATCTCTATTTTTTCTAATAGAAGACTTAAAAATGAAAATTTAAAAAAAAAAATACTTTTTGCCTACTTTCTAATTTAAGAGAGAATTCCTATATTTAAAAGGTGGAGAAAAAAAAAAAACAAAAACGACAAAAAAAAAAAGACCAAAAAAAAATTCCAAAAGAAACAAAAAAACCCACAAAAAAATTTTACTCCATTGTGGAAAGTGGATCACCACTGGATTTGTCCTTACCGTGGCTGAGCACAGCGAGCCCACGACGCCGATCAGGACCTCGGTAGATTTAGGGAACGCCGTGATTCCTTGAGGATGTAAAGTATTGCATATTCTTGTCTATTTATTTATTTATTTATTATGCTTTCTTTTGCTTAAGTGGGTGAACAATGTGGTTGAGTCATTCAGATGACGTTCAAATTAAAGGAAATATTCCTCTTTTCTCTTACGGTGCGTTGTGTGAACGCCATAAACGAAACGGAACAAAAAAAATATTTTCATTTCTTTCGGTGGATTTTTCTTCGTATTTTCAACTTTCTGGCTGGTATCAGCTGCAAAAAAGAAATAATATCCACATAGTTTAAAAATAATTTAAAAAAAAAAAAAAAGGCAAAAAAAAAATAAACCCACCCCACCTCTGATGTCCCAGGTCTGTTGTCCTCACAGTCTAAGGTTTTAGGGGTTAAGAGGAATTTCAAATTCCAAGGTCTTTCCGAAATCATCTTTGCAGAAGGTTTATGAGTCATGTGAAATCCTTTTGGAGTCCCTGAGTTTGATGGTCTAGAGATATTAGAGGGCTCGTGGTGGACTGAATTACCTTAGGACTGAATTACCTTTCTTAGCTACAGTTTGTATTTTGCTATGTAGGGTTGTAATGTGAGAATTCCAGAAGAGCCGTAGCATAAAAGTGCTTTTCTATTTTTTAAAAAAACCCATTCTAGTCTTACTAAGAATTAGAGAATTTTTTTAATATCAGTTTTGTAATTTTTGATAAAGTTGTCAATATTATGATTAAATCACCAGAAAAAACAGTTCCTGTGCTGTTCTCTTCGGGGCAGGGACTTTGTCTTCCGACGGATTATTCCATGCCACGATGGGATGCCCACTCTTTCCACGGGCACTGGAATTAAAATGTGCTGTGGAATTAAAATAGCATCCCAGAGCTGTGAGGTTGAGGTAAATCCATGAGAGCCACGAGAATTCCCAGTCCAGCCTGCACTGTCTGTGCTGCGGGGAGGCCGCGCTGTCCCAGGGGTAAGTTCGGGAGCCGGCGGCTGCGGAGGCTCCTGCTCACACCAGGATCCATCCCAGGCACCCACATCACCCCAGCCCAGCCCTCTGGGAATCCTGGAGCCAGATTCCCTAAAACACCCAGTGCTGCAGGCATGGGATGTCCAGAATCCCAAACCCCAAACAGATCCTTCAGTCCGATATTCACCGTTCACACCGGGGTCCAGTCAGGGCTGGAAAAACACTTGGAGGCTTAAAAACCAAAAAAAATCCTACAAAGAATAAATTGCTTTATCTCCAGGTCATGATGCTGGAAACTGCAGGGACAGCCCACAAACACCCCAGTGCATTCCTGCCCCACTCCTTGAGTCTGTCTATCCTCGTGGTCCCAAGGATAAAGAGCAATTCCCTGCTCTTGTGTGTCCTTAAATACTGCTCAGACTCTCAGGCAGCCTCAGGCTGAGTTGGTGGTGATGCCCTAAATGCTGCCTGAGTGGACAATTCCCCAAAATTCCCACCAGCCTGGAGTGATCCTGCATCACCACCTCTCCTTTAGCCTGGAATGGTGACACTTTGTGGCCTTGCAGCTGAAAGCTCAGACCCCTCTCCTCCCTCTGCCAGGTCTTGGCTGTGGACACTTCAAAGGAATTTTTGTTGTTCTGTTTAAAAAAAATAGTAATTAAAAAATCCAAGATATGATGTGGAACCCCCCAGTGAAAGAAGATCTGGAGAGATTGCATCTCCCACGTTTTTACCTGCTGTGAGATAAGGATTTGTCTGTAATTAAGTGTCATCCCAAAGGGAGATAAGGGCTAGGATTTAGAACTGGGGAAAAAAAAATATTTCAAACAGTTCTGTCTGGAAATTCCTGCTTTGGAAGAGATCTGGGAAGTGGGAAGGGTTTTTAACTTTCACTGGATGAAGCAGGGCAGGGAAGGAGGAGCAGGAGCACCCTCATGAGTTTCTGTGTGAAATCCCAGGGAGGCACTGGCACAGGTTGGCACAGGCTGGCACAGGCTGGCTCAGGTTGAAGAGTTCCAAAATTCCAGGCAGGAATGATCCCAGTGAGTGATCCTGGGCTGAGCTGTGGGGTGGTGAACCAGGTATAAAATGGGATGAGAGAACAAAGGCTGTGCCAGCCTCATCACATCCAGGGTGCAGGTAAGTGCAAAGTCCTTCACTGATAATTCCCCAAATATCTGAGGAATCAGAACTTGGGGTCACAGAACCACGGAATTTCCACCCAGCTGGTTTCTGGAGATCAGTTGCAGGGTCTGTGCTGGGAGGAACCAACATCCCAAACAGGTACCAAACAGGATTCCAGGACATTCTCTTCATCCCACTCAAGAAGTTTCTGTCTCATCAAACCACAATCATCTGAGGCCTTTTTGAAGGAGAAGCCATTCTGAACTCCCAGCAGAAATACAGCTCGTTTTTACTTCCAGGAAAATAAGTTCTTGCTTTTCTCAATGGTTTTTCTCTAGAGTGAGAAAAAAATCTTAAAAATAACAAAGTTTGGGGGGTTGTCATTATCTGTTCTCAGTCATGGGATTGAGCTCTGTGCTTCCAAGGAAAAAGGGAAGATTTACATGTCAAAAATAAAAACTTCCCTTCCCTTCCCTTCCCTTCCCTTCCCTTCCCTTCCCTTCCCTTCCCTTCCCTCTCCTCTCATTTAATTGGGAACAAAAGGAGAATCTGTAGTTCCCAGACTTGACCCTTAGAGTTTCACAAACCAAAATAATAAACAGAAGATAAGAAATGGGGTATTGGGAAGAAATAAAGCTTTGTTGTTTACAACTTGGTTACAATGAAAAAAAAAAATAGAAACAAAGTGTTAGACAATGAATCAATAACTACAATATAATTTTTTCAAATATATTTTAAAAATCTGGACAAACTTTAGGAGATGAATGGAAGCAAAAGTGTGGTTTTCTCCATCCCAAAACCATCAAGGGGACAATGACTTTTATGGAATTGCCCATGAATTCCTGTTTTAGCAGCCCCCTCTGACAAATTCCTGTCCAGATGTGCCCAGGTGTGGCTCCCAACACCTTTTCTCCTTGGATCAGGCGTGTCCTGAGCTGCAGCCATAAAAAAGTGAGGTGGGGGAGCTTGGAAATGTCCAGGCACATGTGATCCTTGTTAAAATACTTGGGATGCTTGAGGGGGAATTAGGCTGAAGCCGATAATGGTGCAAATCAAAGCTGTGACAGGCAGGGATCCTCACCAAGGCAGATTTAAGCTGGGTTTAGCTAAAAACAAGAGTCAGGCTTTGGGAGTAACAACAAAATATCTGCATCTGCTGGAACTGATTGGCTTTGCTGAGAGCAGAGCTGGTATCACTGAGGAATAAAAGAAAGGCAACAAAGCCCAGCAAGCAGCAAATGATGAATTATTCAATGCAAATGTCAACTTTTAGTAGTGGCTGTGGCTGTAAATCTTTTTTTGCAAGGCTGAGCGTTGCCATTAAGGAACTCCATATGATGCTACATCTGTCGGATTTCTTTTATATCATTTTATTTTTATGGATGCAGGAGATAAGTATTGGGAATTTCCACATTCAGATTTTGTTAACATCATTTCCCCAACTTCTGTCATCCGCTGATTTAATGTTTGGTTGATTTTTCTGGCAAGGGTTAAATCCATGCCCACATCAGTGACATCCCAAGCTGTGAGTTTTCAAACGAATATTGGCTTTTGCAGAGAAATTTTAATTTTTCTGTGCCTTGAACCCGAGTAATTCCTTGAGAAGATGAGGAATGGTGAGGGAAGAGCGAGGAGGTGCCCATTGGGGGATTCCTATCACATCCAGATAATCAATCTGTCCAAGGATTTCTATAGCTCCCATTATCCCCCGTGCCTCCAGGATAAGAGTCTGGGAACAATTGCCCATTGTCAGTTTATGAAGGAACTTTTTCATCTTCCTTCCCCAAAGACTCAATTCTTAATTAAGTAAATTAAAATTAATTACGGAATGTGTACAACAAGATGTTATCGCGGCTGTGCCCCGAACTGAGCTGTGTGTGCTGTGCCTGCTCTGCTTCCTGCCTCTCACAGGAATGGGGAATGGCTTCAAATGGCAGCATCAGAGGGGAGATTGGGATGGAATTCCTGCCTGGCAGGGTGGGCAGGCCCTGGCACAGCTGGGGCTGCCCCTGGATCCCTGGAGTTTCCCTGGACAGGGCTTGGAGCAGCCTGGGACAGTGGGAGATGTCCCTGCTCGTGGCAGGAAAATTCCCAACTCCTGCTCAGACCCTCAGCCTTGTGAAAACCTCTCTGTGCATTTAAATCAAACTCTCTCTCCACAGTGTGGGAGGCTAAAAATACTTTCCAGACCTAAGCTTTCATTTCTTGAAAGATAATTTAATATGAAGCAATTCCTAAATATCCAAAGGACAAAGGGTATTTCCTAACAAACCCCACAGCACCTCTGTATATTTTTAATGATTTCTCATGCTTTGTTAGAACTGAACCACATTCCAAAGGACGGGAATGCTGCACTTCCATTAATTAGTTTCCAGAGGAAGATGTTGCCTTAGCTGTTGATAAGGATGAGTTAAGTTTCTCATAAAATCATGGATTAAGTGAGTGAAGTGTATCCAAGGATCACTGGACTTGCAGCAAAATGAGCACAATTATTTACTGAATGAAAGAAAAACGGAATAGGTTATTGATTTGGATCCTAAAACTTTTAGGAGATGAATATCTCAGAGATGTCAGGTGTTTTCAGAAGTCTAAATGTTCTTATTCCATGAGCTGGTCAGAGCCAGGAGACTCCTCAGTGTGAGCTGGGCCAGGCCAAGGAGGGACTATTCCCACTTTAGGAAAGGGGAAAAGGAAAGGATGGGTTTGTGCTCCCTTCTTTCAGCCCCATTCCCACTGACAGGGAAATCAGGATTATCCCCTCAGTGCAGCTTTTGGGGCACCACTCAGCTCAGCTGAATGAACAACACTCAGTGTCTTCCCAAATATGATTAATAACGTGTAGATTAATAACTAATTAGATGGCCTTTAATTATCAGGTCCATAGTCATGTTTTTTTTAATGATTCCTAAAAGATGGAATGAGACTTCTCAAAATTTTCCCTCAGTTAGAGACCTCCTAATTTCTAACTCTTAATCCTCAAAGAAGTTTATTTCTGCTTCTTTCTTCAATAAAACCAAGCCCTGGTAAGGCACAGCTGATCAGAAGTTCATGTTCCCTTCTACTTGTTTCTGGAACCAAAGAAAGAGTAAAATGCTCAAAGTTTCTGCTTCTCAGAAAAATGAAAGTGAAAAAGCAAAGCTGTTTGCAACCAGCTGCTGGTGGTGCTGCAGAAGGGCACCACGACCCATCTCATCAGCTAAATAACCATGAACTGAAAGTTTTCCTGTCTCAGAATCGCTGCTTTAACTGCAGTTGCACGATCTCTTTCTTGTTTGAAATCTGAGAGAACTCTTCCCTCAGCCCTGCAGACAATCACACCTATTCAACTCCTGGGAGAGTTCAGAAACACGGGGGCGTTTGGAAGCTTTTCTGGAGCATCTCCTCGGCAGCGTGAGAGGCACAGTCTGATCTCCAAACAAACCCAGCTAAATTTACCCTGCTCCACCCACCCTGCCGAGGACTCTTGCTTGTCACAGTTCCCTGCTCACACGTCTGGGTCAGGGCTTGAACGCTCCCTGAAAATTGGATTGCCATCCCACAAAGCCTTCCAAAGACTTTGGGAATTTATTTCTCCCTTCTCTGCTTTTCCCAATCGCTCCTCAGCTCTGGCTCCCAGTGCCAGGAGGAGACCTTGCTTGTTTCCTGCATCACTGAGGCTAAAATGTTTTGTGTAAACCCAAAAATTCCAGCCCTAAAACAGTGATACAAGGGCTCTGCCTGTGGGGAAGCCTCAGCCAGTGTCGCCAAGCAGAGCACTGAATAATCCTTGGAAGATTTTAAGCTCCATCAGAGCATATTTGGCTTTTCCTCCTTGTTCTGACTGGGATATCACCCCACAGCAGCAATTGTCTCCTGGTTTCCAACCTTGGTGCTGATTTCCATCTGCTCTGAGAGCTGTTCAGCCTCTGCCTCGGGATGTGTGATCAGTGCTCCCTCTCCAACCAGCAATCACATCCCTCTCCAGCCTTCATTCCATGCTCTCCTCTCCCTCCAATTGTTCCTCCAATCATTGCTCATTTGGGGGATTTGTACCCTGGTGTTTGCATTCCCAGCAGTCTGAGCAGGACGTGGCTGTTTCACTCCCTCAGCTCGTCTGAGCCACACTTGGAGCTTGTGCTCCTGTAGGAATCAGCTAAAGTGTGTAGATTTTGTTGGTTGTTTCCAGTCAATCAGATTTGATTTGATTTTCACAATGTTTATATTAAGAACGAGAATTAGTATGTGGCACTGGATTTCAAAACAAAAAATGTTGATGTGAAAGAAAGGAAGGTAAAGTTGATGTTGCTGTACAAGAAGACACACAGGAGTTTGTGCCACAGGGTTTGTGCCCTGCTGGAGGAGTGGCTGGAAGGGGAGTGACCTCCCTGTGCCGTTTGTATTTCCTGGTCAGAGCCCTGCCAGCCCCTGCAGGAATGTGCCCCTGGCTGAGGGTGGGACTTTGCCATGGAAGTCAGAGAAATGGGCTTGAAGGCAGAACTCCAAACAGCAGCTCCAGCTGCTTCCTGGACAACCTTCCTGCTTCCTGAACAACCTGTGTGGGATGTCTGCTCTGTCCTGGAATGACATGGCATTTCTGTTCCTCACATTTCCCTTCTTTTGAGGGCCTTGAGTCTCTTTTTGTTCTTTTCCACACCACAGAGCCCTGATCCATGGCTGGGAGAAGCTGTGGCTGCCCCTGGATCCCTGGAAGTGTTCCAGGCCAGCTTGGATGGGCTTGGAGCACCCTGGGATAGTGGGAGGTGTCCCCATGGCAGGGGTGGGAATGGGATGGGATTTCAGGTCCCACTCTGGCATCCAGACCTTTCCCAATAGGAGCTTTCCTGCATTGTTTCCCCTGAAGTAGGAATTTCTCATTGTTTGAACATTCCATGAACACCCATCCTAGTCCATCTGGCACTGAAGGACTCCCAGCAGAAGATTACACTCGATTTGTGCAAGGAAGGACCACAGAATGCCAGGATCACTGAGGCTGGAGAAGATCTCCAAGGCTGAGTCCAACCTGTGACTGATCCCCACCTTGTCACCTAATGAGGTGACCCAGTGTCATTTTCCATTTCTCCTCTTTGTTTTCCTGTTAATTCACAGCTGAATCCTTTTTATAGTGGGTGAACCTGATAATCTTCACTTACAGGGTTTATAAACAATTGGAGAAAAGTAGGATGTTCTAAGGTGGTAGGATTTACAAATCCACAGAGGATTTTCTGGTCAGTAAAAGAAATAAAAGTACAGAACTATCTGGGTTTTTTTCATCTTCTGGCATGCAAATGTTGCAGTTATGAATATCACATTAAAATATTGCCTAAATCCCTCTTTTAATTTCCAGAGGACCTCACATCTGGCAGCAACTTGCAAAACACTACAGAACATTCTGGAAAAAATGAAAGTCTATCAAATCATCTTCTGCTAGGATGGGACTTAGCAGAACTGTGCTGTAATAAATTGAGTTATGTTTTCTTCAAGCAAGTAATTGCCTTCATGTCTCATAACATGAACCCCTGCAAATGATGTTCCTCCCCTGGATCCAGAGGCAGCTCACATTTATATCCCAATAAGCTCCTAATATTGAAGAAACGTGTCGGGTTTCACGTCCTGCATGGCAGCTGCAGCTCTCTCAATCATTGTTATTAGAGAATATTTGCACAAGTTGCCATCTCCGTCAGTTTAGACAATTTTTTTTTCAATTTTGCAAAACAATTTCCCTCCCTGGGTCTCTGCACACGTCGGGAAGGCTCTGCTGATTGAGCTCAGCAAGTGGCACTTTTGGAGTGCCTGTTTCTCCTCAGTAAATCAGCCTGGGCTGGAGTCTCACAGAAAATCAGGGGCTTTGTTTGGAGAAAGTTCATTGTTCCTGGAGCCCTGCTCCTTTCATTTCAGACAAACAGATGCTCCTGGTTTGCTGGGATCGATGAGTGAGGGGATATATTGGGAAGTGGTGTGGGTTTGAAGTGGGATTTGCTTTGATATTTCTGTGCAAATCCATGTGATGGCTCACTGACTCATACAGCTGAAAATAGGTGGTGATATCAAGCCCAGAATTCTATACAGATTTTTTTTTCCCCCTTTTCTTGCTTAGCTGGCTGCTCTTCAAAAAAATTCAGGTCATTATTCAAATCTGTGCTTAGATTAAAACTCCAGATAGCATCACTCTTACTCATTGATGAATCACACTGGAGCAAATTTTGGTCCTACTGAACTCACTCTGTGTTGCCTTAGTCATAAGTTTGTTTGGCAAATCACATGTCATGCTCGAATTAAGCTCTTGCTTAAATAAGATACTTTTAAAATACATTCAGGAAGGTTTGCACATAAGATTTATATAGATAAGATTTATATTGCAAACTTGTCAAAGCAAAACTAGAGAATGAAAAATTCTATTAATTCTGAGTTAAAACATTAATTTATATTGTCAGCAACAGATCTAAAGGGATTGCTGGATATACATGAAATTAAACTTGTTTTTTCTAAAGTATATTTATAAAGTAATTTTAAATATTGGTTTTTGGGAGGCTTTGGAGTAGCAAACTCCTCCTGGGTGTTGTGATGCCACCACTACCCACCTGGCTCAGTGTCACCACAGCCTCTGCTCTGCCACTGCTGACACCAACCTGACCTTTCCCAAAGATTTTTTTACATTGCTTGATTCCTCTGCCAATATCAAATTTGCACTGAATGTTTTAAACTGACACCACATGGCTCTTTACATGAACAGGGCCATTTTCCCCTGAATGAGGAATTTACTGAAATTATAATTTAAAAGCTAAACACAAAATAGGCAATGTAAATAAAACATTGAATGTAGTTAGAACAAAGCAGCTGTGAAATGATATTGAAAGGAAGAGCAGGAACTGAGGTGGGGATGGTTATAATAAATTATAGATTATCAACCTCATGGCAGATGGAACCAGGGTTTGGATGCATCCATAGCTCCAGCTCCTCCCTGCCTTGTGCAGGAATGTCCCAGTGAACTGAACCCTGTAAGCACTGACACGTTACAGGTATGGCTAAAAGAGGGGAAAAAGGGAATTTAATATTTTCCAGCATGCTCTGAATGATGACTGAACACTGTAAGCACTGACACATTACAGGTATGGCTAAAAGAGGGGAAAAAGGGAATTTCATATATTCCAGCATGCTCTCAATGATGACTGAACCCTGTAAGCACTGACACGTTACAGGTATGGCTAAAAGAGGGGAAAAAGGGAATTTAATCTATTCCAGCATGCTCTGAATGATGAGGTGTCCACGGGAATAGGCCAAATGTAGAAATGAGATTGGCAAATTGCAGTTTGGCAAATTGCAGCCAAACCACAGCAGGATCCATTGAACCATGATTGTCCAGTTCCTGATGCCACAGCCACCAAGGGCTCCACTCCCATCCCAAACTGGGGAAAAGGAAAAGCTCTGGAGGTGCTGCTTCAACACCACCAAGTCTCTCCCACAGGAAGGGAGACCTGAGAGCTGCTCCTCAGGAAATTCATAATCCATGCTGTGCCAAGACTGACAGCTCCTTGTTGTGGCTGTCCTGTCACAGGGAGAAGCTGCTCCCACTCCAGCTGGTGATGGAGCAGAACAAAACCTGTAATTAAAGAGGTGCCAGCAGGAAAGGAAAGCTGGGCATGGAACCACAGCTTCCCAAGCTGGAATGTTTAATGTGTCCCAGGTGATGTGAGGTCACTGTTTGCTTAGGCTTGGCACCTTACAGGTGGAGTTTGGATAATCCAGACAGTTGGGATTACAGCTCCTCACAGCTTTGTGGATTGTTTTCCTGGAAAGGATTAACCTGTGGCTTCAGGAAAAGCTCACAAAACATCTGCTTGCTTAAAATCAGAGAATTGTGCAAAGAAATTAATTAACAACCAACCACCAAATACTTGGGGGAAAATGGGAAAGGATTAATTTGGGCTCCTTCAAAACCCACCTATTGCACTGGCATTTCTTCCAATTGAAGAATGGAACTCTGATGCAACTTTCCTATTATATAATGGCATTATTTCCCACTCCTTTATTTCTCCTTTGTTTCCAAGAATGATTAATTGGTGACACAACTCAGGTACCTGCAGAAGCATTACCAAACCCACCCACTCTTTTGTCTTGGGAGATTTTTTTTCCTATACCTGGAGCAGCCAATGTCCTTTTTCATCATCTCACAGGATTATTTAGGATTTCAGGGTTAGAAATTCCCATCACGCCTGTGACATTCCCTGATTCTCCTATGGGATGTCTGTGCAGGCTCCACAGAAATGATGCCCTGTGGTTTGGGCACCCCTTCAGTTCTCTTTGAAGCTTTCAGCTGCTCCTCTCTGCGTTGGCTGTCCCATAAATGCTGCCTCTTCCCAAGAGGCATTCTGGAGGTTGGGTGTTTGCAGCGCCCTCAGAACCACAAATATTCCACAAATATTCCAGAATCACACAATCAATTGGATTGGAAAAGCCCTCTGGGCTCACTGAGTCCAACCTATGATTGATCATCTTGTCAAGTGTCACATCCAGACTTTCCTTAACACCTCCAGGGATGGGGATTCCAAACCTCCCTGGGCAGCCCCTTCCAATGTCCAACCACCCTTTCTGTGAAGAAATTCCTCATGTCCAGCTAAACCTCTCATAGCACAGGTTAAATTGTTGTCCTCTCATCCTGTCACTATCTTCAGTAATCCATGGTTTTCATTTTCAAGCTTCCAAGGCTCACATATAAAACTGATTTAAAGGAACCACCATTCCCTTACTTTCACCAGTGCCCTCTTGCCCTGTCTGCTCTACCCCGTGGACACATTTTAATCCCCACTTTTCCCTCTTTTCTTCCTTTTTTTCTCTGTGAAGTTCAGAGGAGTTTTATGAGCAGCTCCTGTTGTGTCCATGCCCTGGTCTGGGACACAAGGAACACACAATTCCAGGGATCTGACAGCCACAGCTTCTCTGGGCAATGTGTGCCAGGGCCTGCCCACCCTCACAGGGAACAATTCCTTCCCCTATCCCTGTCCTCTGGAAGTGGGAAGCCATTCCCTGTGTCCTGTCACTCCAGGCTTTCTCCAGCTTCCAAAATAAACTCACTGCTCCCCTTCCTCTGGGTTTTTTAACCAAAGGCACAAGAGTGAAGTAGCTGGATGTGCCAAGGGGCAAAGCTGGGAGCATTGTGGAGTCTTGAGTCTTTATTTGGGAAGAAATTCCTGAGCTGAGCAGGCTCCCACTGTTCATGGGGAGGCAGGAGCTGCTGTAGAGGTGGGACTCTCCTGGAGCAGCTCTTCAGAGCTTTTGTGTGTTTATGGAGATCTGGTTGTACCTGGAGCAGAGATCTCAATGAACAGGGATGAATGGCAATTGGGAAGTGGGAATTCTGCATCAGCTTTGCTGTGACTGATGTCTGCACAGTGAAAGTGTCTTTTTTTATACTATTTTCTTAAAAAAACCTTTGACAAGGAAGTACAGCAAAGTGAAGCTTGAATACATCTTTAAATCTGCATGTTGATTGCATAACTCCCCACGACAGCTCCAAACTTCCTTTTGTTACTACAAATGTGTGCACAGAGCACTGCAAACACTGTCCCCACTCCTAGTGCCAGCAAAACTCTTTCATTTTCCTTTTGACTCTTCCTGCAGCCCAGCAAATATTTGTGTTTCTGGATGCACAGCAACGTTGCTGAGAGATTCTGGTTTTGCTGTGGAGGTTTTCAGCCCCGTTTTGCAGGAGAATGGGGGAAGTACAGAGCACACGGTGACCCTGCTCCCATGCAAGCCACAAGAAGCTTCCCTCTGATTTGCATCACAGTCAGATAAAAGTTAAATCTTCCTTTCTAGGGAAATATCCCCTGAATCCAGTTGGCAGCAGCAATTTGGGACAGGGAGTTGCTTCCAGGAGCTGGACTTGGGTTGTTTCTGCACAGCAGGAAATGGCTTTACCCCAACTGGGGAGGTTTTTGGGGGTTTTGGGGTTCTCTCTGCATGGAACATTAAACATTCCCACTCCAGATCTGCACAAAGCAATGACAGCAACCTCAGAGCAAGGTGGGCAGGGAAAATGTTGCCATTATGAATCAGAAAGAAAAATTGCTATATCCAGGCCATTAATTCAGAAGACAGCAGTTGTCAAGGAGGGTTTGTTGGGGTTTTGTAGGTGAGCTTGTAGGTGGGTTTTATTTTTATAAAAGGTGCACTTGGTGTATTTCCTGATTTCTTGCATTTATCTAGTGGAAGCTGTTTCAGCCTGTGGAATTAGGTTGGAATTAGATGACCTTTACAGTCCCTTCCAACCCAAACCATTCTGGGATTCTGTGATTTTATGATTTTACTTGCCTGAAAATTTGTTTTTAGAAAGCAGCCCCACTTTTACCCTTGTGCTGAAATCCAGCAGAACTACAGAGCTCTGAGGAGGAAAGGGAGCATCTCTTATTTTTGGGACAGAGTTTTCCAGAGTCCCCTTTATGGCAGGTCCTTCACTCTGGCTTCTGAAATCAGAATAAAAATAAAAACAGTTTTCAATGCTCCATCAGTCTTACTTTATTAATATTTTAAGTTGCAGGATGGGGGTTCCTTTAATTTTTTGAAACAAGCTGGGGAGCTCCCAGCTCCTCAAAACACACTGATTTAAAAAATAAATAAATAAAATAAAGAGTTATCTTGTGTTTACCTTCTGAGGTGTGAGATTTTGGGGTAAATTTGCATACATTTGTAAACTTGGTTTTCATGATTTTTCTCTGCTATGTTTTTCTAAGAAACACTTGAGTAAATCTCTCTGCTCTTATTTTCCAAAGTTGAAGGGCATAAATACCATCCCTATTATGTACTGATTTTAACAGTACTTTTCCAATAATCCACCAATAATCACTATTTTCTTCTTGGTCGCTGCATTGTAAAGTTACCTTTTCCCCCCAGATTTCTGTGGGTTTCAGCTGCACTCCTGCAGGTGCCCAATGGTTTTATTTGATAATTCCAAACCAAATTTCTCTAGTTTCATATCTGCATTATTGTTAACTCACTTGTTGAATTGGGTTGTAAAAGAGCCCCGTCAAGAGTAGATTTATCTTCTGAGTCAGAATCCAAGATTTTATACCACAGGAAACAGCTGCAGCAGGTTCCTTTCAAGAGCTCCCGGTGCCTGTGGTAACCTCCACACACAAAGCACAATTGCCTTTCATTTTAAACCTATTTCTTGACACAAATAGTTTTGATATAAAACTCTCAAATCAGGAGCTTCCTGCTGCTTTTCATCACTGTCCCTTCCTGCTGTAATTTGGAGAATCTGCTATTCTCATAGCCGCCCTTTAATTTCTTTTTTATTTGGCGTTGGGCTTGACATTTTAACTCCATTTTCAACTTTTATAATTTTCATTCAGAGCTTTAAATCTCCCAAGAAGCTATTCCATACTCGATTTCAGGGTTTGGCTGATGGGTTTGGGTGACCTTCGAGGGGAAAAAGCGCAGGCTGCCGGTTCCCTAAACCCTTGGAATAATTGGAAATAGAAATGGCTGGGAATGATACATTAACTCCGAGCATTAGGCACTAAGCATGCTTGCTGGCTACTTTGATCAAGCTCTTTTTTCCTGACAAAACCCCCTTTGAAACGAATAGGACAGAGGTTCCTTTCACTTCAATCAGAGTTCTCAGACACGGGGAGAAAGAAGGACTTCATAACCTTTAAAAAGGCTCCCCTCGTCCATTCATGGATCTCCTGGAAAGCTCAGCACTTTCCTTGTGCTGGAGTTACTAAGCCAGCTCCTGGGTACTCTCAGGCTTCCTTCTAGTGAGGATTTGCTTAAACATGAGATCAACCCCCTCTGGCAGGAGCTGGAATCTGGGATTTACAGCAGCAGGAGCAGAGACACTGGGAATTTTTGCTGATGAGGATTGTCAGCATCACTTTCCTGCTTGCACCCTCTGAGCCTGTACCTGGCACGCTGCAGAAGACTTTGCACACTTCATATCTTGATTATTTGTGTGTATTTACACAAATCATCAGTCCCTAAAAATTCCAGTTCTCTTTTGACATCTTGAATGAAGGCTTTGGACACCCAGCATCGTGCCCTGGCAGGGGCCATTGTCACTTCTGGAATCTGTTTCTGCACTCTCTGAGCTTTTTATTTTTTAAATTACTTTTTGTACTTAGAAGGTAACAACACACAGAGTAAAGAAGCAGTGCCTGCTCCTGCTGGATCATGCTGCAATAGTGTAGACTGAGATAATAAAGTGATGCTTCTGCTTGGAGAAGTTCAATGCAGTGAAACAGGAAAACAAACAAACAAACCCCAAACCAACAAATAAACAGGATAAATCTGCAAAAAAGAACTCCAGAAATATCCCAGGCTTTATGCAGCTATGGTGAGAACAAGGATTCCTTGTGTTCAATGTCACTATGGAGAAGCAGAACCAAAAGCAAAATGTGACAAAGCCCCCAAGCCTGTACAGCTCTGACATTTCCACTGATATACATGTTTAAATAAAATTTGAGGATTTTTGCTCTGTCCAGTGTTCATATGTGCATATTCAATTTCATTACCTCTCTTCTGAAGATGGGTCAGAATACAACTACTGAACAAACAATTTCATTTGAGACATTGTTTCCTTGATTTGTGCATGAAAAATAAATAATTTTATCTACAGGTGAGTTACAGCTCATAATTTTTTTACTCTACAACTCTTCAGAAAACTATAATATTTTACAAGAGGAAGAGATCGGATTATGTGCTTAAAAGATGGATGGTTCTGACTTTAAGCTAAACTAATGTAAGCTGAAACTTCAGTTCTTCCCATGTTCAGCTCTGTGCAATGGCTTTTTTGACTACATAAAAAACTTCTGTATTCTACAGGGCACCATTTTAAAAAAAGAATTGCATTGCTTGTAGAAATAAAATAATGGGATGAGTTTAGGACTAAGAGCTACCTGGAGGGTAAATATGTTTCATTTCTGTACTTTTTAAAATTTGAACAGTGAAAAAGAGCAGAACAAAGGGAGAAGGTTGTTATTATCTATTGTTCAGCTGTGCTGAGTGAAAGGGGGAAGAAATCTTCCAGCAGTGATTAAAATACCTGTTTCTTGCAGGAGCAGAAAGTCGTGGTGTCTCTTAACTGCTGGAGGAAGCACTTGAGGAGGAGCTGCTCCTGTCCCAGGGGTGTCACCCAGTGGGAATCACAGCTCACCAGGACAGGTCACAGTCACCCCTGAAGTGCCACCCCTCCTGTGCTGCCAGGGCCTGGATCACTGCAGGGACACCAAACCCCTTTGGGTGTGGGAAATTTGGCTGCCCCTAAAACGGTGCTGAATTATAAATTCTAACCTAAATCATACAAATTTTAAATAGTCACCTGTTAATTCTGAATTGTCTATCTTGTGACACACAAATACTCTAAGGGAATTATAAATAAGCCCAGTCTATCACACTTTTGTTTTCTGTTCCTTTTCTCATATTTTCAAAGCTTCATTTGCTCACATGACTGAACACTCACCTGATACTTTCATAGCAGCAGTTAATATAATTTCCAGATCTCTTTCCCAAGCTAATTTGGATCTGTGGCTGATGAACACAATGTTCTTGCTGCTTCTTTTTCCCTCATGTGTATTCCTGTGCTTGTTTCATCTTCCCTCTCTCTCTCTCTAGCTGACAGAATTCTTTATTCTTCATTTTGTAAATCATGTGTTTGTCACGAACAGCAGTTGTATTTGCTATAAAAAAACATGTAAATAAAAAACACAACAGGTGACTAAAAATAAAAGGCAATTCAGAGACTGAACCTATTTTTTTCTAATTAAAAAATGGAAATTAGGTACAGTCAGCACAGTGATCCAAACAGTGAAGTTTTGAGTAAGGGTTTCAGTGTATTTCAGAAGGTGACACTGACAGCTCCTGTGAGAGCTCTAAGGTGGAGCTGAGAGAAGCAGCTGCTTGGTCTCAGGGTGTCAAAATTAAATGGAATTGTGGAGATATTCGAGGTACTAAGGGTCTTTGATGAAGGATTTTGTAGACTAACATCAACTCGTGCAGGAAACTTTGCATGGGCAGAGGACTGAGGCTTTGTCCAGGTGAGAATTTGGGATTACTAGCTTCCAAGCTGCAGGACATTGCTCTTGATGGGAAGAGTGATGAGGAGTTCAGTAAAATAAAACACGAGGAGCTCCACCCCAGCATGAGGAGGAATTTTCCATGAGGGTGGCAGAGGATGGGAACAGGTTCCCAGGGAGATTGTGGTGTCTCCAGAGCCATTCCAAACCCACCTGCTTCAGTGACCCTGGATGGTCTCCAAAAGTCCCTTCCAACCCTAAATATTCTGTGATTCTGTTGGAAAAAAAATAAAATATTTGTGCAGGCACAAGTTTGTGTCCAAAGTGTTGGTTTGTGTCAACCCCTGTGACATTTTCATGGCTGGAACACTTTAAGCCCGCATTGACCAACAAGCTGAGGAGACAAACCCGCTGCTTTGTCCAGAGTGGGGACACTGTGGGGACACTGTAGGGACACTGTGGGGACATGGCAGGGAGACACTGGGGACATTGTGAGGATTCCGTGGGGACAAAACGGGAACAGTGTGTGGACACGGTGTGGATGCTGTAGAGGGAACGGTGGGGACACTGTGGGAGAGACAGGGAGGACGCTATGGGGACACGGCAGGGACAATGTGGGACACAGTGGGGACATGGAGAGGACTTTATGGGGACATTGTCAGGAGACAGTGGGGACACAGCCGGGACATTGTGGGGATCATAGTGAGGAGATACTGGGAAAAGACCGTGGGGACGATATAGGGACACTGTGGAGAGTCAGGGGGGACACTGCGGGGACACAGCGGAGGCACTGCGGGGACACTGTAGGCACACTGGGGGCACACTGTGGGCACCCGGAGAGCACACAGCAGGGACACTGTGGGGACACTTTGGGGACGCTGTGGGCACCCGGAGGGCACACAGCNTGGGGACAAAACGGGAACAGTGTGTGGACACGGTGTGGATGTTATAGAGGGAATGGTGGGGACACTGTGAGAGAGACAGGCAGGACACTACGGGGACACGGCAGGGACAGTGTGGGACACAGTGGGGACACTGTGGGGGAAACGGCGGGGACACGGAGGGGACTTTATGGGGACATTGTCAGGAGACAGTGGGTACACAGCCGGGACATTGTGGGGATCATAGTGAGGAGATACTGGGAAAAGACCGTGGGGACGATATAGGGACAGTGTGGAGACACAGGGGGGACACTGCGGGGACACAGCAGGGACACTGTGGGGACACTTTGGGCACCCGGCGGGGACACT
>VXBR01000696.1:47970-81269 GCA_013400215.1 Cisticola juncidis
AGCTGATACTACTGCCAGCCCTGTAGTGAGTGGCTGTCAAGTCGCTCGGGCTGGAGCAGGGGAGGCGGTGGCGGCGTGAAAGTGCTGGGTGCAGCGTGCTGTGCCGTGTCGTGCTGTGCCGTGCCGCTCCGCAGAGAACCAGCGGGTCCGGGCTTCTCCCCGTGCGAGGGGCTCCTCCGGCCGGGTGTCCCCTCCGTGTGGCGCTTTGGGTGCTGTCACTCGGCAGAGACACTGCACATGTGGGCTGAGGGCACAGCCCGGAACGCACCTACACACACACACAGTGCACATGTGGGGCTGCAGGATCGCGCATCAGTTCTGGTTCCCCGTGTGGGACAGTGGCTGCGTTCCTGCAGCCGCCCCCGGTGCTGCTCGGGGTTGTTTAACACCGATGGTTTGTGCTGCTGCTTGGTGTGCATCGCATGGCAGAGGCGTCGGCTGGACGCGTTGCAGCTTTAATGTTATTTTCAAATCAACCGGACGGTGTTCAGCGTGGACATGCGATGTGTGTTCTGCTCGTGGTGTTAAAGGGTGGAAAAGCTTTCGTGCGCTGAGGTGAAGTTTCAGGGGTTTTTGGTGAGCAGTAGGACAGCTTTGAAAAGGCTTGCCCGCAGTTCTGGTGTCCTCCGAACGTACTGCTTTGTCTTGCTGATCTTCAAACAGTTTTGTGTAAGAGTGAGGTTTATTTTGTGTTCCTGGCAGTTGTGTAAGCTCAGACAGAGGCTGTCGCCTGATGTGTCTGTACTTGCAGAGCCGATAGTAAATGCACCCTCCAGAATTTCCTCAATGAATCCGTGTCTCCGCCTCAGCCAAACCTCTGTGCCCGTGGATTGGCTTTTCTGAGGTTACAGCTGTCAAAGGAGGCTCCGGGCTTTCCTCACTGCTTTTTCTCACCTGACTGCTGGTATTAAAGGGAATCCTCTGTCTTATCATGGTAGGGTTTTATTTTTTAATTTAGTATGTATAATACACCGTGATCAAAACTTGAGGAATTCCTGGAGAGTAATTCTTCTGGAAGCTGGGATTGTAGTTAAAAGGAACAACACCAGAGTACTAATGAAGCAATATTGGAGACTAATTTGGTTTTCTCAGCCTCGGAAGTCTGTCATGCTGTGCTTGCATTTAATATTTAAATTAATTCGTAAAAATTGCTGTTATTTTGATAAATCATGTATAAAATGAAGTTGTTAATGGAAAATTGCTGTGAGAGTTCCAGCAAACAAGCTGTTTGTGGGCTGCTTAAATGATTGAGAAGATTAGATTTGTACTTCAATAAAACTACTTTAGTGTTGTGCTAAAAAGTTGTTTTTCTGTGAGAGTGAGGTTTGTTTTCTCTGCCCTGACATGATATATTATGTAATAGTCTCAAAATGAAATGACTGAAGCAATACATAAACATAGTGTGAGCTGCATCAGCCAGGCAAGATTATAAACTGCTATTCTTAGATTATTCAGATCATTGCCATGTGGTGATGGTTTCATTCATGGCTTGTCCTTCTCCCAGTGTAGCACAGATAATTCTTAATTGTACTTCTTTTTTTAAATTATATGAAAGCCCTTCTGGGAACGGCTGTTGTGGACGATAGTAGTTAAATATTTGAGAAATACCTAAACAGCTTTAATTCATAGCGGTGATGGATTTGATGTATTTTGAAAGGGACTTTTTGGAGGGAGAGAGAAATCTCTGCACCCTCATTTCTGCCACCTCGATTTCTAGGGTGTCTCAAGGCCCTTTTTCCCGAGTGAAAATTGTTTGAAGCCTCAGGGTGGCTGCTGTTTTCCATTTGCTGTTCAGAGCCACAAACCTCGTGTTCCTCTGTCCTCCCGGTGCCTTGGTGGCACCAGGAAGGTCTTGTCACACAGTGGGGTCAGACAGCACCTTCCGGGATACATTCTGCTGGAAATCATCATTATTTACACATTTGCAGGATTTTAAACGCTTGAGTGACATGTCTTTCCTGTTCTTTTAAACCCTGGCTGTGATTGAATTAGTCAGTGATTGATCTTTTGTAATACAAAAGTTCAGATTTTGGTCCGTTTATTCTTGATGAATATTCTGGAGCTGTTTCTGTTTGAGTATCTCAGAGATTTATATCCACTCGCAGCGTTTCACAAATCAGCAGCTCATTTCTCTCACTTGGAGATTCCAGCTGTGAAAGAATTAGGTTTCTCTTCTGTAGCATGTTTATGTTACAAATGTTTATAATTTACTCTAAATTAAACCTGAGGAAGAAAATCGTGTGGGTTTGTTTCTAAACTCACGTGAGAGAGCAATCGCTGTTAAACAGAGGCAGGAAGGTCCTTTTGGAAGCTCAGAAACTGAGCAGGGACACTTGGGGTTTGTTTTGGGTTTTTTTGGTTTTTGTTTTCTGATGAGTAAGACTGTTATTTCCTAATGCTAATGAATTGTTTTGACTGGAAAGGGAGAAAGTTGCAGAACAGATAAGCCTTGGTTTTGTTTCTTATCACATAAGTGTGTTTTTATTTGAATACCTATTACTGGAGATAGCCGAGTTGCACACTTGAGGTGAGATCCTGCTCGGTAATGAGGCTCATTCACACGGAAGGCTCTGGGAAGTGAATTTACCTGACGTGTGAGGAAGCTGAAATTGCGGTGGTAATGGGTGATCCCGGCATTGCCTGGTCAGAGCTATCTCAGCCGTCATCTCAGTCCTTGTTTGAACATCGTTCATTTACACTTCAGCTTGGCATGGCATCACAGGCCTGAGGGCAGAGAGGAAAAGTGCAGGAATGGCAACTTAAGGACGTGGTTTGGCACTGCAGAAATGCTGACACCGTACCCGTGGGAAGGGACTTTCCTTCCCAGCCGGGATCACCTCGGGATGAGCCTTTTCTAAATACAACGTTCAATTCGGATGATTTCAACTGGAAGTAGTTAACTTGATTTTTTCCCTTTTTTTTCTTTTTTTTTTTTTTTTTTGTTNTTTTTTTTTTTTTTTTTTTTTTTTTTTTTTTTTTTTTTGTTCTTTCTTTTTGTTTTTTTCCTTCATTGAGTTTCTTTTGTAACGCTGGAACTTGAAGTGCTCACCATCGGTCTTTGAGGTGTCCTGGAGCTGGTGGTGCTCCTGGAACAGCTTTTTCATTCTACTTTCAAGACAGGAAGCTTTTAGCTTTGCACAAATCCTGGTTTTCCTGTTAAACTGTATCAGTAAAAATATCCATAATTATTTCCCTGATACAGGGAACTGGGAGAGTATCAGATGTGTGAGGATCTTCTCAAGCTGCTGATTAGAAGTACCTGCCTGGTGCTCTGTGATGCACTCAGGTCTGGGTTTGAAAACACAAATATGCATAAATCACTCCCCACACGGACAGAACCTGCTCTTAACTGGATGTTTGTGTGTGAGCTGTGCATTCATAACCTGTGGTTGAACCCTCAAAGTTCCTTACAAACGAGAGGCTTTGGAGAACAAAGGAGCCCGGAGAGCAGTGAGTAAAATAGCAGGTCAGGAGAGGATAACCAGCTCCAACCATGCAAATATTCTGTAAAACAGAAATCCCGCTGAAAGACTGCATGGGAATCTGTGTGAGAAACCCCAAGGATTGTATTTCCATGCAAAACCTGGTGAAATCAGGACAGCACACTCTGCTTAGGAAAGGAATTGGGTTTGACTAAAATCGGCTGGGATATCTGCTGGGGAAGTGAAATTCCCAGTGTAAGTTCTCCCTCAATTACAGTTAAGCACCTGTATTTATTTATTTACTTTCTGGGGAGTGTTTGGAGGCTGCTGAGATTACAGAAATATGTTTGGCATTAGGCAGCGAAATGCTGGGTTGTGATTTTTATTCACAGAGTTCTAAACTTCAGTTTTGTTTGAGATTTTTCCCTGCCTTCATCCTCGTGTACTTTTCTCCCTCCCCCCGATTCCCATCGCCTTGTGCAATGATGTTCCCCCCAAGTGAACATTTAAATTCCATTTCCCAGCCGTTATTTCGGTGTTCAGCTCTGCTCCTTTATCCTTTATCCTTTATCCATCACCTGGCGGATAAAGAATCTCTGGTCCCCGTTGAATGTCCCGTTTGGTGTCGGTGAATCAGAATTTACTCCGGGCAGCTGAGCACTGCGGAGCTCTTCAATTTGTTGTGGCTGAAGTTAAACGCGACCCAGATTTGCTCCTAAGTCTCCACCTCACGGGCAGTTTATTAGGGCTTATCACATTAACACCTATCAGCAAACCTGTCACAAGTGCTTGGGATATCAGCTTAGCCCGGGACAAATGCCATTGATCTCTGAGAGTGCTTTTAAGATAGCGCTGAGCCGGAGTCACCGACCCGCAGGTAGAGGGGACATTCTGCTGTTTGGGGTCGCGATAAGGGGTGGTGACAGCCACCGTGGGCCAGCGGGTCATCCTCCCTTTCACCGGGAGCGCGGGGATGGAGATGGGAACGGGGCAGCGGTGTCATCCCGGGGTGAGATGGGTTCAGCCCTATCTCGGCACCGCCGGGTGATTTAGATAAAGCCGCGGTTTTGCTGCGGGGTCAGCGGGCAGGGCTGGCACAGCCGCCCGGGCGGGTTCGGTGCCCGCGGCCCTGCAGCACAATGGGAGCTGCCGGCTCCTAATTGAGTCACACCTCGGGTCATTATGCGGGAACTTTCCCTGGTGGGAAGGGCTCCTCGGCAGGAGGTGGAATCCCATGACAAAAGCTTGGGAGAGCACTTGGGAATCGCCTCGCTGAGCTCAGGGGCTCGGCTCAAATGCACGGAGCGCTCTGTCCTTTTCCTTCAATTTAAGGAAGCCTTGGGAAGAAATAATTCGGGTTTCCTTGGATTTACAGTGCCAGATTTCACAGTCCTCCTGCTTGGCAGAACTGAGCAGGAAGCAGCTTGGTACAGTTTCTGTTTTGACTGAAACCAGTTGAAATGTCCTACTTAAACAATTTGGATCAACAGACATTAAATCTGCCTATAGTAACCTCTGTTCTTAATTATTTCTCGTAAGAAAGATCATTTTGACTGGTGCTAGATGTTCAAAAAGTTATTTGTGATTTATTTTGCCAGCAAGGCTGATAAACAATGCCTCGTTTATGCCACAGCATATTTATCATTCTAACACTTCAACTTTTGGAAAGGTAAATAACTCATTTAATATTTATAAAAACCTTGGGTGTCCTAAAAGCCAGTGGTGGTGAAGATCAATTGTAGAACTGAAGTTTCTGTAACAAGTAGAGAAGAATGGAACTAGAACTCAATTCTTGTATATAAAAGAGTGTAAGAAGTAGGAAAAATAATTTTGTGAGACTAGAAGTATTATCAGTGTAGACTGTCATAATTTTGAAAATAATGTTGAGTAGTTCTGAGCCAAAGAAATAAAGTATTTCGGAATATACTGATTAAAAGCTTTGAATTTTGATTCATTTTGCAGATTCCTACTTGTTAATGTGTACTAATCACAGTGTAGTGGGGCTGAGGGTGTTGGATTAAAATGTTCTCCCTGTCCATGGCAGGTGAAATGCTGCAAATGCAAGGGAGCAGAAATTTGCAGCAAAAAACCCTGAGTTCCTTATTTCCCTGATTTCCTTTGTGCAATTCTAATGGTGATTGATACATTCACACCTCTGATCTCTGGATTTCGGGTGCTCAGCACCTCCCCACTGGCAGAATTGTTGTCTGTAAGGTATTTTTGTGTCCCCTTCAGTGGAAGATTTGCAGTTTCACTTGTGATGCTCTCTCCAGTCAGTGAGATGCCATTTTTCCATCACTTTTCCATATCAGTGAACTCCTCTCTGCTCCTGTCCCCGGGGACACTCAAAGAGCTTCATCCAGGGATCACTTCTCAGCCAGCACAAACACTTCCTCCCCCCTTGCTGGGGTTGTTTTCTCTTGTTTACATTGGAATTTATAATTTGTTTTTCTCAGCTTTGTGCCGTTTCTCTGGCTGCAGCTCACACTTGGTGGATCTCAGGCCAGCCTGTGTTGCATAAAACAAACAAACTGTTTCTACTTTGAAGCATCCCGGTGATGTGGGATTCCCTGTGCCAGACTTGGATGTAAACAAACCACTCCGTCTGCAGTGGTATCCAGAGACTCGATAATTAAGGGAGATGCTGATTCTACACAGAGCTGAAAAAATAATGATTTCAGTTTCTTGACTTAAAGGTTTAAAATGGAATTCTGTAGTTAATTTTTTAATAATTTTGATTTCTGTCAATTACTGTTTTAATTTCTCTAGCCTTTTTCTAAGGTGTCCAAACAGTAGAACCAATCTGACATTATTTGTAATTATAAAATTACAAGGGGATTTCTTTGTGGATCATCAGGTCTCCAGCACTCCAGGTAGCATCACTTTGGCAATGAAAACACCGTTTAAAAACTCTGTAAAATGCAAATTTCCCTGCTGTAGGTGTGTGCACCTCAGTTAAATAAAAACTCTGGATATTAATCCTGGGCTGAAAATGTTCTCCACAGGCTGAGGTGAAAATGCAGAGGGGCTGTGATTGCTGGAGGGTTCCCAGCTCTGGCTCCTCCCTGTTCTGTGACTCACGCTCACATGGAGGTGTGTGCAGCCAGCATCAAACACAATTTGGGTTCTGTGGATAATATTTGGTTTAATACAGGGCAGAGCTCCTTGTTGGGGAGTCTCAGCCTTTAAAAATGCATCCTGAGGTTCATGAAAAAAGAGAATTTTTCTATAGGTCAGGCCTTGCCTTATCCTGCTTTGAGTGGGATAATCAAGATTCCTGATGGGATCATTTGTTACCTTGAGAGTGATACCAGTGTATCCCAAGGAGCTCTTTGGAATATATGTTGCATTATTTATAACAATATTTGTATAAAGCTCTTTTGGGAAAAAAAATCCCACTCTTGTGTAAACAGAAATTTCTCATCTAGGACCACAAGCAGCTTTTCCAAAAGGAGTTTTTAGTAATTCAATTTATTGTTATAACAGTAATTTGATTATTAACAATTAGTTTATGTTCACGTTTTGGTAGACTGGGAACTTGTGTAAATAACTGTGGCTTTAAAATACAGAGTTTCAGTTGCTGTGAGGTTTTTGACATTTCATAGACAGTGACAGTTGTGTGTCCATATGTTCATAAATAGTGAATAATCATTATTTATAGGGATGAGAGATTGCTCATGTTCTCAGACATTATGGGATGTGTCACAGTTGTTTCATGTCCAATTTGACATGGAGTGGTTGAAATGCATTGCTTCCTTTTTCTGAATTCAAGTTATCTAGAGAAATGTTTGCTGCAGAAAGAAGCACAGAAGTGGTTGTAATCTGTGCTGACCTCACTGTTCTGTCCCGTTATCAGGGGCTGTGGGCTGATTGCCACTTCCTAAAGTGCTTCTCTTGCCTTTAAACCCCCCCAGAGGGGGAAGAAAGGCATTCCTGGGCATTGTTTTGGTACAAAGTGGATTTTTCCTCATTTAGATTCACATCTCCTCTTCACCTGGGCAGGAGGTGTCACCCAGGCCTGCTGGGCTCCAGAGCGCTGGGGGCTTTTCCTTGTGTTGATCCAGCTCAGCATTCCAGAGATACCTTCAGGGATGGGCTGTAATCCCGGGATTTGGGTGGAAAGTAGTCCCAGGTTGGTGTGGTTTTGTTGCTGCTTGGGGAAGTTGCAGTTGTTTAACAGCTGGGAAAGGGAGGGATGTGATGGGAAAATCAGAGAATCCCAGCCTGGTTTGGGTGGGAAGGGACTTAAAGCCCATCCAGTGCCACCCCTGCCATGGCAGGGACACCTCCCACTGTCCCAGGCTGCCCCAGCCTGGCCTTGGGCACTGCCAGGGATCCAGGGACAGCCACAGCTTCTCTGGGCACCTGTGCCAGGGCCTGCCCACCCTGCCAGGGACCTTTCGGATTTTTGAGGATTTTTAGGATGGAGCAGCCAGTTTGATTCATTTCCCCTCCTCCCCTCGCTGAGTCAGTAAGAGCAGCCCACCCTTGGTACATTTTTTTGCCTGTAGTCACAACTCAGCAGTGTGGAAGGCAAGTGTGGGGCAGGTGGTTCTTGTGATTATTTTTTTTTTAAGAAAGGGTGGAGGATATCGTGTTGGAAAAACTTGATATGGCCAAAAGTGAAACTGAGAAGTTCCACGAGTCCTTTCCACTCGTGTATCTTCTGTTTCATGTGGGTTTTCTCCAGCTTCCTTCCACTGAGTGTTGGAAACTCCTTAGGGAAACTGAATGGAGCTGTCCTCGAAAGCCTTGGTTTGGATGTGTTGGTTTCCACTCAATATTTGGATTTTTATGGTTTTCCCAGTGCCCTGCATTACTTGGTAATGAATCCAATGTTTTAAGGGGACACCCTGTGCAAGAGGAAACAGCTCTGATTCCTGACTAGATTAAATCTTTATCAAACCAGTTAAAAAATGTGTGTTATCAACTTTGCTAATCACTGAAATGCTCACATTTCAGAATAAATTGCAAGTGAAGCAGTGGTTTCAGCTCTCAGGGGTGGGAATTCTTGTGGAGCACACACTGAATTCCTGCTCTGCATGTGGCTCCTTATTTCACTTCTCCTCTTTCCATCCCAGAGCAGAGGGAGGGGGAGGGAAGGGAAGCAGGTCTGTGGGATGGTATGGGCTTGAAAGGGTTAACTGCACAAGAAAAAGCTGCTGCTTGAGTTTACACTTCTGCTCTTGGAAATCTTCTCTAAAAAAAGTGTGTGTGTGCAGAGAGGGAGGAGATGGGGCTGAGGCTTCTGACCAAATTAGCTTTGGAGCTTCCTGACACTTTTTTCTGGAAGTGCTGTCAAGAGGTGTTACTCGCTGTGCTTGAGGCTTTGCAAGATGAGTCTGCACATTTCCAACCACAATTCTGTACTTTGAGCTTCTGAATCTCAGTATTAAAGATAAAAATGTCCTTTTTAAAAATTTCCCAATTCAGGTATAATGTTAAACAAGTGAAATATTTAGATTTTAGTACATTTTAGTTGTTTGCTTTGTTTTAATTCTGTTCTTGGTGCAGGTAGATTGGAAGGCTGACTCCTGGTTGGCCTGGAATCAGCTTATTTTGAGTAGGAAAATGGATAAATTCAGTTTTCTGTTCCATCCTACTTGCATGGAGGACTGTGGGATTAAAGCAGTGAAACAGCCTAAGTAGCTGTGTTTGTATGGTGTAGTTTTAAGGAATGAAGAAGGGATCAGGTAAATTTAATCCTAAAGCTTTGTCATCTAGGGGTTTGTATCCAGTATGGAATTGCTCACTGGAGTTTGATATTTAGGATGAACTTTCAGTGTGAAGAATTGATGTTCAGCCATTGGCATCTCCATCCATGCTCAAGCAAAAAACTTGCAGTTAAAGTCTGATAAACTCTGTTTCTCAGAGATTACTTGGGGGGTGGCAACAGGAGATGTAAAGGTGAAGAAAAATCCAGCCTGGTCTGTGGGATAAAAGGAAGAGGGAGCAGTGGGGGGACATCCCTGCCCTTGGCAGGGGGCTGGAATGAGGTGATTTCCACCCAAACCATTCTGTGATTCCATGATACTGGTGAAAAACAGTAAAAAGTACCATTCACTATAGATCCCTGTTTCTCTTAAAGCTTAACAAAAATAACTTCAGGACAAAAGGATCAATACCTGTTGATTTATTACTATTGCTGGACTCTGTTTTGTAACTCCCAGACAGGAGTTGAGGGAGAACATGAAATCCGTGGGGTTTCAGGGGCGAAGGGCTCTCAGCCAAAACTGAGGATTTCAGATACCAGGACTTAGGAATTTCAGGGTTTTTTCCCTCCTGAGGAAAAATGGAAGGAGGGATTGCTGTGTCTCAGGAGGGTTCAGAGAGTTCTGGTTTAATGTGTAAATGTGCTCAGGCAGCAGTGCTACACACACTAAACATTTACATCTCTCTAGTGCTGTTGGTTGAAGAAATAGCCCAGTCTGAGCTGTGTTTGTTTGAAATTTAGTCCTCATGCTGGAGAGAAAGGTCTGGGTGTGCTTTTGAAGGAATTAATGGGTAATCACTCCTTGTCAGGGGCTCCTTTTTATTCCCATGGCAGCACATTCTGTTTGCTGTCATCACTGGTTCTCTAATGCTCTGTTATTTTGTGCAAGACCTTTGGATCTGCCCTACTGCAGAACAAAGTGTGAGCTCAAAATACTGTGTGTCCTTCAAAACAGTAAGAAAAACGTGAAAACTAGACCAAAAGTTGGATTGGTAATAAATCTATCTGTAAAACCACTTCTTCAGGTTTAATAAATCCATTTAATTCACCCAGCTTTCATGGACAGATCTTCAGGGTTTGTTTAAACAGAGTTGTTTCAGGAGTTAAAGTTTAAATTTTCCTGTACTTGATGCTCAGCAGAAAGATTGGAGGTTTCCCCCCTAATTTTTAAAATTTACATAGCTTATAAATCTATTTTGGAGCTGTGCTGTTTGAGGAGTGAGAGCAGCACTGCTGAAAGCTGAAATCTGTTTGAAAGCTGTGTTCTGCTCCAAGGCTTTTTATAGTGAAATGAGCACCAACACCTATTGTCAGCCTTCCTTGGGAGCTCTGTGTGCTTTACTACAGTGCTACAACAGCTGAGAACCTGAATTACTCACCTGGATTTCCCTTTCATGGGCTGCAGAACCAAAAGGTTTTTGCATTTTGGGCAGATCAAGCCCTTCCTGCAGCAGTTCTGTGCTGTGGGTACTCAGCTCCAGGGCCAGCAGTTGAAAGCAGCCCAGTAATGAACCCATTTTTTGTGTAGTTGAATTACTCAGCACTGCCAAGCTCTCCAAGACACGTTTTAATGGTGGAGTGACAGATTTACTCAGTGTGGAGTAACTCAGGCAGATCACAGCAGCTATTGGATTGCATGCTTGTCTTAATTCTAATAGCACTCACTTGGGAGCCTGATTGATTTAATGTTGCTTCAGCTGCTGCAGGAGATTCCCAAAGCTGCTCTGATTTTGCAGGAATTGCATTATTTGCGTTTCTGTAAATCATTTAAATTTAACATTTAAAAGCAGATCATTTATTAAACGTCATTTACATATTTTAAATGAGTTTTCTTTCACTCCCCCCTTTTTAAAATACCCTTCAGTAGAATTAAAGAGGAGGAACTCCTGTTCTTGAGAGAATTTCCAAGTGGGTAGCAGCGTGTGTGAGTGCCAGACCGCCGTGTGTGCCAGGCTGCGGTGCCAGCCAGGCACTGGAGTGCTGGCACCTGCCCATTCCTGGTGTTGATCCTGGCCTCTTGGGAGTGTTAACCCAAGGAAAACAGAGGGAGGAACAGAGCAGCAAACCCTTTTTGTGTTTGTGTGTGTTTTCCTGCTCAAACAAGGGCTTCTCCCAGCAGCTGGGTGTGTGGCAATGCCTGCAGCCCCTGGAGCAGGCACAGCAAGGTCCTGTGACAGAGCTGAGCTTGGATTTCCACTCTTCTCACCCTCCCTCCCCTCAAACCTGGGAAATTTTGGGGAGGAACAGTAAAAGAATAAAACCCTCACTCCTGGTTCCCCCAGCAGTTCATCTGCTGGGAGACTGCACTTGGTTTGGTTTGTGCTGGATTTGGAGAACCTGGTACTTCACTTCTCCCAAGGGCTGTGTGGATCTCAGATCCTGTCCTGGTGAGGAATGGCACTGCCCTGGACACACAGAAGGCAGCCCTGGTGTCTTAGCCTGAGACATTTTTTAGTGGTTTAAATTTTAACATGAAAAGCCTTTTAAGAGGGAAGTTACAGCTTAGCTCTGACTTGCAACAGTAGATGGTTGTTAGTGAGTTAACTAATAAATTAACTAATAAAATTACGTGGGGAAAGAAATCTTTGGAGTGCTACATTTATTGTGATCTGTATTTCACCTGAAGTGATCCTGTGGAATTTGTGGCTTTTTGTCCCATACAAATAAAATGAGGTGATACCTGTTTGGGGAGACCTTGGTCTTCAGGTGTTACTCTGTGAGAACTCTTCTTCCTGTTGCTCTTAACTTGCTAAACCTCTAAACAGAGGCCAGTAAGGATTGCTGGGCAGACAGGAATGATGAAATTTGCTCTTCTTTTGACTTTAAAGGCCTCATCTTGCATACATTTTCTTTCTGACAGGTTTGGGTGGGTTTGGCTTTCCCCAGCCCTAATTTTCTGCTGAGGTTATTTTGTGAAGTTTGAATATTTGTCTTTTTCCCAGTCTTGTGGAAGGTGTGGGCTGTGTCTGAACAAAGAGTTCTCTTCATGTGTTTGTAGTTCATTCACTGCAGTTTGAAGATTCCCATCAGAAACCCTAAAAGGTTTAGGAACCCTAAAAGATGGGGACACATCCTGGGAACAAGCATCCAGCCCCAGCAAAGGCTCCACTCTGTTACTCAGTGGGAGAAAGGGCTGAGACTGTCTTTATGTGCACTTTGTACCCTGATACCTAAATCCACTCTCCCTTTTCCCTTGCAGGAACATCACTTGCAGAGGGCAATCTCAGCACAGCAGGTTTTCCGGGAAAAGAAGGAGAGCATGGTTATCCCGGTCCCCGAGGCAGAGAGCAACGTCAACTACTACAACCGTCTGTACAAGGGAGAGTTCAAGCAACCAAAGCAGTTCATCCACATCCAGCGTGAGTTCTGCTCTCTGGGGTTGCTCTGGGTGGTGGTGTCTGTTCAGCCCCTCCTTATTTAACCTGAGGAACCTTTGTCGTGAGGTCAGAGTTGCTGCAGTGGTCAGGAAGTGGGAGGACTCAGAAATCCATTTATAGATGCAAATTCCAGTGTCTCCTCAAGTTCTGGAAGAGGTGGCAGTTGCTGCTGAAGGTGGGAGTTTTGCTGCTGGGTTTGTTTCTGGCTCTGTGCTTGTGCAGCAGCTGCTGAGCCTCATCCTGGCTTTTGGGCTTCCAATATTCTTGATCCAGCCTCATTTCTTGTAGTTTTTTCCCTCCTAATCCTCAGAAGGAATAACTGAGGCTGCCTGGCTGCTCCCTGGTTGCTGATGTAGGGAGCAGGAGAGAGGTTGTCCTGCTCACCTGTTAACTCCAGAGCTCTCCATAAGGGCAGATCCATGAAGCAGGAGAGTTTTTGGGATGAAATCATAACAGAGTCTGGCAGGCAGGGCAGCTGTGTCTGTTCTGGGTAACTCACTTCTCTCTGAGTTTGGCTAAAACTGAAGAATTCCACTTCAGCAGGGAGCTCTGAGTTTATTTTATAGATAAAACGAAATATTCTGCATGAGCTTAGCTCATGCCTTACAAGATCTCATTAATCTGAACTTGTGGGCTGTGGATTTTTTTTTTCGCACTTCTTTTGGTTGATGTTGTGTTGACAGTGACACTCTTACAGTTCAGTTGTTCCTTGGCACACAGTTCATGTTTGTCCTTTGCAGGATGTGGTTCAGGGGGTTATTTGGTCACTTGGATTCCTCCCAGGAGCCGCCTTTGTAGCAAAACCTTTGATTCAGTTCTTGCATCATTTCTCACCAGTGTGGTGGAGTGTCCATTTTTTTCCATTTATTTACAAAATAGGAGATTTTGGAAATAATGTGCTCAGAGTCCTCTGTGGTGCAGTACAGATCATAGAGGTGTTTGGGAAAAAAAATCAATTAAAAGTGATTGTTTCTCTCCTTAATAAAAGAAACAAGCTGGGAAACAAGGCAGGCTGAAAAAACTGAAGCCGAGCTGCTGATGGAGGAATGTATTTTATTCTTTGTTGGACAGTGCCAGAAACACTGTGAATACTGTTAATAAACATGTCTAAAAATGTTAAATATATTGTGCCAAAATTTTCTTTGTCTTGTTGGGACTCACAGTCTTTCTGGACGAATTACAGAAGGTATTTGAGCTGAAGATAAATATCAGATACTGCTCCAAGATAATTTTTCCCACATATTCTGGATGGAGTAGGTGTGATACAAGGCAGCTTTATGCTACATAAACTGCTTAGAAATTCTGTTCTAATGCTTAAAGCACAAATAGCAGCAATACCCACTTTGGCCAGGGGAGTTACAAAAAATGATGGAAGATGCTGGGAGGACACACACCTTAATCCACACTTACTGGTGGGTATTTCTGGCAAATGATATTTTGCTGGGATTCTGATAGACTAAGATTTTAATATTTTTACATTTGTTTATTTAGATCAATGGTTCCAAGCAGAGAAAAAATAATTTCTTCTTAAAGCCTGGAATTTGTGAATAAACAGGGTTCCAGATTTTAGTCAACCTCAGTGGCACCAGCACAGGTGATGTTGAGCTGAATATAAAGAAAAAATCTTGAACTATTCTAACTGTTCCAGCATACTTCATACTTTCCAAGAGTATTTGTAGCATCAATAACATGGAGATGCATTTTAAGTTACTGATAATTAGCAAAGAGATGAAGTTGGTAAACTTGGACCTAAATTAGGGCTGAGAGAGTGGAAGACAAACAGAAACAATAAGACAAAGTTCACAAGGTGGGGAATGAGCTCCAGTCGTCCTTAAGAGGAGCTTTTTGGGGGGCAGTTTCTGTTCCATTTTGTGGTTGGCTGACCCTCAGTATTTCCCAGTTTGCTGCCTTGGCTGGGGCCTGGCTGCTGCTGTTGGCACAAGAGGGTGGCAGGGCCATGGGGAAGGAAGGCACTGGAAGCACTGGGATCAGTGGGAACTCGTGCCTCAGTGAGTGTAGAACCACAGCCTTAATTCAGTTAGCTAAATGAAATTAGTTCATTTAGTCAGGTTAAACCCTGTTCAGTGTAACTTCACTGAGAAACAATTGCATTTGTGTGAGTTGGTATAAACTCAGTTCCTAGGGCAGCTCAAAGTAAACAAAAAAGCAAATCCCTCTGGCAGGTGCTACTGGGAGTGGGTGGGGTGGCAGAGGGTGGAACTGGGGTGTTGTGTCTGCAGCAGCCCAGAGCAAACCAGGGAGTGCTGAGCAGTCCTGGAGGAACTTCCCAGGTGGGATCACTGGGGTGTTGTGTCTGCAGCAGCCCAGAGCAAACCAGGGAGTGCTGAGCAGTCCTGGAGGAACTTCCCAGGTGGGATCACTGGGGTGTTGTGTCTGCAGCAGCCCAGAGCAAACCAGGGAGTGCTGAGCAGTCCTGGAGGAACTTCCCAGGTGGGATCACTGGGGTGTTGTGTCTGCAGCAGCCCAGAGCAAACCAGGGAGTGCTGAGCAGTCCTGGAGGAACTTCCCAGGTGGGATCACTGGGGTGTTGTGTCTGCAGCAGCCCAGAGCAAACCAGGGAGTGCTGAGCAGTCCTGGAGGAACTTCCCAGGTGGGATCACTGGGGTGTTGTGTCTGCAGCAGCCCAGAGCAAACCAGGGAGTGCTGAGCATTCCTGGAGGAACTTTCCAGGTGGGATCAGATCATTTCCTGTCTGCCAGTGCCCTGTGGAAGTGGAGAGGTTCTGGAGGAGAAGGGCTGGATTCATCCTGAGCCAGGACAATGTCCCAGGGTTTGGCAGGAGGTGTCCATGTGGACTGGAACACGGGGCTGGTTCTCCAGCAGCTCCTGCAGGAACAGGGAGTGGTGGATGTTCCATCCATGGGTCTTGTGATGGCTGTGGAACCAGGGAGCTGCCACGCTGCAGGCCAGCTCCAGGGTGAAAAATGGCTTTTTCTGGAACAATTTCAGTTCACTCAGTGCTTGGAGAAAGAAGAAAAGTGGTAATTAAGGACGTTGCTGAAAGCTTGTTTGAGACATTGGCAGGGAGGACACTTCCATGGGTGGCCCAGTGCTGGGACAAGCCAGCTTTGAGTGGATTAACTCCAGAGGAGCAGTGGTGGCCTTGCATCTCCTGAGGCCCTCACAGCTCCTCAGGCTGCTGAGATTTGTGGCCATCCTGTCTGCACTGAAGCAGGTGCTGCTTCCATCCCTGCTTCCATCCAGGTCATTAACCTGCACCTCCCATGGAAACCCCCTCTCTGTGAAAGGGACCTGAAATAAAGACAGGTCAGGACAAACAGAACATTGCTGATGACAGGAAAGCATGAGAAGTGGCATGTGTGACAAGGGCCACTGCTGTTCTCACAGGAATCATGGGGGGTTGTTCCAGATAATGACACTGGGTTTAATTGATGTGTGGTGATCCTGGCAAGTACCTGTTGGGTGCCTTTTATCTTAGCATCTTGAATATTTATCAAAACATGAGCAGTGAGAGGGAGGGACCCCCTGTTTCCAGCTGAGGTGCACCCTGGGGTCACTGCAGGTGCTGGGAGTCCCTGCCTTGCCATCGCTGATACCCACAGTGTGTTCCTGAGGGTGGCTGCTGTTTTAAGATCCTTTTTGATGGAGTGGTTGGGCTTTTCCTTTTCTTTTTGCTTGTCTTGGTGTCTCCTGGCTGCCTCTCACTTGATCCTGATTTTATTCTGGTTCAAGACCTTTTAGTGACTCTTCCATTGTGGAAGTGAAGGGAGGTTTACTGGCACTGCTCACAATTTACAGATGAACAGCATCACATCTTTGTCACAGATCCTCCTGCTCACTGATACCTGGCTTGGAAAAACGGGCTGGAAACACTTTGTCCACAGGAGATTATTGAATTATCTACTGACAGGCAATAGGTTGACATTTTTCTGATGTTAGACCAACATCTGCCTGAGGCCAAATGAGCTTTTTGTGGATTTTTGTGGTTTTCAGTCCACGTGTGAGCAGTGGAGAGGCAGAGCTGGTGTTGAAAGCTGCAGTTTAATTGTTGGGGAGCTCCTGGTCACATGCCCAGTGACAGTGTCTTAAATAAACCTGCCATGCAACTTGTATTACTGAATTAATATTGCCAGCAGTTGCTGACACATGGTTACAGCCTGCTATTAATTTCTCCTCAGATAAATTGTTACAGTGTGTGGCGGGTCAGAGAACTCTTGTGGCGAGTGCTGTTGTCACAGTTGGTACAGTTGGGCAGTGTCTCCTCTGAGAGGCACCAGCTTGAGCTGGAGATGCTGAGGAGCTGCTTTTTAGCCCTTCCCAGCTGCATCTGGCTGAGTTTCTGTGCCTGAATAAATAAAATAAACACTGGTAGTGATTTAGCTCCTGGATTGCACTGGGTCACAGAGAGAGGGGTCTTGGGCAAGCCTGAGATGTGCTGACCACGTGCATGTGGGAGGGAAAATACTATATTTTAGATTTCTTTTAAAGACTCTTTTTGTATTTTTCTTCTGCTTCTGGTTTTCCAAGTTCTTATTTTAAGGTGCTCTTAAAGCACACAGGGCAGCTCAGTAGCAGAGGTTTTTAAATTAGCACTTGGTATAGCCACAAGTGAAGAGTGTGGAGATAAGATAGTGCTGTTTGTCTAGAATAGAATATATTTCATCAGGCCTATTAACTGCTGTTATTCCAGTGCTGATTGAATTACTGGGAGTGTTGTACCTGGTGTGTCACCCCTTCAGGGTTTTATTAGGTGTACAGTTAATGTTTCTATTAGCAGTTCTTACTGTCATGTGCAATTTACTCACATTTGTTGTAAAATTTTATTTCTGCTGTGTTACCTGAATGAGCACTTCCTTCTGCTTTTAGTAGGACTGGGAACTTTGTCAAGTATGGAAACTAATTAGCACCATTATAATAAAGACATGAGCTTTGCTGAGAAGTTCAGAAATGACTATTTGGAGAGCCTGAAGGAATTGTCAGGTTCTACATCCACAGCTGAGGTGGTTTTGGAGAAGTTACAATTCCCATAGGATTGGTCTGGGATTTCTAAAACAAGAAGAAGTTTAGTCTTTTAAATATTTTAACACTTTAGGTTTGGTGTACTGTTTAAAAACGGGCAACAGAAATGATATTGGAACTTCAGTGTAAATGCTTTTTCTCCAAGTCTGGAATTTGATTGAAAATGGTTTAGTTCTTATTATCTTCCCATGATATTCTGGAGGAGCTGTGTTATATCAGTGTTATATCAGCACCATCAAGCATCTTTGCTGTTATTTTGTGGAGATCCAATAAAGTTTCTGTGTCTATCACCCCTTCAAGTCACTTAAAATGAAACTCCTTGGATTCCTTTCATATTGGAAATTAGAGACAAGCAACTTCTCTCTGTGTTGTGTTACATGAGGAGACTTTTTAGCATTAAAAAAGTGTCCTGACAAGGAGGTGCTGGTGTGGAATTTTCTCAGTCATTTTTGATTTCTGGTTGCAGATCTGTGTCCAGAGTGTGTTACTCACCCAGCATTTCACTTTCTTGTGTTCCAGCCTTTAATCTGGACAATGAACAGCCAGATTATGATATGGACTCTGAGGATGAGACCCTCCTGAACAGGCTGAACAGGAAGATGGAAATCAAGCCACTGCAGTTTGAAATAATGATTGACAGACTCGAAAAAGCCAGTTCTAGTCAGGTATGGTGTGAAGAAATCCCTGAGAGGTTTTGCTTTCCTGGGAGGTGTTTCTGGGTGGTTTTATTTCCTGCTAACAGGAGCAGTGTGTTTGTGTGTCTGCAGCTCCACAGAAATCACATTGCTGTCTGCTGTGTCAATATTGGTAACTTCAGATAAAACAGGTGGGGAAGGAGCTGTTGGGGTTGCAGGGATTGATTTTTATTTTTAATTCCTGACCACAGGGTGTTACAGACACACAGCTTGGTTACCACTGTTGAATGGAATAAGCTTGTGATGATCAGTAGGTGTAGAAATGGCTATAAACATACAAGAATCCAAATTCTGTTACATTTGTTTCTGCTGGATGTTGATTTTGGTTGGGTTTGGAGGGTTAGAAGCACAGACAGCAAATTCACCTTGTAACAGTGTTAAATCAGGTCCTGAGCTGTTCAGGAGGGCAGTGTCTGGAGAAAATGTCTCACAGCCCAGAATATTTACTCCAAAACTACACCTTAGTTTGTGCAAGTCAGGTTTGAAACAAGTGGAGTTATTTCCCAGTGAGGTGAGGTTTTATGGGAGTGAGAAATCCACTGTGATATCCACAGCTCTGCCTCAGTTCCTAACCTGATTCAGTTCAGTGCTGTCTGCTGAAAAGCAAAAATATTGTATTTATCTCCACCTTAGAGCAGCTTCAGAAAGGCAGAGATTTCTTACTGTGCTAAGAAAATGGGAATGAAGAGGAAAAGAGGGAATGCATTGGGTGATCCTTGTTGAACATGGACTTAGGCAGAGATTTCTCACTGTGCTAAGAAAATGGGAATGAAGAGGAAAAGAGGGAATGCATTGGGTGATCCTTGTTGAACATGGACTTAGGCAGAGATTTCTCACTGTGCTAAGAAAATGGGAATGAAGAGGAAAAGAGGGAATGCATTGGGTGATCCTTGTTGAACATGGACTTGGGTTTGTTGGAACTTTGATAAAGACACCTCTGTTCTGGCTTTCAGTTCAGGCCATTCCAGTGATCACATCTCATGATCAATATTCATCCTTCTGATGCTGGTTTCACCTTTCTTTGCTGGAGTGAAGAAGTTAAATTCAAGATTTGAAGATGCTTTTCAAAAGCAAAGCATTACAAGAGTACAGGTTTTTCTCTGCAGATACAAACAATTCTTGCAGGAGCCTGGGAAGTGCCTGGTGGGGTGGGATTGCTGCCTCCCAATTCCCAGTTAACCTGCCTTATCCCTGGAATTTTAAAGGATGTTGCTGGGAATGCCTTCCCTGCCCAGGAGGAGTTCCAGGTTTTCCTCCTGGGCATTCTGATTTTAGCAGGGAATACAAGGACTCTGCATCTGCAACCCAGCACAAACAGGCTCAGCTTCACTTTCCCAGCTGTGCACTCAAGGCAGAGTTGATTTATTTTTGATAAGAAATACATTAATGGAGAACAGGGAGCAAAAGACAAAGCTGAAATGATTTATAAGCAATACTTCTTCCTTTTTTTAAAAAACAGTTCAGTGTTTTTCTAATTCTACCATAGACTGCAAAGGTTTTATTCTGCTCTGGCTGGAATTAACACTTGCAGAGTAGCCATGGTTACACTTAGGATTTCCTTAATTTTCCAAAATGTGTTGTTTCCTTTTTTGCTTCTCCTAATGTAGGGACAAGATTTAAGTTTGACACATTGCAAAATTGTAAATTAAGTTGTTTGGTTGATATTTTTCAAATTGTGGGGCAGACGAAGTGCTGCCTAATTTGTTTTTAAGATACTAGAGATAGTATTTTCTTTTTATTTAATGAATGGGTTGAAGATTATATGAGCCTGTTAAACTAATGTACTATTTAGTGATACTTCTGCATTTATTTAGAGTCTGATTTCCATATAAAAAGCTGAACATAGATTTAATTTTTTATCTTTAAATGACCTTTGTAGAATTACCACCTACTGAAATAACTTAGCAAACAAGTGAACACCATTGTATCTCCAGGCTGGAATAAACAGGGATGGGCATTGTCCTGTTCTGTCACAAAATAAACATTTGAGGGGCAAATAATTAAGAAGTAAATCCACTTCTAGGGGAATCAGCATTTAACTGCAAAGAATCACACATTAATAAAGGTTAACCAATAAGAAACTTTTTCTTTTTTAGGAAAAAATAGATTAAAGTGATTCCCAAATCATGACCTGCAGAGTGTAGTGAGCTCGTTCTTACCAGGAAATGAGACTGGGACACAGGTCTGGGTTCACAGAGCATGCAGGGCAGGAAGACAAAATTTACAAATTTTATTTCTTTTTACAAAACTTTATTTACAAAACTCCACTTTTATACCTTTCTCATGAGGCCTGTGGATTGGAGGATGCCATTCTCACCTCCCCACCACATTGGTCAAGGGGGCTGTCACACAGTTTTGTTTGTCCCAGCATGGAATGTAAAAATGTTTTTGGAAATAGCTGGTGTTTACATTAAAGGAGCGTGAGAAGGTACAGACTTCTCCTTAATATGAAATGCTCAGGTAGCTAGGAAAAACTTTATGGCAACACTTTCTGTCCTGTGCCTGTAGTTGTTTCAAAGTATTTTCAGATTTCTTGAAAGATTGATGGAGTTCTAGACCATTGGATGAGTTCAGAAAACTTGGGAGGTCTAACTGGGGAAAAACAACCAATGGCCTCAATTTCCATGAATGCTTTTCATGCCTTTCTCTTAGGGCTGTTGTTTTTTGAGATTTTTTTGGGGGTTGTTGTTTTTTGAGGTAATAAGGTTTTGTGGGGTTTTTTTGTTTTTAAGTGTTTCACACTGAAGGCAGAGACGACAAGTTGAGTTTGTTAGTTTGTGTTGTTAAGGTTGTTTATTTTTTATTATTTTAGTTCTTTTTTTGCTTTGCTAGGTTTTGTTGGTAGGGTACTTTATTTTAGTTCTTTTTTTGTTTTGTGAGGTATTTTTAGCAGAGTAGGGTACGTGGTAGGACTGGGTGGATTAGAGAGTTTTGCACTTTAAGTATGGTATTTTTGACTTAACTACTGTCCAAGACGTATTTTTTATTTACAAAATTTTGCTAATACTTACTACTTACACTAACATGTTGATTTTATTTTAAACTAATTTTTAAAGTTTAAGTTAGGAAAAGATGGGGAACGAGAGTAAGAATAAGGAGGCCAGGGGCTACTCTCTAATTTTTTTTATCTTGTCTTTTTAATTTTATATACTAAGAATTCTAATTTTTGTATTTATATTTTATAACAGACTAACTACTATTTATTTTTAAATTCTTAGGATTTGTGATTTTTTCTACATGTGAGTATTTACTCTTATGGACAGGAGTTAGAATTAGTGGTTTTTTGGGTCTTAGACTCTCTTGTACAGTCTCTAAACTTTTTGGTATAAACTTTAAACTTTCTTGGGCTGTTAGAGGGATATCCTGGACTGCGACACCTTTCCTCTCTGCTGGAAACAACGAATTTGCTGCAGGAAATGCACTGGTGGTGTGCGTGGTGCCTTTCCCAAATGCACTTTTCCCTGTCCCTGCAGCTGGTGACCCTGCAGGAGGCCAAGCTGCTGCTGAACGAGGACGATTACCTGATCAAGGCCGTGTACGACTACTGGGTGAGGAAGCGCAAGAACTGCCGGGGGCCCTCGCTCATCCCCCAGATCAAGCAGGAGAAGAGGGACGGCTCCACCAACAACGACCCCTACGTGGCCTTCCGCAGGAGGACCGAGAAGATGCAGACCAGAAAGGTCAGGGGGACACCCTGCCCCTGCAGTTCACCCCTCAGGAAGGGAATTCTCCTCTCGGGAAGGGCATTTTCCCCTCGGGATGGGGATTTTCCCCTCAGGAAGGGGTTTCTCCCCTGGGGAAGGGGAATTTTCCCCCTGGGGAAGGGCATTTTCCCCCTCGGGAAGGGCATTTTCCCCTCGGGATGGGGATTTTCCCCTCAGGAAGGGGTTTCTCCCCTGGGGAAGGGGAATTTTCCCCCTGGGGAAGGGCATTTTCCCCCTCGGGAAGGGCATTTTCCCCTCGGGATGGGGATTTTCCCCTCAGGAAGGGGTTTCTCCCCTGGGGAAGGGGAATTTTCCCCCTGGGGAAGGGCATTTTCCCCCTCGGGAAGGGCATTTTCCCCTCGGGATGGGGATTTTCCCCTCAGGAAGGGGTTTCTCCCCTGGGGAAGGGGAATTTTCCCCCTGGGGAAGGGCATTTTCCCCCTCGGGAAGGGCATTTTCCCCTCGGGATGGGGATTTTCCCCTCAGGAAGGGGTTTCTCCCCTGGGGAAGGGGAATTTTCCCCCTGGGGAAGGGCATTTTCCCCCTCGGGAAGGGCATTTTCCCCTCGGGATGGGGATTTTCCCCTCAGGAAGGGGTTTCTCCCCTGGGGAAGGGGAATTTTCCCCCTGGGGAAGGGCATTTTCCCCCTCGGGAAGGGCATTTTCCCCTCGGGATGGGGATTTTCCCCTCAGGAAGGGGTTTCTCCCCTGGGGAAGGGGAATTTTCCCCCTGGGGAAGGGCATTTTCCCCCTCGGGAAGGGCATTTCCCCCTCTGGAAGGGAACATTTCTCCCTTGGCAGGGATGATTTGGATCCCTGTCTGGCGTCTTGCAGGGGAAAATTTACTGTATATCCATTTTCTGAGCTGAAACTCAGAGCAAGGCACACAGCCTGCTGCTGGGTTTGGGGGCTTCCTTTTCTATGGGGAAACAATTTCCCAGATTTTGCACTTGGAGCATGGAATGATTTAAATCAGGAAATCTGAAATCAGCATTTTGCATCAAATTCGTACACCTGCACAGCTTTAGTGTGTGTGGAAGTCAAGGTTTTGTAGGAACCAAGGCTCGAATTCCTTGTTCTGACAAACTTCCATTGAGTTGATCTGGAATCTGAGCAAAACATAGGGGGAAATGGCTGAAAAACTCTTCTCAATTTACTCTTAAAAGTGATTTTGTTTGCTTTTTGTGGCTTTGTTTGCCAAGTGGGATCTGCTTTAGGAAAAGCTGCTTTGGAGTGTCCTCACGAGCCTCATTTGCAGCAGCATTATATAACTTTATTTTTGCAGTTTGTGCCTCATGGCTTTTGCTTTTGACTAAAAACTTGTTTTATCTCTCAACAGAACCGAAAGAACGATGAAGCATCTTACGAGAAAATGTTGAAATTAAGGAGGGAGTTTAGCAGAGCCATAACAATTTTGGAGATGATTAAGAGGAGAGAGAAAACAAAACGGGAGCTGTTGCATTTAACGTTGGAAGTTGTGGAGAAAAGGTAAAATTCCAGATTATAAACTCAAGGTTTTTAAATTCATGAAATGGCTTTGAAATTTTCACTTGTAATTTATTATAGCACCATAAACTTCAGGAACTAAAAGAGAAGGAGTTTGTGTAGACAATTGGAAGATGCTGGTTTGTGTTTTTCAGACATTTCCCAGTGGAAATGCAGCCCTATAGTTTTAATCCTGTTTTTTTCAGGTACCATTTGGGTGATTATGGAGGTGAAATCCTCAATGAAGTGAAGCTGAACAGACCCGAAAAAGAGCTGGGCACAGCTGCATCTCTCCACAATGGGAACCACCACAAAGTTCAAGAATGTAAAGTTAAGGTAAGATTTTTTCCCTGCCACAAATCTCTTCTTCCTGGGATCATCATTCCTTTGGGATCATCGTTCCTTTGGATAGACTTTGAATTCAGACCTGTCTCTGAAGAAATAACCTGAAATGTTAGGAGTTAAATGCTTGGGGGTGAGGCTGAGAGTTGAAGACCTCTGGAAATTTGTATTTAGCACCTGCGACACCTAGTGGTCCCAGAATTCCGTACAGACCCCGGTTCTCCAGGAATTTTGGCATTCCTCGTGTTTCTCCTCTGGTTCCCAAGCACTGGAGTTCATTTCAGTCATGCTGTTATTGATGAGTGTTAATTCAGGGTGTGTTTAAACACCTTTTAAAACTGCACTGCTGCTTCTCCTTCAAATGGAGAATTTTGCAAGCGAAATAATCTTTTCAAATGGGAGCTTTGAAGTTTAATAACATTTGTGTTCAAGTGGACACTTCAATATCGATGGAATTGCTCACTGCAGAGGGTTTATATGAGAAAAATCTTAAATAGCCAACCCAAATACCATCACATCTGCTCAAAAGTGTCAGCTCTGTGAGAAACAGGAAACAAATTAAATTGTTTCTTTTGAACATGCCCAAGCAGTTCAGAAAATTGAAAGTGCCAGGGAAAAATGAGATCTCGGAAAATAATTGCAAGAGGAATTTCAATGACAATGTACTGGAATTTCAATGACAATTTCAATGTACAATGTGCTGAGTGTAGTGCAGAATGAGGAGCTTCTCAGGAAGGCACATGGCCCTCTGATTATTAATAAATACCTGTAAAAACAATCAGAAAAAGTTCTAGGTTTTAATGTGCTCAGTAAATTTTGTGTGATGTGTCTGAAACTTCTGCAGAGCCTTTGTAAAGTGCTAGGTTTTAATGTGTTCAATGTGTTTAATGTAAATTTTGCATGATGTGTGTGAAACTTCTGCAGAGCCTTTGGAAGACAAGCAGTCCTGAGATGAAGCAATGAAGTTTTGTCATGCTTTGGTTTTTAGAGTTTTCTGTTTGTTTTTCCCAGCAGCATCCTCACCACTCCTCTCTGAAGGAGGAGGTGTCTGATGTTGTCAGGCAGAAGAAGAAGTACCTGAAAAAACCCAAGCTGGAGTGTGTGGTGACCCCTCAGCCCCTGGCTGAGCCCCTGCCTGTGCTCAGCAAGAGTGACATCAAGCAGTACGACTTCCACAGCTCTGATGAGGATGAGTTCCCCCAGGTAACCACCAAAAACTCTGTGTACACAAGGCAGAAACTCCAGTTAGCTGGAGCTGGGCCAGTCTGCCTTCTCCCAGTCCTTGTGTAAACTGAGTTTTTTTTTCAAGCTGTGCTTTGCTGTATAAACATGGCAGTTCACCTTACATAAACACAAACTTCTGTAATAAATACAGTTATACAGATGTGGCAGTTGGGAGAATGATGCTGTTTTCTGCTCTAGGTACCCTCGCCAGTGTCAGAAGCAGAAGAAGAGAATGATCCTGATGGACCTTGTGCTTTCAGGAGAAGAGCAGGATGCCAGTATTATGCTGTAAGTACATGCAGTATTATGCTGTGCTGTTGGGTTTAGTGGTGGTTTCATTAAATTTAGGTTGGTTTAGTGCTGATATTGGAGTTCTGTCCCCACTGACCACCAGAGCTTTGATGCTGTGGTGATTCTGAAGACAATTGCAGGAACATCCCCTTTCTGCTTGGCTCTGAAGGCTCCAGGCTGAACTTCCCACTTGCTTAGAATTTATCCTCCTTTCTTTTTCCCCTTAGCCTGTGAGTTCATTCCTTTGCCAAAAGATGTTGAGATGACTGGAAACTTTTATTTTCATTTTCTCCAGCTTTTCCATTGCTGTTAGAAGCAGAGTATTGAACAGCCTCAATGTCAGAGTTTATTTTTTAACTGCTGAAGCTATGACTGATTAACATAAAGCACATGTTCTGTCCTGCAGCCTGTGTGTGATAACCTTACCAAAACACCCTTGGAGTGTAAAATTGCCTTTTCTTTCTTCACAGCCTCGTTTGGACCAAACGAATCCTTCGTACGAAAGCCCCGAATTGGCAGAATTGGACAAACTGAGGTTCAGGCATTGCCTTACAACCCTCACAATCCCAAGGAGATGTATAGGATTTGCAAGGAGGAGGATTGGCAGGGGTGGAAGGTACAGTTGGGTCGTTTTGAATTGTTTTTAATTTAATTTTTAATTCCCTTTCAAAGAGATGATGAACCTAATGGTTTTCCTGCTCCTCTTTAATCAGGGTTATCATGGACCGAATATCCACAGAACACGATCCTGTCTTGAGGCAGATTGACCCGGAAATGCTGAACAGTTTCTCAAGCTCTTCCCAGACTTTAGACTTTTCTTCTAATTTTTCACGGACCAATGCTTCCAATAAACCTTGTGAAAACAGACTGTCCCTTCCTGAAATCCTAAGCAATATCAGATCATGTCGACTGCAGTGTTTCCAGCCCAGGCTACTCAATCCCCAGGACAGTGATAGTGAAGAATGTACCTCAAGGAAAGCAGGGCAGACTGTGAATAATAAAAGAGTCTCTGCAGCATCTGTAGCTTTATTGAACACCAGCAAGAATGGCATATCAGGTAGGCATGGATTTGGCTTCTTCTGGGATTTAAAATACTGAATTTTGGGAGCTTTCTTTGTGACTGGACTGATGAGATCTTCAGCACTGGTGTGGATCTAACCACAGCTACAACCTGACTATTTTATATTTCCTAAAACATAGAGAAACTTCCCACAAACACTTCTTCCTCCTGCTTTGCTTCCATTGGAATTGAAGTGCTCGATTCAGACATTATTCAAAGTAGGGATTCTGCTCCTATGAAGACTTGTTTAGGTCTAATTGAGTCTTAATTGCACTAATTGGTCTAACCTTGTTTAAGAATGCTGGTGATGAATGCAAAACAAATCTGGTGGTTTCTTGAGGAGGGTGGGTGTGGCTCATTTTTGTTGTTGTCAGTTTTCATTTTTGGCTCAGACAAATACAGGAAGTTCCTAAGTGCCCTGAACAGGCGTGAAAATGGTAAAAATATTGACAGTGGAAGCATCCAGAGATGAAAAAATTGCTTTAAGCTTAAATTGAGCAGTATTTGCATCACTTGCTTCATGAGCTCGAGTTGTAATGGCTCAAGTTTTAACTTCTTTATAATCATAAGGGAGTTACAATGATAAAGTTCTCCAAAAATCTGAAAAATTTGAGATCCAGCAAATGAGATCTCCTACAGCAGCAAGCACCTGAGCAGATCCATCCTGTATTGTAAACCAGGATAATGGGAGAACAGAATAGACTGACCCTGAATTCCATCATTTCCGTGGCTGTGGAATGTTCCATCTCTCTCAAAGCTCTAGGAATGGGTATTTATTCTCCAGTAATGTATCCCTAAAATTCCTGGCTATTATTAAATTACTCTGACAGAGGCACAGAAGATTTATTCCAGCCCAATGCTGCCCCAGCTTTTCAATGTGGTCAGTGTCACCTTTAGATTGTTCTCTGCCATGAATAGATTGGTACAGGAGCATTTTCCTGCTGCATGAAAAGCACAGATATAATGTATTACATATTTTATATAATTATTTATTGAAAGAGAAGGCCTGAGGAATCCCAGCTGGGGCAGAAAGGGGCAGTTCAGTGTGATGGGATCATTGATAAACACCAAGAGCTCGTAAAGAAATAGCTGAAAAATGAATGAAACCAAATGTGATGGAGCGAAGCCACTTTGTGGAGGAATAGTAATAAACTCGTGGTGTAATTTTAGAAATCATCTGAGGAATACATTTAAATTAAATGGAAATCCCTCAGTAGTTGAAGCACATTATGCATGGAATTTATGGCTGGGGAGGACCTTTTTTGTCACAGATTTAAATTACAAACCAGATCTGCAGTTCTGGAACAAGATGAGACACAATAGAATACAGATTTCCTCCCCAAATAACTGAACCAGCAAGAGGCTCCTGTTGGATTTTCTCTCTAGTAAATGGGGAATAAATTCTAAAAGGGCTGGCCAGAGTCTGGTTGTGCATTAAAGGAGCACAGCCACTGTCACTGCATTTACTGAAGTTATTCTCTTTGGGAAGTAATTGTTGAAATCTGTTAATTTTACAGCTGATTTGCTATTCCCTCCAGAGGAAATGGTGGCAGCACTCAAACTGATTGCTTTTATTTTTATTACTGCTTTATTTTAGAACTGGGGAGATGCTTTGATTTTTGGTGCACAGGAATATTTAAAATTACCTCTGTGTTGTATTTTTCCCTGTATCAGTAAAGCAACCCTGGTATTTCCTCAAATGCATTGTACAGATAGAATTTTTTTTTTTAAATTTTAAAAGTCTGTGACAATACTTTTCTTCAGAATACCTAATAAGTGCCTGAACCAAGAAACACTTCCTGGAGCTAAATTATTCTCTTGCTCATGTTGTAAGCACTGCAAATGGGAAAACCTCTCCCTAGAGAGAGGACAACTGCACATGATGCTGTTCCCAGCTGAGGAGTTTTGTTTCTGGAACAAACTTTTACTTTTTAGAGGTATTTTTTCCCCAGTCTCAAATACCACATAGGAATAATGAAAGCAATGCCACTTCTGGGGCTGCCTGCAAAAACTGATCTTTAGTTAAAGCCTTCAAGTCTTGACAGGAGTGATTTAATCCAAACCTTCCAGGCAGAGAGGAGCCTGGAAGGGAGAGCTGAAGGGACTTTTTTCCCCTGTTGTGGTGCAGTTTTTCAGCCCATTCAGGCTCTGATAAAATAAAATAAAATAAAATAAAATAAAATAAAATAAAATAACAATCAAATCAAATCAAATAACAATCAAATCAAATCNTTTTTTAAATATAAAATAAAATAAACCCCCCTGAAGCTTCAGAGCTCTTAACCCTGACTTTGGAGGCTGCCTTGGGATGGGGTCAAAATTTGCTTTTTTTTTCCCCAGGACCCTCCAGGTGTTTGATTTGGCAGAAGCAAATGACATTTAATGTGCTAATGAACATCTGCTGGTTTATAACAAGGTGAACAGCCTGGCCACTGGATAAATACCTGAAATTCAGGCACAAAGGCAGAGTAAGGGAGTGTTCAATTCTGGAGTACCTCCCCTGTATCCTCTAACAGAGCATTCCATGACTTTGTGCTCTGTGACAAACTGGGAAGGAGAGGAGATGGAGGACGTGGAATCTCACCTTGTTCTTAAACAGCTTTCTGTAAAACAAAACACATTTCTGGGATTTGTTACCTCAGAACCTAAAAATAGAAATACATGTAATATTCCATCAGGCTGTTCTTGGCCCTGGTGCCTTCAGCAGTGTGAGGGAAGGGAGCAGGTTGAGCTGATTTAACTTGGAAATAAATTCCAGGTAAGAATCTGCAAGAGGAACAAAGTAAAGCTAAATGCAAAATAAACTTAGGCTGGAATTTACAATATTGCTAGAGTTAAGGAGGAGTAATTTTTAAGTAATTGGAGTTTTAAGTGCTCTCCTAACATGGTTCAAATTTGCTTTAATAATGTAGCAGTAAAGAAGAAGTTTCAGTTCTAATTTCTAAGCAGTCCTAATTCTGGTATTTTTTCCCCAATGGAATTTCAGGATAACCCTGAGTACTAAAACTGATAAATGGAAGAGCCAAACCCTGCAAGATGGATAATTCTGTGTTTTAGTGCTAGCTCAGTGTCCCTGGATAGGAGGATACTCCTGACAACCCAGGTGTTAGAGGTGCAGCTCAGCTTCAGTCCTGGAAAAACAGACTGGAGGATAAAGTGTTGAAATGTGTTCATGGGAATCCTTGAAAAGTGAATTCTCTCTTTACTTGCTCAGTTCTTGGGTTAGCTGCACACAACTCAGGTTTTAGCATGAACCCTGTCAGTATTTTCAGTTTACCAAGTGTGCAGATTCTTCAGGGGGAGAATATTAAAACCTGCTTTTCTAACTTAATTCCCTTCATCTGTTAGGACTGTGAAATTACTGGGGTGACATTAACCTGGCTCTCAAAAATAAACTTATTTTGGCACCCCTGAACTCTTAATGCATTTAAAACAATTACTGGCAGAGAAAACCTCCCATGCCAGATGTGTGCTTCCCTCAGAGTCCATTCTGCTTTTGGGGAAGGGGCTGCAGGAAGGGGAATTGTCCAGGAATATTCTCCCAGTGAAGACAGCTCAGGGCACTTTGTCCTCAGCTCTGAATTTTAGGCTCTCCCTCTTTCCTGAAAGCCAGCAAAATCATTTCTCTTAAGCTCTTGCCTAAAGCTATTGGAGATAAAGCCACCAGAGACAGAAAGTGCTTAAAAGCAAGGAAAGCTCTGAATTCTTTGGTTACAAATTGATTCCATGAAAGAACCCAACAAACAAAACACAGCTTGACCTCTCCTTTACATAATCTGTGAAGATTTTGGGTGCATCTGACATGATTTTTGTCACCTTTGCTGCTCTCCTGCCTTTTCCATGCGAGTTTTGTGTAACTGGGGCTCCTTTCTCTCCCGCAGTCACAGGAGGGATCACAGAGGAGCAGTTCCAGACACACCAACAGCAGCTGGTGCAGATGCAGAGGCAGCAGCTGGCCCAGCTGCAGCAGAAGCAGCAGTCTCAGCATTCCTCCCAGCAGACACATCCAAAAGCACAGGTACTGCTCATGCATGTCCTCAGCCTGCCTTTTCTTCACAGTGCTGCTCATCTCTGGCCACCAACCTGCAAAAGTGCAAAAAAAAAAATTGCCTCAGCACAAGTGGGACATTTCAGAGAAATTTCAAATGCTTTTCTCTGGGTTTTTTAATAAATTGGCTGCATTTTACACGTTGAATAAGACACTCTGTGCCTGGATGTGTTACCTGCATCCACAGAGTTGTCAGTGGAGAAATATATAAATTTTATATAAATATCAGTGTGTGCTCTCAGCTCTTCCTGACCACTGATTGATTTAACCTCAGCTTCCTGAAAAAATCACTTCCTCTCAAACCAAGACACACTGGTTTTGTCCTGCTGTCTGTGAGTGCTCTGAAGAGACTTAAGGAATTAAAATTACCTTTCTGAGGTAATGTGTTCTGTTATGAACAGATGTTCAGTGAGCACTAAAAATTGGTACCTCCGAGAGGAAGAAGAGAGCTTTGCATATCTGTATATTCTGGCTTCTAAAAGAATAATCCCATTTTTCCTCTGGCATCCCTCACAAGGGAAAAGTGTTTTTCCATTGCACTTAGTTTTCTTTTTTCCCAATAAAATATAAAAGCTGTTGCTGCTGTCTATTACTAGGAAAATGTATATTACTTTGAGCATTTTATATTTAATTGCTTGTGCTGGTTGTCCCTTCCCCACAGTGTTTTCTACTCCAATTAATCAGAGATTCTGTGTTGGCAGATACTGATGACATTTTTTGTAAGTGTAAAGACACGATGCCAGAATATTTAAACAAAACAGATGAATTTTGGATCTTTAAAATACTCCAAGCTTCTGTGCAAAGTCATTTTCTTAGTTAATATAAATTGAAACTGCAGAATTGATGTTCTTTCCAGTAAGAGCAGTGAGTCATTCCAGTAGAAACTGGAGTTACAGAGTGGGATTCCAGAATGTGCTGTGGCACAAGTCACAGGATGGAGGTACCACAAAGACTCAGCACCCCTGAGATCTGCAGAGCATTTCCTGCCTGGAGACAGAGCAGGGAAGGTTTAAAACAGGGTTGTTCTCTTGGAGGAAATGTCCCGAAATGTAGGGAATCCTGTGTGGTTTGGGTTGGAAGGGACCTGGAATCCTGTCCCGTTCTTCCAGGGACACCTTCTGCCATCCCAGGCTGCTCCAAGCCAAGGACACTTCAGGGATCCAGGGCACCCACAGCTTCTCTGGGAATTCCAGCCCAGCCAGGAATTCCCAATTCCCAATCTCCCACCCAGCCCTGCCCTCTGGCACTGGGAGCCATTCCCTGTGTCCTGTCCCTCCAGCCCTTGTCCCCAGTCCCTCTCCAGCTCTCCTGGAGCCCTTCAGGCCCTGGCAGGGCTCTGAGCTCTCCCTGGATCCTTCCCTTCTCCAGACTAAACACCCAGCAAAAGTTACTTGTTTTACTGAGAGCTGTCCTGGCTGCATTGGGCAGCACTTGTTTAATCCTCATTTGGACACTGATTTCCAGCTTTTCCTCACTCTGGTGACACAGAAATATTCAGTGTTGTGGTGCATTAGCTCACATGTAGAAGCCATATTTATTTATTTGCTTTACTTGTGCACTGAAGCAATCCTAAGGCACATTTCACTTTGTACCTGGGTGATTGAGAGGCACCTTCTCCTGTCCCTGCAGGGCTCCAGCACCTCTGACTGCATGTCCAAAACCCTGGATTCAGCCAGTGCCCACTTTGCTGCCTCTGCCGTGGTGAACGCGCCGGCGCCTGGGCGCAGCGAGGGAGCCAAGGAGCAGAACACCAGCCACAACAGCATCAACGGGGTTGTGCAGCCTTCAGGTGAGGAGAGCGTGGAAACCCTGGGCTGGAACCAGCTGAGACAGTCAGCTCCTAGTTATCAACTCATCTTCTTGCTGGTCTCTAAAATATTAATAAACACGACAAAAGAAATCAAATCTCTTAGTCGTGATCGTTTCAAATAATCTTCTCTAAAGTACTTCAGAGCAGTGGTTTGGATCATGGAATATCCTGAGCTTGAAGGGACCCACAAGGATGAAAGTCCAGCTCCTTGTCCTGTACAGGACAGCCCTGAGAATCCCACCCTGTCAGTAGATCTTGTTTAAATGGATCTAAAACCACGGAGTTCTCTCCTCTTTGGAAGAGCATTGTTTGCTTTTCCTTGGGTAGTCTTTATCTTTTAATAACCTGTTCTCATCAAAAGTCTAAATGACAGCATTTTAAAACCTGTGGGAGCATGTAATGAAGGAATAAATCAACTGCTAAAACATTTAAGTACTTTGAGAAGGAAATGGAAAAGTTGATTCATTATTTGGTTGTTACCTCTCTTGTATATTCAACCAAAAAAGCACTAACCAAGCTTTACTGGCAATTCTGACATCACTGTCAGCCTCAGGTTCCCTGAATTTAGGATTTGTCCCCAAAAGTGCAGCCATGGGCACTCAGTGCCCCCTCCCAGCTTTACTGGCAATTCTGGCATCACTGTCATCCTCAGGCTTCCCTGAATTTAGGATTTGTCCCCAAAAGTGCAGCCATGGGCACTCAGTGCCCCCTCCTCCTGTGGTGCTGCCAGTGCTGGTGCTGCCTCCACAGTGCCAAGAGGCAAATGGGATTTGGGCTGCCAAGACAAAGAAAAGGCTTTTAAAGTAATTTGTTGTTTTAGCAGCTAATGATGTGATTAGTTTTATAGACCTTCTGCCAGGCTGGGTTAATGATAATATGAAATGAATAGAGGGAGAAAAACCACGACTGAATAAAATCAATAAACTGGAGCAGTTCCAGGGTGGAGAGAGAGAGATCTGTGTGTAATTCTGAGTTCATATCCACGAGGGCAGTTTATTTTTTAATTTTTAATTTTTATTATTAAATTATTTTAATTTATTTTTTATTTTTATATAATAATAATATTTATTATTATTATTATTTAAATATATCTTTTATATATAATATATATTTATATATAATAGATAA
>VXBR01000696.1:83359-95609 GCA_013400215.1 Cisticola juncidis
CCTTCCTGAAGGAATCTTTCCTGAAGAATCCTTCCTGAAGAATCCTTCCTGAAGGAATCTTTCCTGAAGAATCCTTCCTGAAGGAATCTTTCCTGAAGAATCCTTCCTCCCACCTGAGCCTCCCCTGGTGCAGCCTCAGGCTGTGTTTCCCCATAAATGTGCCCAGCTCTGCACTAGAGGGAGCCTGTTCCACCTCTGAGAGGCTTCCCAGCACCTTCAGCATGGCCCTGGCAAAACCTCAAGAGCTCATTTTGCAAATTAATCCCTCCAATAACTTGCTCTGCCTTTAGGCACCAGTGGTTTTGGTCAACTTTTACTGTGTTTGCATTTTAACCATTTCATTTGTCCCTTCCCATGCAGCATTTTTGGGTAGATTGTGTGAAACTCTCCTCATATTCCCTCTAAATCATTGTGTACCAATATTGTAAAGTGTAGGCTGGCAGAGATATTTTTGTATTTACATATGGATATATGTGTCCAATATTTATGTAAAACACAAACCAGAGAACTGACTATCCATATCTTACATATAAAATCATAATTCATAATTGTTTAGGTTGGAAAAGACTTTGAAGATCATCAAGTCTAACCATTAAGATATTTATTCTCATTAACAGCAGCACTGTTATTTCAGGATACTTGGGTGATGTTCCATAGGAGTGGCAGGAGCTTTGCAGTTGGCAGATTTTTCTGAAAATTGCAATATTTGGGCTTTGTTTGAAGTCTCTCCTGGAGAGAGACTTCAGAAAGTTGGTTTGTTTTGAAAAACAAGGTTGTGTTTGTGAATTGGAAAAGTAAAAAATGGATATTAGTAAATGAGTAAAAACTTAGTGCTGGGGCAGAATGGGTGAGGAATTACAGCAACCCTTGGTGCATTAATGGAATAATCAATGCTGAGTTATCAACCCTTGGCTTTGCTCCTTCAGAAAAGCTTTTAGGAATTTAATCCTTAATTTAGGCTGGAAATGGACAGTTAAATGCAATAATCCTGCACTGTTGAATAACAGCAGTTGTTGAACACCAGCATTTATTTCTAAATAACATTTGCAGTGCGTGTGTTAAGGTTCAGGTGACAGCAGCGTGAAAATACGAAAGAAATGGCTAAAATTGTGTGAAAATAGGACAGAAATGGCTAAAACTGTGTGAAAATAGGAAAGAAATGGCTAAAATTGTGTGAAAATAGGACAGAAATGGCTAAAACTGTGTGAAAATAGGAAAGAAATGGCTAAAATTGTGTGAAAATAGGACAGAAATGGCTAAAACTGTGTGAAAATAGGAAAGAAATGGCTAAAATTGTGTGAAAATAGGACAGAAATGGCTAAAACTGTGTGAAAATAGGAAAGAAATGGCTAAAATTGTGTGAAAATAGGACAGAAATGGCTAAAACTGTGTGAAAATAGGAAAGAAATGGCTAAAATTGTGTGAAAATAGGACAGAAATGGCTAAAACTGTGTGAAAATAGGAAAGAAATGGCTAAAATTGTGTGAAAATAGGACAGAAATGGCTAAAACTGTGTGAAAATAGGAAAGAAATGGCTAAAATTGTGTGAAAATAGGACAGAAATGGCTAAAACTGTGTGAAAATAGGAAAGAAATGGCTAAAATTGTGTGAAAATAGGACAGAAATGGCTAAAACTGTGTGAAAATAGGAAAGAAATGGCTAAAATTGTGTGAAAATAGGACAGAAATGGCTAAAACTGTGTGAAAATAGGAAAGAAATGGCTAAAATTGTGTGAAAATAGGACAGAAATGGCTAAAACTGTGTGAAAATAGGAAAGAAATGGCTAAAATTGTGTGAAAATAGGACAGAAATGGCTAAAACTGTGTGAAAATAGGAAAGAAATGGCTAAAATTGTGTGAAAATAGGACAGAAATGGCTAAAACTGTGTGAAAATAGGAAAGAAATGGCTAAAATTGTGTGAAAATAGGACAGAAATGGCTAAAACTGTGTGAAAATAGGAAAGAAATGGCTAAAACTGTGAAAATACAAAAGAAATGGCTAAAACTCTGTGAAAATACGAAAGAAATGGCTAAAATTGTTTAAAAATACGAAAGAAATGCCTAAAACTCTGTGAAGATATGAAATGGCTAAAACTGCGTGAAAATACAAAAGAAATGGCTAAAACTCTGTGAAAATACGAAAGAAATGGCTAAAACTGTGAAAATACAAAAGAAATGGCTAAAACTGAAAATATGAAAGAAATGGCCAAAATTGTGTGAAAATAAGATAGAAATGGCTAAAAGTCTGTGAAAATAGGAAATGGCTAAAAACTCTGTGAAAATATGAAAAAAATGGTTAAAATTGTGGAAAAATAGGAAAAATAATGGCTAAAATTGTGTGAAAATACGAATTTAATGGCTAAAATTTTGTGAAAATATAAAAGAAATGGCTAAAATTTTGTGAGGAAATGTGTTGTAACTAAAATTTTTTTAGGAATTGTGTTTTATGTGTGTTTGGAGCTGTGTTCTGATCTCTCTCTCCCCCTGCAGAGAGAACCACGAGCCGGAGCGCCTGGGCCTGAACGGCCTGGCGGAGACCACAGTGGCCATGGAGGTGACATAACCCCCCGGCAGTGTCCCCAAGCTGTGTCCTGGTGTGTCCCCCCTGCTCCAGCTGACCACAAACAGCGCTCTGTGCCTCACAGAGAACTCCCACAGACCCGAATGGACTCGGAGGAGATCGTGTATTCAGTCGATATATAATGTAAATTTTGTAAAATTGGAGAAAATCACTACCTTGTAATATAGTTTTATTTGTATCATCAATATTATTTCTGTTACTTGAATAGTAGATATTCATCATCATGCTTTTGCACTTGAATTTGCAACTGAATGGATTAAAAAATAATTCTTTAATGGGATCATGAGCATGACATGGGATCCTGCATCACTTGTTTAAACTATTTATTTTGCCATGTTTACATTTTGTATCTTGTACAAATAAATGCAACTTTGTGTCTAAAAAAAAAGTTAAAGATTCATAGCTAGGAAACAAAATTCTTGTAATTTTTTTCTAAAGGAAATGTAAAGTTTTCACTTGGTTCATTTTGTTTCACAATTTGACTAGATGGACTTTTTGGTAAATACTTTAGTGGCATTTCACTGTCAAATATGAAGTTCAAGGCAAAATAGTATTTTCTATTACTGTGCAGGGGAAAGGGATGGATCGATACATGCAAATTTAATGTAGTAACTCACTTTTCCATATATTTTGAATGTATATTTCTATTTATAATACCAGTTTATAAAAAATAATTACACAGGAGAGGGGAAAAAAAACAAAAACCTGACTAGGAAAATTATGCATCTGGCACATCTCCAAAATGTGCAGATCCGAGAAAATTTTCACCTTGATGCCATTTTATCCGAAGACTGCGTATTTTAACCGGCTTTTAAACTGTACCACACCACATTAAAGGATATTTTACCAGGTATGTATTGCATTCTATATCATTGCAATAATTCATTATTGGATGTCTAAGCTATCGAGCGATCCCAGGTGGTGGGGGGGGGAGGGAGGGTTGTGGCAAGATTGTCTTTTCAATTTTGGAGAGTTTTCCTGTGGCTACAAGGCAAGTAACGGGTTGGAAAAAGTCTGACTGTAAGCGTTGGACACCTTGGTAGTGTAGTGTTTTAGTGACTTTTTTTATACGGTTCTTGTACATTAGATACGTGTAGTGGTGTTTCCGAATGTTTGTTTATGCACTAGTTCAGACAACTTTCCCTGTTACTTGTTCTTGATAAGTGAAAACTGCAGGGAAATAAAAAATACATATCAAAACCTGGCCATGGTGCATATGTGGTTATTTCAGAGTGCAAGGCAGGAGGCTGCTCGGGGGCTCTGCTCCTTTGGCCCCAGCATATGCACTTATTCCAGAAGGTGGCAGATTTGTGATAATTCTGTGCCAGGGCAGGGTGGGATGGGACCTGAGACCTGGGGAAACAATGAGAGTTTATTGTCCTGCCAAAAAAATGGGAATTTCTGCTGTTTGTTCTCCACCTTTGGATTTTCTGCACTACAAATCCCAGGCTCACTGAGGAAGGGAGGAACCTGGAGATGTGGTTTAGTCCAAACTCACCCTCCCAGGAAAATCTTGCCTGTGTCATGCAGTCAGTGTATTTTCCATCTTAGCTTTCTATATAAAATACTTACTAATTTTTAAATTTTTAATTTTTAATAACTTTTAACTTTTTAAACTTTTTTGTTTTTAATCCAATCAGTGTTTAAACCTGTTGTGTCTTACATTGTGCAAGTTAAAAGTCCTGGCAGCTAAAAACATTTGCAGAACCTTAAATCCTGGGAGCTCGTCACAAACTCGTCTAAAATTACCTGTTTTTTTCTTAACTGATGCTCTATTTTTATTCCATATGATGTCTGCAGGGAGAGGTGAGGATAGATTATTCCAGTTGGGAATAGAGGAACCCACAGTGCTGCCTTGGTCAGGTGAGGGGTGGTGGAAATTTTGGGGGGCACCTGTGGCTTCACTGGGATTGCTGCTCCCTGAAAATTCCTCTTTATCTGACCTTTCCTGTGGAAACTGAGCTTGTTTCAGGGAATGGCTGATAGTCTGAAGTATAAATGATTTTTTTTTTTAAAGAACTCTTGAAAATCCAGCTCTGTAAAAGAAAAAACCAATTCTCCTTGATATCTAGGAATAACCTTGTTTCACTGCCATCCCCAAAACCCTTTGGAGGTTTAATGAAAATGGGAAATCATTTCCTCTGCAGATTGAAAGCTGTGCATTTAGCATGGACTCTTCTCACTACAAAGATCATTTTCAGTGGATCATTTTCAGGGAAAATTGGCCAGAAGATGTCTCTGAGATTGCTGTGTGTCTCTGATTTCGTGTAGTCTAATCCTCATCTAATTACTTAAAAAACCTTTAGCCGGAGCTTCGGACTTTTAATGGATTCTGGGAAAATGGGAGGTGCAGAGAAGGATTCCATAAACTCCCAAGGCTCTGATGGTAAGTGGCAGCTGTGGAATGGCTCTCATTGAAAGGATTAGTGGTGATGAGACCTTCTGGAGAGCAGAACTGAAATTCTCATTGCAGAATTGCAATTGTGTGCCTCGAGTGCAGGAGGGGAGGAGTGGTGGCTGATGCTGCAGCCATGGAAATCTTCCTTCAAAAGAAGAAATAAAGAGAGAAAGGGGAAGGATCAGTGCTATGAAATACTTTGTCCAGCTGGGAATGCCACTGTGAGGTGGCTTTGTGCTGTTGAAACATTGAGGATGTGATGTTCAATTTGAATTCCCTTATTTGTGCATCTCTGCAGTAGGGTTGCAATAGGGATTTCTGTTCTCTCATGTATTGGGAATGTCTTCCAGGTGAGATTGTGGAATCCTGGTTTATCTACACCAATTTGTGCTGGACTCCACATCATGTGCAGAGTTTGAAACATCAGGAACTAGAAAATGCTGGTTCTTCAATAAGATTTAGATTTATTTATGGATTGACTGGAGTTTTGGCCTGTGTTTAATTGTTACCCCAACAGGCTTCCTGGATTTGCCTGCAGAGCTTCAAAGCTCATGTCCATGTTTCTGCTACTTTGAGGGGCTTGCAATATTCACACTTAATTGGAAAGACTGGGAATAACCTTGGTAAATTAAAGGCAGCAAAGTGCTGCTGGGAAAGAAGGAATTTGAGGGAGAGGGAATTTTTCCCGAGTAAGCTGGGTGAGCTGTGAAGATCCAAGTGTTTCCATTTGAACAGAGGAACATGGGAGAGAATCACTGCTGATCCTGCAGCAAATCCTGTGGGGAATGCTGGATGTGTCCTGCAGGAGCCCAGCAGCACTGGGGGATGTGGAGCCCTGGCTCTGGCTGGGTTGTGCCATCCTGCTGCAGTGACAGGACCCAAAATGTCATTCCCTGGTGTGGAAACCAAACAGAACATTTGATTCTGAAGTGCCTTTCAGGAGGAAAAGAAACTTTCAGGACACATTCACTGTTTACTTACTGATTTCCTTGTCTCTCAGTCACCTCCTGAATTCTCTAAGTGCAATCTCTGTGTCCTTTAGATGGTTTTTAATGGTTTAATCTCAAAAAATTAATGAGCACACATGTAACTTATATTTTATAATGAATTTAACTTGGTCTGTGTTGTAGCTTAGTAACCGCAATTTAAATAAAAATAAAATAATGTACTTTGAATAGGACAAAAATCTGAAAATTGATAAGGAGGCACATTGAAGAACCCAAATCGTTTTTGGGATCCCTGAATCCCAGAATGGTTTGTGTTGAAAGGGACCCTAAAATTCACTTCTGCCACAGACAGGGACACCTCCCCCTGTCCCAGGCTGCTCCAAGCCCATCCAACCTGGCCTTGGGCACTGCCAGGGATCCGGGGAAATCCATTCCAGCCCCTCCCCACCCTCCCAGCCTTACCAATTTCCTGAATTTAGGATTGTTTCTATGACTAAGAATGGTAAAATCTGTTTTGCTATTTTAGTCCAGCCTACCTTCAATCCACGGGACTCCGGTTTAACTCCAAGATGAGGAATTACACAGGGAGGATGATGGGGAAGGATCCCAGCAAGGAGCAAAGGAAGGAGGGAGGCAATTTGACTAGATGGACTTTTTGGTAAATACTTTAGTGGCATTTCACTGTCAAATATGAAGTTCAAGGCAAAATAGTATTTTCTATTACTGTGCAGGGGAAAGGGATGGATCGATACATGCAAATTTAATGTAGTAACTCACTTTTCCATATATTTTGAATGTATATTTCTATTTATAATACCAGTTTATAAAAAATAATTACACAGGAGAAGGAAAAAAAAACCTGACTAGGAAAATTATGCATCTAGCACATCTCCAAAATGTGCAGATCCGAGAAAATTTTCACCTTGATGCCATTTTATCCGAAGACTGCGTATTTTAACCGGCTTTTAAACTGTACCCATCCAGCCTGGCCTTGGGCATGCCAGGGATCTGGGGAATTCCAGCCCCTCCCCACCCTCCCAGCCTTACGAATTTCCTGAAGTTAGCATTGTTTCTATGATTAAGAATGGAAAAATCTGTTTTGCTATTTTAGTCCAGCCTACCTTCAGTCCACGGGACCCCGGTTTAACTGCAACACAAGAGGAATTACACAGGGAGGATGATGGGGAAGGATCCCAGCAAGGAGCAGAGGAAGGAGGGAGGCAATAACTGAGCCAGGTAACAGAATTTCTAACAGATAAACCAGCCGGCATCGTTTGATCTGCTGGGAGGACACCGCCTCTGCATCCCATGGTGTCAATTCGGGAGTGTCAGCGGCAATAACCGCGCTGTGCCTGACGAGCGTGGGGATGCCCTGGGGAGGGCAGCAGCGGCTGATGGAGCGGGAGAGCAGCGAGAGACCGGGCACGGCTCGGGTCTGTGTGTGACACGGCAGAGCTGCCCTGTGTCCCCTGTGTCACCCGGGCTGTGCCGGGCTGTGCCGGGCCGGTGGCGATGCCCGGGCGATGCCGGGCGGTGCCAGCGGGGCTCTGAGCGCTCCCCGGGCCGTGCCGGGCCGGTGGCGGTGCCCGGGCGGTGTCCTGTGTCCCCTGCCGCCGCTCTCCGGGCTATGCCGGGCTATGCCGGGCCGTGCCGGGCTGGCAGCGGTGCCCGGGCGGTCCCTGCGGGGCTCTGAGCGCTCCCGTGCCCCTCCCGCATCCCAAGCCCTGCCCTGGCTAAGGATGCCCCAAAAGCCGCCGCGTCCCCTGCTCCTGACGCTGATCCCACCCGACTCGGCCCGGCGGGTTCGAAATCGCCGCTGTAAGTGACACCAGAAGGTGGCATCAGCCGCCTGCGATGCTCCTTAACTCTTTCTGCATCTCCATGGAGCCTTTGTGCTTGCAGGTTGGGTATTTTTAGCGCTTTCCTGCCCGTCCGGTTCATTAAAGGTTGCTTTATAACTTCCAATAATGTAAAGACAACTTTTTTTTTCTCAGTTACAACCCTTTTGTTCAGGTGATTTATTAACCCAAATGTAAAGATCGTAGCTTGGAAAAAATGTTTTGTGTACTCAATAATGACCTGAAACGTTTTGCTGCTTTATACAGTGGTAAAATCGATTTATTTATTTTGAGCAAACCCTTTTTTTTTTTTTTTTTTTTGCTGAGTTATCACGAAGGGTATGACTGTGCATAACGTGAATAATTTATACCAAGACTGAGATTTATGTGTGTACTTTACATTTTTTTAAGTAAGCATATCTTGAAGTGCCTTGCAAATGAGAAACAATTCCTGCCCAAGCACTTTCTCGTGGAGTATCCTTGGAGTGCCAGTGCTTTGCACACCCAAACTTCTGTGGAATCCCTGTGCTCCTGATCCCAAAAAATTGCTCAGACTGATCCAAGGAGATGCTGGGTCTGGGATAATCATCCTGAGAGTGTCAGGGGTGCACATCCCGTTCCTTTGGCTGTGCAGCCTTCCCCCTGGCTGGCCAAATGTCCCCGTGGCTGTGGATGGTCCCTGGGGACACAGATCAGATCATTCCTGACCCTCAGCTCCTCCTGGCTGCCTCCTCAGCACTTCCCAGCTCATTTTTGCCTGTTCCCCAGCCTGCCTTTATTTATTTTTATTCCTGCTAGACACTTCCATGCTGTGCCTGTGCAAACATTCCCTGGTGCCTCCTGGTGTCTGTGGGACGTTTTAAATCACCTTTTTTCACGGGGATCCCACCTTTTTGGGAGTGATTTGGGAGAAATCCCTCAGCCCCCCTTTCCCTGAGCCCCCTCTGAGCACGGATGCCACGGAGAGCTCAGGTTTCCTCCTCTGGATCAATGGGAGGTGCATTAACGCTGCTGTCCCTGCTGGCAGCTCCTTGCCTGGAATTGTTCAACACAGCAGAAATTCAACCTTGCTGCTCCTCCCGCAGCTCACTCGCAGACCCAGAGCCCAGAAGCAGCCAGAGGAAGCCATGGAAATGCCAAAATGTTCCCTCATTTTTGTGGGATTGCCCCTGTCCCAGTCCCTGTCCTGCTGCTGTTCAGGTCCTTTGTCACCTGTGCCCTCCTTGGGTTTCCTGCAGCCTCAGCACCTTGGCTGTGCTGCTGAGAAATGGAATTCTGTCATTTCTTTAGCACCCCAGTCCCCGAGGAGGGAATTCATCATTCCTTCACCATTCCTATTCGTTATTCTGATATTTTGGGTTGTTTCCTGAAGTGACCTTGGCTCAGCTGGGGGATTTCTTCAGGTAAAATCTGAACTTGCTGTCAGACCATATCTGATCCATCAGGGTGAGCTGAACTGGGGAGCTGGAGAGCTGGGAAAGTGGGAAAAGGAGATAACATCCAGGTTCTCTTGGTTTTACTTCTCTGGTTCTGTAGGAAGACAATTTTCATACCTTCAGATATAAATAAGCTCAGAAAATCATTTATTTAAGTGGATTTCTTGTGAGTGTACAGCTGAAAAATGACATGGTTTGAGAGATGAAAGAAATGAATGAAGGTGAAAAGAATAAAGTATTTAAGCTCTGCTTTTCCATATTTTGATGTTTTTTAATAAACAGGTTCCCACCAAAGTGTTCATCCCACCTTCAGGCACCCAGCCCAGCCTGGGAGAAGCCCACAGACCCAAGGAGGTGCTGATCATTCCCAAATTTGCCTGGAAATCCACGTTCCTACCAGGCTGCTCCACCCAATCTGGTAATAAGTAATAAAAATAGCAGCAGCTGGGTGACAATTCAGTATTGTCTGCGCTCCAGACAATGTCACATTGTTGGTGACAAAACTGCTGAGAAAAGATGGCTCTCTGCATTCTTCTGATGGCAGATTATACCTGCCCTAGTAGGAAAATCGAGTTGTGCTTATCTCACTCCAAAATGAGCTCTCCATAATGGAGGAAAATAAGGATTAATTCATGTCTTTTATGACTAAGCCCCTATTTGTCATGACTAACAAATTTGCTATTCAGGGTAAAAGCTTGAAACATAAGAGAAATAAAAGGGATAATTGGTAATCCAGGGGAATAAATCCCATTATGTAATAGTGGCTTATCACATGCTGCACATTGCTGACTCTCCCCCATGGAATTGCTTTTAAGAAAGGGGTGAGAGGCTTTGCTGCCTGCCTGCTCCTCACACCCACCTCAGGTAATGACTGGAGAAAGGGAAATTCCCATCAAAATCCAGTATTGTCCACCCTCATCTCAATTGTACAGCTGAGGGTGATTTAAATAAATAAAACTCTGCTGGAAACCAGAGAGTGCTGGAGCCTGGGCCAAGTCTGCAACTTCCCTGAAGCCATCATGGGTGTCTGGATTATTCCTTGAGCAGGAGATCTTCAGAGGGAGAAAATGATGGAGGAGGGGACTTCGTGTGGTGTTTGAGAGTGTTTAAATCACCTGAAAGCAGGGAAATAACCCAGACAGGAGCCAGAGCCACAGGGGATGTGAGCAGGTGAGGAAGGAGCATTTTCAGGGAAGGAGGACGAGGACAGCAGCCCTGGTGAGGAGAGCAGGCTCCAGGCACTGCTTTTCCCAGCTGCTGATTCTGTGGCTGCACCATAACAAAACCTCTGTAAATTGAGCAAGGTCAGAGCATCACCCATCACTGCTGTTATTCCCAGAAAAAGACACAGAGTGACATTCCAGGAAGGAACAGCCCCCAGCCTGGCTCTGGACCCACTGGAGTCAGAGGCAAAGGGAGAAAGGCTGAGGGGAGAGGCCAGGGACAGCTCTGAGAGGGGCTCAGCTGCAGCAAACCCAGGGGATCAGCACGAAGCTGATGTGGAAGCTGGAGCAGCTTCCCTGTGGAGACAGCCTGGGAATGCTGGGGGGGAAGGCTGTGTGGGGAGCCCACAGCAGCTCCAGAGGCTGGGGAGGCTGCAAAGGGACCAGGGGAAGTGCAGGCACATGGGAGAAATGTGAGGCCCTGGCACAGGTTACCCAGACAAGCTGTGACTGCCCCAGCCCTGGAAATATCCCAGGCTGGATGGGGCTTGGAGCACCTGGACAGTGGAAGGTGGAGGACTGGGTGATGTTTGGGGGTGATGGTTTGGGATGATGTTTTGGGATCATGTTTGCGGTGAGGTTTGGGGATCATGTCTGGGGTGATGTTTGGGGATCATGGTTCAGGATAATGTTTGGGGATGATGGTTGGGAATGATGTTTGGGGGTGATATTTGGGGATGATGTTTGGGGATATTTTGGGATGATGTTTGGGGATGATGGTTTAGGATGATGTTTCGGGATGATGTTTGGGGATGTTTGGGGATGATGTTTGGGGTGATGTTTGGGGGTGATGTTTGGGGGTGATGTTTGGGGGTATTTTTGGGGATAGTGTTTGGGGTGATGTTTGGGGATCATGGTTCGGGGTGATGTTGCGCGATCATGTTTGGGGATAATGTTTTGGGATCACGTTTGGGGACGATGTTTGGGGATCATGGTTCAGGATGATGTTTGGGGTGATGTTTGGGGATCATGGTTCAGGATGATGTTTGGGGTGATGTTTGGGGATCATGGTTCAGGATGATGTTTGGGGTGATGTTTGGGGATCATGGTTCAGGATGATGTTTGGGGTGATGTTTGGGGATCATGGTTCAGGATGATGTTTGGGGTGATGTTTGGGGATCATGGTTCAGGATGATGTTTGGGGTGATGTTTGGGGATCATGGTTCAGGATGATGTTTGGGGTGATGTTTGGGGATCATGGTTCAGGATGATGTTTGGGGTGATGTTTGGGGATCATGGTTCAGGATGATGTTTGGGGTGATGTTTGGGGATCATGGTTCAGGATGATGTTTGGGGTGATGTTTGGGGATCATGGTTCAGGATGATGTTTGGGGTGATGTTTGGGGATCATGGTTCAGGATGATGTTTGGGGTGATGTTTGGGGATCATGGTTCAGGATGATGTTTGGGGTGATGTTTGGGGATCATGGTTCAGGATGATGTTTGGGGTGATGTTTGGGGATCATGGTTCAGGATGATGTTTGGGGTGATGTTTGGGGATCATGGTTCAGGATGATGTTTGGGGTGATGTTTGGGGATCATGGTTCAGGATGATGTTTGGGGTGATGTTTGGGGATCATGGTTCAGGATGATGTTTGGGGTGATGTTTGGGGATCATGGTTCAGGATGATGTTTGGGGTGATGTTTGGGGATCATGGTTCAGGATGATGTTTGGGGTGATGTTTGGGGATCATGGTTCAGGATGATGTTTGGGGTGATGTTTGGGGATCATGGTTCAGGATGATGTTTGGGGTGATGTTTGGGGATCATGGTTCAGGATGATGTTTGGGGTGATGTTTGGGGATCATGGTTCAGGATGATGTTTGGGG
>VXBR01000700.1:8594-48324 GCA_013400215.1 Cisticola juncidis
AGGGAGAGCGGGCTAAGGGGGCTGAAAGGCTGAGGGAGAGCGGGCTAAGGGGGCTGAAGGGCTGAGGGAGAGCGGGCTGAGGGGGCTGAAAGGCTGAGGGGGCTGAAAGGCTGAGGGAGAGCGGGCTGAGGGGGCCGAAAGGCTGAAGGAGAGAGGGTCGAGGACACTTAGCTGGCTGAGGGACAGCAGGGTCCGCTGGTGACTCCGGTGTGGGCTCGCAGCTCGGCCCTGGTGCGAGCCCCGCAGCGCCAGCCTGGGGGCTCTGAGGAGGCCGGGGCAGAGCGAGGGTTGATGTGAGGAGTGGGTGATGTGAGGATCAGGGGTGATGTGAGGAGTAAAGCGCCTCCTGACAGGATTAGGGAAACAATACCTTGTAGACAGGTATTGCTGCAACAAATTAAATTATTCTTCATTCAGTGTGTGCGTTTTTCAGCTGCTGAAATGTGTGCTGACACTTGTTGTAAGGCAAGTTCTATTCAGGGCTGTGCATCTATGGCTGAGTTCTGTCAGCTTCCCTGGGCCAGGAGTGGGTGGTTTGTATTGGTGTTACTTATCTGAGTCTTCATAGTAGGCAGTGTGGAAGGATAGTGTGTTTTAGGAGGTTTTTTTAGCTGTGCTTTTCATCTCATGCTTACAGGTGGGATCTTGAGAGACCCTCAGGTGTTGCACATCCAGAGGACGCTGAAAAGTTTGGGATTGGCCAAACTGGCTTTATCATCCCCTAAAAAATATTCCTTGTCTAACATTGTTACCCACAGGACACCAAGAATTAGGAGTTCTGTGCTTTAGAATCTAATAAAAGCGTGGCTTTTTGTTATGGGTAGTATGGAATAATTATTAAAGGTGAAAAATGAGTAGGAAATAATATTCTAAGAGCCACTTTTGAGAGCAGAGAAAGAAACTCAATATCCCTGAAAACAATTGTTATTACAAACGTAAGGAATGGCAAAAGTAAATGAGTGGAACAGAAATGGGGGAGTCTGTAGGTGAAGCTGGTGCTATGTAATAATTAAGAAGGTATAATTAATTAATGTTGTGGCGAGGTAGAAAAGAAGAACAGATGCATTTTTTCTTTAGATAAAAGTGCCTCCCCTGTGGCTTAGCCACAGGTGAAAACATGCAAATACCAGTGTTCACCTTTCTACCTATAGATGGAGATCTGCTGCCACAGATTTCTGTTATTAATTAACTTCTTTTTTCCCCTTGGTGGTGGTGTTGGGTCACACCTTTCTGTGAATAGTAAATAAATATGGGAGTTGGAGAAGAGTAACCTTAGATGTTGCTTGTCTGCTACTAAAACAGCAGCTCAGTGCTTCTGCTGTATGGGATTTTTTGGTTTTGGTCAGTAACAAGAGTATTAAACTCACTTAAGTCAAATGACGCCTTTTCTATGAGGAAAGTCTGGCAAGACTGGAGTAGTTTCTTCCTTACTTTTTTCCTAGTTCAGACTAATATTTTTTTTGATTCTTTGGATTGAAGTTTACATATTCTACAGTTAGAGTAGAGGTCTGATTATTTAAAGTTTTTTTTCAAAGGACAACATAATAATTTTCCTGCTTCTTGATTTCTGAGTTTAATGTGCACAGCCTTCAATCTGACAGACCTGGCAATATTTCTTACTGGATCCTTAGTGAGGTGAAATAAGCTTGGTGGGACATCAGCCCTGTTGCTTTTTGGGGGTAGAAGGGTGGAGAATAATATCTGACACCAATTACTTTTAAATAGCTTTTATTTTGTTGAAACCAGACGTGCACTTTGCACAATCTGCCCGCAGTGCTCCTAACTGAGGAAAGAAGCGGCATTAATGTAACTCAGGGACATTTCCTCACTCTTTAACCCCCCTGCTTGTCACTAACACAGTGAGTTACTGATGCAGGGGTGCTCCTGCTGTGTTCCAGGTCCCTGCAGTGTCCCCAAGGCCATGGAGAGGTGGAGCCTGATGACAATCGCGGTGCTGCTGGCGCTCACCGTGCGCTGGGCCGTGTCCCTGGGCTCCTACTCAGGTGAGGCATCTGCAGCAGCCTCAGGGACAGGGCTTGTGGGGCCTGAGACAGATGAAAATGAGTGCTCTTTGTTGCTTATTTATTTTATTTTATTATTTTATTTATTATTTTATTTTATTATTTATTCCCAGTCATAAATGGGAAGCTATGTGTTATTTCAACTGCCGTCATATTTTAGTTCCTCTTGATTTCCCCAAGAATTCTTTTATTTTTTTATTTTTTGAAGCGTGCCATAATTAACCAGTAATGTTAATATCATTATAATATTATTATTTGCCATTTTCATGGGAAAAAAAATTTTATCAATGCAAATACTTCAGGTGTCAAATACTCTCCTCGATGGAAGCCTAACTGTGATAATGGCAGCATGCAAAGCATCTTCCCAGAGTTTATTTACCTCTATTAACCTGATTATTGAGAACAGAAACTGCACTGATTGTGCTCCCAGTGAAATATTGACATGAGCCAGACAGAGATTTAGGAGGTTCTTTAAAATATAGGAAAGCCATCTCTGCTTCTACCCATGATCTATGTTTGTGGGAATCCCACGAGCTCAGCAATGTGCAATTTATTCCCAGAAAGTGGAAAGAATCTCTTATCCCTGCTCATTTCTTCCTGGGTGGTGGAGAGAGCAGAGAGAGCAGATTATCTTCACTCTCACACATTCAGCTTAAATATTCCCAAATAAGTGAGGTCACTGCAGTTTCATCAGTGTCAGTTCTGTAGCTGTAAGTGCAGTGGAACAAAGAATCTGCCACTGGAATACTGAAATGCAAAATAGATATTTACCCAAATTTTAGAGTGTTTGTATGCATAGCAATCTCTCACTCTCTAGGGGATGAAAGGGATGAAAATTTTATTTGGCTTCAGAATGATCAAAAGATCTTAATCCAAAGGTTTGATTATTAAAAGCCAACTACTGATGGGTTAGTTTGACAATGCACATTTAGCTTCCATCACAGAAAGCACCAAGTGCACGACAAATTGATTAAAAAATAATTAAAATTGTATATTTTATTTTAAAAGGCTCCCAAATACCTGAAAAGTAGTGATCTTACTCAGTTTATTGTTAGTCTGGGAACAGACTTTTTAAGGGTTTGAAGCTGCCTCTCAACATCTGTATTTAGCAGGGGTTTGGCAATGCATTAAAAAAAAAATGCATTAACCTATAAAACCAAATTTGTCCTCAATAATTCTCCAAGACCAGCTCATCCCTAATGGTAACTTTTCAAAACCAGGCATTAGTTTCTGTTTTTTTCTTTAATTCCAGATCCAGATCCAAAAGCAAGGAACAGGGTGGGAATGAGGCAGAGATCCAAGGGTGCACAGTAAACAAGGATGGAATTAAAAGTTTATCACATCTGCAGGGAGTCAAAGAGGAAAAAATAAAGTGGATTTATGTGTTTGACAGCTCTAACACTGGGGTTTGTATTTTTACAGCCAGCCAATGCTCAAAGTTAAGCTTTAATAATTTGCTGGACTGGATCAGATTCAGGTTTTGCTATTCCAAAAGTAGTTATATCAGCACTGTGGAGGAAACAAGATTTTAAAATTTTTATTTTAGCTCAGGCTTTATTTTAGACTGTCTTCCACAATCCTGATTGGTTTGAAATTAAATCAACTTACAAAAATCTAGTTAGCAACAGAATTCTAAATAAATCCTCTTGCACTGGAAGAGAAATTCAGTGTGTGCCTAAAACCAGGGTCCAAAGTTACTAGGGATGGGTAAAAACCTCAGTTAGCTAAAGATCCCTCAGAAATGGCATTTTGAGAAACCAAACTCAAACCCAAACAATTTGAAATGCAGTTCAGCTTCAAGCAAATGCTTCAAGTAAACGAAACCCAGAATTAGCAGTTTAAAATCACCAGAATGCTCCTGAGCAGCTCCAGCTGCTCAGGGGATGAGGCTCCCCGTTGCCTCCATAAACCAGAGTAGAATTTAACTCCTGATTCTTTGGGCTGATGAGGATTGAAAGCATTGGTTCACTTTTTATCTTTTTTGGAATTTGCAGAGAGCAAGCCTTGTGCAAGCTCATTCCAAGTGTGGGGCTGGAACTGGGAGGCTTGGAAAGGAACTTGCTAATTCTTTGCAAGCCTTGTGACACAGGGAGGAGAAAAACTCATCCATTACCAGAGTGTAGCTCTGGCTGCTGCTGTAAACAGGCTTAAGGAGGTACAGCTACAAGGCAGAGCCATTGTTCACTCCATGTCACCTCTGCACTGTCTTTATTAGCATCAGGATTAGCTAAATACAAGCTAAATAAAAATATAAATATAAATAGTGAGGTTATATCTGCTACAGAATTTCAAAGACAGCATAAGGCAAATGTACGAGTGGACTGCAATATTCTGCAAATGAAGGCACAGGGGCAAACAGCCAGCTATTGATCCTAAAATATTCATGATCATCAGCATCACAAAAAAAAAAAAAAAAAAGTTACGGTGTTTTTTTCCAGTGTTTTGCCCCAAACTGGGTTAATTATGGTTAATTATTATCACAGTTAGGCTTCCATCAAGGAGAGTATTTGACACCTGAAGTATTTGCATTGATAAAACTTTTTTTTTTCCCCATGGAGATGGCAAATAATATTATTATAATGATATTAACATTAAGGTACCAGGACATGGCTGAAGCACAAGTGAGAATATTGACAATTATCACATAGCAAGGAGTGCAGCAGTTCCCACAGAGTCACTGTAACGTGTCCATTATGTGCATTTTCCTAGTTCAGGGAAAGTACCACATTTTTCATCTGCACTTGGAAATGATTTCTTTTGTCAGATGAGGAAGCAGTTCTTCACAGCAGAGTATCTTGATAAATGCTCATTGCAGAAATCTCCAGAAAGCCAAAAGAACACATAACTTCTTTTTTTTGCTTTCTCTGTTAGACTGCATGATGAGGTCTCTATTTGCTCTCAATATAGAGGAATAGAGATTAAAATTAGTAATTAATATGCAATCTCTAAACCAAATAATGTCCTAAATACTGTGTACTCTCTTTTTAGGGGCAGGAAAACCCCCCATGTATGGAGACTACGAGGCTCAGAGGCACTGGCAAGAAATCACCTACAACTTACCCATCAGGCAGTGGTAGGGACTGCTTGCAAAGGGGGACTGGGGGGAAATCCTGCCTGTGTTTCACACCTCTGAGTTCATTGTTTGTTCCCATGATCCATAACATTTTAAAATGTGGAAATTCTGGATTTAAGGGTAGTAAGCTTTAATTGTACAGATCACGTAAAACAGGAGGAGAATGATTTAAAATATTTTATTTAATTTTGCGAATTTTGGAATTTCAGCTCATCTTCCAGCAAGGTGCTCTGTGTGTGTGTGGTGTAATTTTCCTCTGGCTGATCTGACAAAATAGAAAATTAATTCCCTTTTGTTCTGTAAATACACATGAACTCTGCAGATGGCTCTGTGTGGCGACCTCAGATCATCCTCTTGTTCCTATATTCTCATTTTTGTCCTTTTTTCTCTGGGATATCCAAACCCTGGCTGTGCCAGAGCTGGGATAAGAGGTGTTACATAATGATGGAGTTGGCAGCTCTGATCCACTCTGCTGCACTGAACTGCATCTCCTTAAAATTCAGAGTTACAGCAGCCAATATTGCCAGGCATTCCCAGACACTGCTGCAGGCTGGGTTTGGCTGGGGGGCTGCCAGGTGGGCACCTCGGGCTTGTGTTTGCTCTCTGGTTTTATAATTGATGTAATTTTATATTTATAATTGAGGAGTTTTTTGGGTTGGGCCTGCTTTGGGAATTGAAACTTTAACACAGCAAAGTGGGTGTTTGGAAAAACACATCTTACAAGGGATTGCATTCTAGAATTTAAATATTTCTGGTTTATATTATTCTTTAAAGTCTTGATAAATTTACTAAAGGCTGCTTTAGGAACATCCTTTCTTATTCTACTGCTAATTAAAACTCTGAAAGCTTCCTTACTAAATATTACTGATTGTATAAGTGTTGTTTTCTTTTTTTTTTTTTTTTTTTTTTTAACTTTATGGAAGGTAAAATGAAAAAAGAAACCCCCCAAACTGGCAAGTTCCCTAAAAGTTGCAAACTGTGACATTCTGTGTGAAGAATCTGCACTGCCTTGGCAGGAGCTATCTTGAATTGTAGGAAAAGAGGCAGAGATGCAACTCAAAGAAATATGATTTATCATCAGTTCAGAAGACACTTCAGGCAGCTCATAAAGAATTCAAGAAATATAATTTACTATAATAAATGTCAAAAATGGGCTGCATTTGAAGAGAGGAAGTGGAAAAGCCAAGAGCCTGCCCCGTGGCAGTGGGAGATGGAAAGGGGATGCTCCTCACTGCTGGAACTTTTCCTTGAAAAATACCCTCTGATCTCTCTTGGAAGAGATTTCATTTTGCCTGCTGCCACGGAAATCTGACACAACAAAATCCCAAATGGCAAAACCCTTGTCCTTCCTTTCATGTGGTCCACCTGGGCTTGGAGGTAGAGCCAGGAGTTACCCTCTCCTCTGAAGGGAGCTTTTTTTTCCTTTTTTTTGCAGCCACAAATGTGAACTCTTCATCGCTTTTGCTGTTATTTTGTTGCTTGAGACTTATTTAATGTGAAATAAAATTAAGCAGGTGTAGATGTTGCCACCTTCTATTTTGGATTTGGAATACATTTAATATTCAGCCATTTCCTTGGGTCAAAACCAAGCTGGAAATGTAGCCTTTCAATTGAATTTTTTTTTTTTCTATTTTCTAGGTACTTCAATACAAGTGACAACGACCTGCTGTACTGGGGCCTCGATTACCCACCTCTCACTGCCTATCACAGCTTTGTGTGTGCCTACATGTAAGTTCAGTGATTTAAATCCTCTGTTACATTTTTCTTTGTGAATATTCAGCTTTCCCTACAATCCACTGCTGGATCTGGGATGCCCAGGGAAAAGTGCTGTAGGAACAGGGGGCATTGCCTGGGAAAGCTCTGTGTGTGCAGAGCCCAAGTGACATTTGATGAGTGGATATCATGGAAATAGAATTCTGTTATTGGAATACTTTTTCCACAGGGGCTTTGCTGCTGTTGGAATGAGACTTATGGAATAGGAATGTAGGTTAAAGTGCACAGGCACAGCTATGTGGGGCATCTATGTGAACTGTAAATGGTTTATATTTAATACTTAAGCATGAGAGGTATTTACAATTGTTTTTTTTTAAAGACCCTGGAACCAGACTGGAGGTGGTTATCTTGTCCTAATAAATATTGTATTCCATTTTTACTGTTCCCAAAGGTTATTTTTTTTAATTGTGAACCAGTCTGGAGTGTAAACTGATCCAGTGGTGAGGAAAAGCTTTCATTGATCACTATTGCTCTCTGAAATATTTCTTCTCATTCATCTTAATTCTTGGAATCTGCTCCTGTGTGTGTCATCTTTATTGCTGCAAGGAGTGTAAAGGGAAATGAGAACTGTCTGCATTTTGATGTGTCTGTACTTTGTTTTACAGTGCAAAGTTAATAAATCCTGATTGGGTTGCTCTGCACACATCTCGGGGCTATGAGAGTCAGCCCCATAAGTTATTTATGCGTACAACAGGTAGGGAGATTATATTTCCTTGGGATCATCCTGCACATTTGTCTTGCTTACTAATTCAGCATGTTTAATATGCAGCTTCTCTGTCTTCACTGGTTTATTCCCTGGTTTTAATTGGGTGGCTTTGCAGGTCCATTTCTGAGCCAGATTCCTGCATTATTTCTTCTTCTGCCATCATTTGTGAAGCTGATAAATATAAAATGTGGAAACAAGTTTTCAAACCAATTAATTAACTTAAAACTCTAAAACACAACTATTCTCTGTTGCATAGAGCCACTTTTTAATTTTGAAAATATTCTTGTTTTTCCTTCTCTTCTGATAAACAGTCTTTTTATTTTTAGCTTAACTTGGTTTTTATTGTGAAATTATTTTACATGTAGCCTGGCATTTACTGACTTAATCTCTGGAGGTATCAGAGATCTTCATTAGGAGCTGATCTCAAAGGCAGAGATATTTGATATTATTTCTGTGAGCACAAAAGTAAAATTTTACTTTACTACTTGGACTCTAAATTTGTCCTACACCATTTGATTATTTTGAACTGCAAACAAAAGCAAGAGAAGATTTGTACCCTAATTTAGCAGCTGCAGCAGTAGGACAGCAAACAGAACTCGTGTTTCTCATTACTGTTTTCTTTCATTTCAAATGTCTTTTGCTTTTTCTAACACCAAATGCTTTCTGATTGCAACAGCAGAATTTGTTGTTCATCAATAGCTTTTCTGTACTTCACAAACCTCTCAGTCTGCTCTCTGGTAATTGATTGAATTGAAAAAAAATAAAAATCACTAGTATTTAATTACCCTTGAAATGGTCTTTATTAATTTTGAAATCAACTCTCTTGACACACCACTGATGAATCTGGAGAGCTGATAAACACTTTTTAACAGGGGCCATTAGCAGAGTGCATTAAAATAATTCAGGGTGCTCAATGGCAGCTTTATTTTAAGCATCAGTGTATTTGTTTTGCTAACATCTTGGGTATATTTGTTTAGTTGTGGCTTAAGCTGCCAAAACAACTCATCCCTGGATAACTGAAATACTTGAACATCTCCTCTCCCTCTTGGAGCCACTGCACATTTGCTGAAAGTGGTTTTTAGAATAGTCTGAGGTTTTCCTTGAGTTTTTAAGACAAGAAGAATCCACCTGCTGGACATGCCCTGGGCAGGGGAACCTGCTGGCTCTGTTTGCTTCTCCCCTCCCACAAATCCTGGCTGTAGGCAGGTGATCCAAGCCAAGTCCCTGCTCCCAGTCTCTCTATCCCCCTCCCTGGTAATTCACACAGAGATTGGGATAATCTGGGGTTTCCTCACTGTGCCCCAGCCCCTCTGTCCTGTCCCACAGCCTGGGGCAGGGCTGGTGTCCCTGGGGCATTCCGAGTGCCTGCCCTGCCTGTGGCATGTGAGGAACTAGAGAGTGACTGAGGCCGTGCCAGCAGCCAGGACAGCTGAACACGTGGAAGCAGCAGCTTGGGGACATCAGAAATGAGCCTCAGAAACATTAACGAGATCAAATTCTGTAGATCTGGTTCTTTTTGGCCTTTGAAGTGGGACTGCCCAGTTTATTTCTGATGTTTATTTGCCTGTGTTTTTTTCCTTGCCTCCTCCTTGTAGGAGGGTTCTAATGGAAAGTTAATCTTTATTTTTCAGTGTTTGTTGCTGATTTGCTGGTTTATATCCCTGCAGTTATTTTATATTGCTTTTCTTTGAAAGAAACATCTGCTAAAAAAAAGGCAAGTACCTGGTTCGTGTAAATTAAACAAACAAAACACTGTTAGAGCAGAAATGTAACTCTGAGTTAATTAACACCTAGAACACCCTGATGGCTTCCATGTCAAACTGATGACAACCACTAGAGCTCATATTGTAGACTTTTCACTGAAAAACATCAAAACCCCCTTTATTTTATCTTACAGCAATTATTTTAATGCTTTTAATAACAAGATTTTCCACAAATTTATTACTTGAGTAGTAAAGAAAAAAAAAAGATTTGTGGTGTGGCAGGGAGGGATTTGGGAGCTGCTTTGTCTTGAACACTCCTTACAGTAGATTTTGGAATAAAAACTCTCCAGATTTTTGGAGTGGTTCAAGACAGGGGTAGGTGATCTTTGAGCTATTGTTAAGGGCAGGCAATATTCAGTATTTTCTCATTTATGGCAAATCTTTATCCTTTTTTTAATCACAAAATATTCCTGGCAGATGATTACTTGTACAGAATAAGGTTCCTACACATAGGATGCACCATGGAGGGGCACATTTTTGTACTGGAGAAGTTCCTCTGTCTAATGTCTCATTTTGGACTAATTAATTTTCCCCTCTCCTTTTTGCTCCTTCTTGCCAGGTTTCCAGTGCTCTCTGCATCCTGCTTTACCCAGGCCTCATCCTCATTGACCACGGGCACTTCCAGTATCCTTGTTCTGCATGGGAATGAATTCCTGTTCATGGAATAACTGCTCCTTAGCACTTGTAGCTGAGCAGGGGGTGACTTTGCTGTACAAACTCATCTGGGGGGTTCTGCCCACCCCAAACAGAGATATCAAAGGAAGCTGCAAGTCTGAAACAATACCAGAGATAAAAATTATTGATATTGGCACAAATCAATCCAACATGAATATCATTCTTCCATGGCTCCAGCTCCCTGTCAGTCACTTCACTGCAGGCAGCGTCAGCAGGGCTGTGACAGGGAGGAGAGTGATGGGCTGTGCTGCTGTGATTTGTGTGTGCAGAGGGAATCCCTTGGATCTTCTGGGGTGGCAGAGCCGTGCCAGGAGCAGTGTGAGATGTTCAGCTCTGTCAAACCTCCCCTTGTGCCTGGGCTGCACAGCTCGGGGAGGTGACCCAGGGCTGCCCCACAGGGGTGGTTTGTTAATAACAGCCCTGGTTTGGACAGCAGCAGGCAGGGCTGGAGGTGCAGCAGCTGCTGTGTTTCCTGCAGATCTCTGTGCCAGCCCTGCCACCCTCTGAGCAGCTCCAGCCAGTCTGAGATCTGTCTCCCTGAGCTGCTGCACCTCTGCAGCATCGGGGCCTCTCTGTGAGTTTGCTGATGGGAAATCAATGAGGTGTCAAATGCTCCTGGTGATGTGGAGTGGGAGCTGTGAGTGGGCTCAGGGCTCCGTGGGCAGCTGGATGTGTTGTCACAGCTGCTTAGGTTGGCAGAGGGAAAACAAAATATTGTGACATTTCTGACAGGACAAGAAATACAAGGGAGTGTTTATAAGGGATGGAGTGACGGGACAGGAGGGAATGGTTCCCACTGCCAGAGGGTGGGTTTGGATTGGGTATTAGGGAGAAATTCCTCCTGGGAGGGTGGGCAGGCCCTGGCATAGGATGCTCAGAGCAGCTGTGGCTGCCCCTGGATCCCTGGAAGGGTCCAAGGCCAGGCTGGAGCAGCCTGGGACAGTGGGAGGTGTCCCTGCCATGGCAGGGGTGGCACTGGATGGCTTTGAGCTCCCTTTCAACACAAACCATTCTGGGATTCTGTGTTTACTGGTTTATCTAAGTTTATTTTTAAAAAGTAAAAACCAAAGCTAATACTTTGTTGGAGTTTAATAGTAAGTGTATATTAGTCTCCTCCAAATCTCCTGGGCCTGGGAAGCTCTTTTCAAAGTCCCAAGGCAGTTACATTGCTTTTAGCAACTATTACTCTTTGTTTGGGCAGGATTAGCAGCTCGGGGAGCTGGTCATGGATGAGGGTGCCTTGTGTGTGGAACAGAATCACAAACCCCTCAGAAGTCCTTGAACTAAACTTAAACACTGACAAATTTGAATATTCTGCACTATCGTGTGGGAGCTGGGAGAGGAAGCTGGTGAGAGTTTTATCATTACTCATGTAAATACCAAGAAGCAAATGTTGCTTGTTGCAGAGAACTGTCAGTGCCACCCAAAGCTGGCTTGGCTGAGTACACATTACATGTGTAATTAACACACAGAATTTGCCCTCAGATTTGCCTGAGCAAGCTCTGAATCAAACTTTGGGAATATAAAAACAAAACTTTGAATGGAAAGTAATTTTTTTTATCTCTGGAGGCAACGTAGTCACAACTGGCAATGTGTTCTTAAAACTAACTTTCCAAAATTTATTTTACAAGCTGTTTCTGCTTTCCCTCAGGCATTAATTGCTGCCTTCCAGAAGTGAGATGTGTATCTTGTCCTTGACGTAAAAAACCATATACAACTCAGTGAGCCTTGGCTTGGCCTTGTGGGCTGTCCTTTGTCTGTCCCATGACTGGGACCTCCTGGGCTCCCTGGCCTTTTGCTTGGCCTTAAACTATAAGCAGATGGAGCTCTACCATTCGCTGCCCTTTTTTTGCTATTTGCTTGGAAAGTGCTTCAAGAAGGGACTGAAAGGAAAGGGGTAAGTGGGTTTGAAGTGTTTTATCCTCCTCAGGAGTCAGCCTGGCACGGGGAATGGCATCATCCTTATGTGCACGAGGGCATTGCTGGTTCATTTTTGGGAAGCTACCTGTGGGATGTGTCCCAGCCCTGCAGGGGTGAGCAGCATTGCAGGTTTGTGGGGCCCTGCAGGGTGAGCAGTGCTGCAGGTTTGTGGGGCCCTGCAGGGTGAGCAGTGCTGCAGGTTTGTGTCCAGCCCTGCTGGGTGAGTGAGCAGTGCTGCAGGTTTGTGCCAGCCGTGCTGCATTGCTGTGCTGCAGGTTTGTCCCAGCCCTGTGGGGTGAGCAGCGCTGCAGGTTTGTGCCAGCCCTGCTGCGTTGCTGTGCTGCAGGTTTGTCCCAGCCCTGCAGGGTAAGCAGTGCTGCAGGTTTGTGCCCGCCCTGCTGCATTGCTGTGCTGCAGGTTTGTGCCAGCCCTGCTGCATTGCTGTGCTGAGGTGCTGTCCTCTTGCAGGTTGGTGCTGCTGGCTAAACTGGCAGGGACAGTGCTGGTGTCCTTCGCTCTCTGCTGGCTCCCGTTCGCCACCGACGTGGAACAAATCATGCAAGTACTCAGAAGACTCTTTCCCATTGACAGAGGCTTGTTTGAGGCATGCATGTTTTCTTCTCCCACCCACTGCCCTGTCCTGTATTCTTAGATCCCTGGAGAAACCTTCAGCCTGACCTTTAGGATTTCAGGGCGAGTAACTCGAGACGCCTTCTTCAGCAGTCGTTTCTTGCCAGTTATTTAATCCAGTGTTTAACCCCAGCTCAGCTGGCATCTTCCAGGATATTATACCAGGAGACAACACTTATCCCATCATCAAACCCGTGCTTCAATCCATACATTTTTCCATTGAAATAGATTCCATAATAATTGACAGTGTTAGATGTAACCTTGAAAGTCAATGGCTTCAGCCTCTTGGGTTCTGCTCCCCTCTTTTCAATGGGATTAATTATTTTCTTAAAGTAATTTTTAAATGGTGTTTTAGATACAGCCTAGAACTTCCTTTTTGACTCACCTTGTGCAGTTTCCATAATATTTTCCAGAAGTTTTTGGCCACTTCTGCTTCTGGTTTTGCTCAGGCTGTGGACATGCCCGTGCTGAAGGTGCTGAGCATTAATCCAGTCACTCAATTCCTCATTTACCCAATGGCAGTGCCACAGGAATTTGGGATAAAGCACAGGATTCTCATGTGCCAGGTCACTGGGAGTTGCTGCTGTTTTAATTGGGGCATGAGTCAATATTACACTTCTTACAGCAGATTCTCAATTGCAGGCTTAACCCAGAAAACGAAGCTTTGAATTTCCAGGTTGTCACAGGAATGAAGGCAAATTCTCATGTAGTTTGATAAATCTTAATTGTTCTTTTAATCTTTTTTAGATGTAAATAATATCACAGCTGGCACTCTTTTCCCCCAAAAGTTAGTGGTGATGTACCAAAGGCAGTGGAGGTGTTCTTAGTGTGTTCTCTGCTAGCTTATTTTAAAAACCCCAACAAACACCAAACAACTTTTCCAAAAAAGATAACCCCCAAAAAACCCAATGACCCTTTTCCTTGGTAATTATTTGGAATTTATAAAGGAATCATTTTATTTACCACACCTCTTATTCAGTATCAAGTTCTAAAATAAAATCATTACATGATAATAACCAATGCATCTGAAAGAGCTGGAGCATTTTGGTCTAATATTAGCCCAAATATTTTCTGCTGCTCAGGCAGTGACTGGCTGGATGCTGATGGAGACAGAATGAGAATTTGCCCACGTGAGCAGCGCTGTCCCTTGGCTGGGGTGTGACAGGCTGTGTGCAGCTCCCATGGGCAGTGCAGGGTGTGCCAGTCCCGTTTCCATCCTGGAACTCTCCCTGCTGGTGGTGGGATCAGCCTGGCAGTGGGGAGGAGCCCCTGGTGCTGCTCCCCGCGGATTCCGGGGCTGGCAGGGCCACGGCCGGGCTCAGTTGCTGCTGGGAGTTGTGTCTGCACAGCTGTGCCCCCAGCAGCTGCCTGCGGATGGGTTTCACCAGCAGGAGAGCCGGTTACAAATTTAATTTGGAAAGTGATCCTAGCACAAGTGCTAATGTCTTTAGGCTTCCTGATTTATGGGGGGTTAACTCTGTCAGTGCTAGCGAGCAGCGAGCACAGGCAGGTATGGGAGGGAATGTGCAGCACACAGAAAGATCCACGTGGGCCAGGGTTTACTCAGGGACACTTTCACAGCCTCAACTCCACAAAATGTCTGCTCTCAAGGGTCAGGTTGTCGTCTCTTGTGCTGAAGAACTATTTCTCACTTATTTTGGAGCATGTTTCAATTGGGTCTCTTGAAACTCTCCATTTTTGAGGAGCAGAATCATCCCCAGTACATCTGAGAATGTGATGTACACCTGCAAGTGCTATTTGCACTCTCGTGGTAGAAACCCAACAATCCCCACCTCCCCAGCCCCATTGTTCCCACAAACATCAGTGTAATTATATGTAATTATCACTGATTACCTTTTCATTTCCTTCCAGGATAAAGTAGCCAATATTTGGTGCAGTCTAAGTGTCCTTATAAAGATAAAGAATGTAATATCCCCTCGAACTCAGCTCAAGCTCAGGTAAGACACACCTGCAGTGCCTTAGGTAGTTTTTTATCTGCAACAGTTTTTGCAAGAGGAGTAAATTTTCTCTAATTGTCTTCTTTCCTATACTGTGTTTTTCTGCCAAGTCATGTGGGAGAAATATTGATAATATTTATGACTGAAAAATTCCCTGCTTGTTTAGATAGTGATTAAAGTTGCTTGGTTAAAACTGAGTTTAAATTTGCAAATTCAAAGAATTCAAATATCTTTCAATGCTTTTAGAACTCCGAGCTCCCAGTTCTCCTTGGCTCAGTGAAGAATTCAGGTGTGGCTCTGCAGGGTGAAGTGTTAATAGCTGTAGTCACTCGTTATTAAAACTGTTTTTCTTCCCCAATCCTTTAGTTTTGCTGTAACATTCCTGAGCCTGCTCCCTGCCTGTATCAAGCTCACTGTCCAGCCTTCCCTGCGAGGGTTTAAATTTGCCTTGGTGAGTGTTTGCTTTTCACTGCTCCTTGTTTTGGAGGGCAACCAGCAGTGCCAACAGCACTTGTGCAGGGCACAGAGGGTGGGAGCCACCAAATGCTGTAGGAATTGGTTAAAAAGTGTTTTACTTCCTCAAACCCAGGGCTCTGAGCTGTCCTTTAAACCCAGACTTGTTCCTTAAGCTCAGTTTTGTTTATTTAACTCTGTATTTTTATTATCTTCCTCTGAAGAGCCTTTGGAAGATTCCACACACACTCAAACCTCATATAGAATTGGGATTTCTCTTTTTGTTTGGCTTCCAAAGTGCCAGTGTTTCTTCCTTCACTGGCTGCAAAATTCCATTAAAATTCCCCAAATGGACATTGTGAGCTCATGAGTGGTTTGAAAATAAAATGATCCTATTTTCCAAAATGTTTGCCTTCTCTTAGTCACCTCATTGAGTTGAAGCACATTGCCATGACTCCCATGCAAAAACAGAGTTCTCCCTGAAATCAAAATTAGATGGAGCTGGGTCCAAAGTTTCAGAGCTACAAGATAATTTCTCTTTTAATTTTATCACATTACCTAAAACTAACATTTGTCCTAAGAACTGATTGGTTTTACACATTTTTATTTGGTGGGGGAATAAAAAGACAATTAGTTTACTTTTTGTGTTAGCTGGTCATGATAAGGAGCAAAATTTTATGTCAAAAATGGGGGTAATTCATACCAGGAGTGGGATTTGCCAGTGCCTGTGTGTGGGAATATCAGGATTTCTTGCTCTTGTCTGGAAGACTGAGTAAGGCTCTGCCTGAAGGACTTTGTGACCAATTCTGGACAAACTTCCAGAGCTTTTGGTGGGTGAGGGTGTCCCAGGGGCTGCTCTGGGTCTGCACTGGGGGATGCAGCAGTGAGTGAGAGCTCAGCCCCATGCAGAGCCTGCCCTGCAGCACCAGAGCAGAGCTGGGCACTCACAGGCTGACACTGCCCTGCTCTCTCTCCCCAGGTCAGCTGTGCCTTGTCCTTTTTCCTGTTCTCCTTCCAAGTCCATGAAAAATCTATTCTGCTCGTGTCCGTGTAAGTAAATTATTTTTTTTATGTGGATAAAATTTGATCTTTTCTTCATCTTATTGCGTGCTGCTTTCACTTACAAATGTATCAGATTTTAGCAACTCTGCATGTTTGTTTTCTAAATCACTGGTAAATGAAGGTGTGCAGGTATAGCCAGGCTGCTGTGTGCTTTCAGTGGTGCCTGTGGGGACAGTCACAGCATTGCTGTTCCACAGGGGTATCTTACAAGGACTGCAGTGCTGTTTGATTAGGGAACAGTTGATATCTCTTGTTTTTCTTCTCATTCTAGCCCTGTCTGCTTAGTCATAAATGAAATCCCCTTTATGGCCACGTGGTTTCTGCTCGTGTCAACTTTCAGGTGAGCTGGAGAGGGACTGGGGACAAGGGATGGAAGGAAAGGGCACAGGGAATGGTTCCCACAGCCAGAGGGCAGGGATGGATGGGAGATTGGGCAGGAATTGTTCCCTGAGAGGGTGGGCAGCCCTGGCACAGGGTGCCCAGAGCAGCTGAGGCTGCCCCTGGGTCCCTGGCAGTGCCCAAGGCCAGGCTGGACCATCCTGGAAGGTGTCAGGGTTGAAACAGGATGAGCTTTAAGATCTCTTCCACCCCAGATCCATCAGTGCTTCCATGAAAACGCTGTTCTGCCCAGTTTGAGTAAGGATAAATGGATTTACTGGTTTTCCCTCTTCTCCTGCTCCCTGTGGCTGCCCAGCCTGCTGCCCCTGCTGCTGAAGGACGGGCTGCTGCTGCCCTACGCCGTCACCACGCCCGCCTTCCTGGCCGTGTGCCTGGCCTCCTTCTCCATCCTGGAGAAGACCTCTGCAGAGGACCTGCAGCTCAAGGCCTTCTCCCTCTCCCTCAAGGGTTACGTGTCCTGGTTCAAGTCCTTTCCCAGGATTGTCAGGAGCCTGGTAAGCAGATTTCATTCCTTCAGCTCTTCCTTGCGGCTTTTCCCAGCGGAGGGGGCTGTCACCTCTTTGTGCCACGTGGGAGAGGGCAGGGAGCGGCAGCTGAGCTGTCTGAGGGCTCTGTCCTTCCTTCCCTTGCAGTTCCTGCTGTCCCTGTCCCTGATGGTGGCGCTGTCGGGGCTCAGCGCGGCCGCGCCGCCGCCCCAGCGCCTGCCCGATCTGTTCCCCGTGGCCGTGGCCGTGGTCTCGTGCCTGCACTTCCTGCTCTTCCTGCTGTACTTCAACGTGGTCATCCTCTGGGACTCCAGGAATAGAGGGCAGAAGAAAATCAGTTAATGAAGGGGAGGCTGCAGGACTGAGAGGTGCCAGCACTGCAGAGGAGCCTGGTGTGACAACTTGGGAAAGCCAGGAAAAACCTTGTGCTTATTTAAACACAAAACAATCAAAGACTGCTTTAAAGGAGAAATATTTTGAAGAGCATTGGGAATGGGATTTGATTTGTTTTCTTTGGAAGTGTCATACTTTTGTTACTGTTTGTAAACCTAAAATGCCTAATAAAGGACCAAATTTTGAATGAATGCTAAAATATTGTATTAGCAAAAGCAGCATGAAGTTTTCTCCTTTCCCAGCATACAAAGCACAAGAAGTAGCACAGGTAAAGTTTAAACTCCTGTCTGGCAGCACTGGAGTTGTGCTGGATTGCTTTATGCCACAAACCTGGCTTGTGGCATCAGTCACTGTCCCCCTTTGCTGGGGGTCAGCAGCTCTAAAACTGCTGCAACTTTATTGAACAGGACTTAAAAGCCAAAACTTTTGGTTCTACTGCAATGAAAGCCGAGGTGCTGCAGTGCAGTTTGAAAATACCCAAACCCCTTCTTAAATTGCACAGCAATTTGCAGATGTAAACTGAACTCAACTCTGCAATTTCTCCCTGGGCACAGCTCAGCCTCCAAAGCCAATAATTCAGAGAATACAAATTGATTGAGTAATTATAAACATAACAAAGCATGGAGGAAGAAAATAAATCATAAAGCAATTTAGGGTCGTATAGTTTAATTAGGAGTCAGTCTGCCCTTTTTTTCTGTACCTATATATAACTATAAAAGAAGCCCCCCCTTGTTTAAAGGCTTCCCCTGTCACATTCCAGGCTGTCACTGCCCTCAGCCTCAGTGTGTGAATCAGCTGTTCTGGGAGCTCCCAGCTGGGCCAGTTCTGAGCCCTGGCACTGCAGCCCCACAGGCTCAGTGTATTTGTGCACTTTTTTCCAGGCTTATTTGTTGTGGAAAAAATATCCCCAGGCACCACTGCCCCCCTGGCAGCTCAGAGAGAATGGAAAAGGGAGTGGGAACAGAAGGATATTGGCGGTGAGCACATTTCAGTCCCCTACACTGTAGCAGTTCCTATAAAGAACAAAACTTCCATCTTTTCACAAGGGTTTAGGATTTTCTGACTCTTCTGCTCAGTGTATTTGTGCACTTTTTTCCAGGCTTATTTGTTGTGGAAAAAATATCCCCAGGCACCACTGCCCCCCTGGCAGCTCAGAGAGAATGGAAAAGGGAGTGGGGATACTGGGGGTCAGCACAGTTCAGTCCCCTACACTGTATCAGTTCCTATAAAGAACAAAACTTCCATCATTTCCCAAGGGTTTAGGATTTTCTGACTCTTCTGCTCAGTGTATTTGTGCACTTTTTTCCAGGCTTATTTGTTGTGGAAAAAATATCCCCAGGCACCACTGCCCCCCTGGCAGCTCAGAGAGAATGGAAAAGGGAGTGGGGATGGGGACAGTCAGCACAGTTCAGTCCCCTACNCAGGCACCACTGCCCCCCTGGCAGCTCAGAGAGAATGGAAAAGGGAGTGGGGATACTGGGGGTCAGCACAGTTCAGTCCCCTACACTGTATCAGTTCCTATAAAGAACAAAACTTCCATCATTTCCCAAGGGTTTAGGATTTTCTGACTCTTCTGCTCAGTGTATTTGTGCACTTTTTTCCAGGCTTATTTGTTGTGGAAAAAATATCCCCAGGCCTCACTACCCCCCTGGCAGCTCTGAAAGAATGGAAAAGGGCTCTGGAGTGGGAACAGAAGGATATTGGGGGTGAGCACAGTTCAGTCCCCTGCACTGTATCAGTTCCTATAAAGAACAAAACTTCCATCATTTCCCAAGGGTTTAGGATTTTCTGCCTCTTTGCTGCGGCACGCAGGAGCTCTGCCCACAGCTCGGCTTTGTGCACGTGTGGGCTGAGCAGCACTGAGGGCTCCCGGGACACAACACAGCAACCTCTGTGTGCAGAGGCTGTGAAATCCCAACCCCGTCCCTGCCAGCCTCAGGGCTGTGATGGGAGCACAGGGAGCCCAGGGGCTCGCTAGCCCCAGGCAGAGCCCCTACCCAAACATTGGTTTTGCTGTATCCCTTTCTTTGTCCTTGAGGTGGCCTCGGGGGTGATAAACTGAGAGTCACCCGATCCACCTGGTGTGGAACTGGAAATGGTTCTTAACAGCCCCAGCTGCTTCGGGGGCTGCAGCAGGAGGGCAAAGGCACAGAGTGCCCAAAGGCTGAGCAGCAGGAGCTGGGGTGCAGCTCCATTGCCCTAAAAATGCCCAATTTAGAATTTGCCAAGGGGGAAGTTCTGCTGTGCCTCCCTGCTCTCCATCGTCCCTTTGTTGGTGGCTCCTGTACAAGTTCGATGCTGCCCTTCCAGGACTGCCCAGAACTGCTCCATTTAGAGCAGCACAGTCAGTGCCAGACCCTTCTCAGATCAGAGATTATTTAATTCCCAGAGAAATAGAAATTTCCAGAAACAGAAACTCTGGCTGGTCCAAGTGCCCTCAGCGTAGGAAGCCAGGGCTGGGGCACCTCACACACAGAGCCACCCCCAGCTGAGAGCCTGACAGACCTGGGGAAACAGAACTGACACAATTCCCTCAAACCCTTCCTGACCTTCTCCCCAGTCTGGCTGCACAGGCACTGAAGTGCAAAACCATTTTTATTAATTGAAACCTCCCAAAGCTTGAGCATGTGCGTGTTCAGCCACACCCTGAACACGTTTGTCATGCTGGTGCTCAGAATTTTAGCTGTAAAAATCAGTTTATTTGAGGATGAGACTTTGCAGTGGTAGAAAGGACATTCAAGTGTGTTTATGCTGGACTTTGATAAGGACAAATCATTTTACTGCACTTTTTCAGCCTAATTGCAAGGATTTGAGATGCAGGGGATTCACTTGGCTGGAGGGGTGAGGCTGAGGAGAAGGAAAGAGAAAAGCAGCTGGTTTATGAAAAAAATGCTTTATATGAAACAAGTCTGCTCGTACAGCATTAAATGCCAAAACTAAACTCAAATGTTGACCTAAAAGCAAACGTTACCAGAGCCCTGTGTGTTAATGCTGGGTTGGAGGCTGAGGCCCTTTTATCCCCTGGTGTGGATGACAAACGTGTCCCCAGCACCAGGGAAAGTCTGCAAACACCTCAATCACACCCAGGGTTCGGGATAATGAATTCCTGACACTGCAGAGCTCCCTCCAGCCCCAGAGCCAGGCAGTGCAGGAGAAGCCCTCAGTAATTTCCACACAGCACCAACCCCAGGCAGGGCCTGCCCAGCACCCAGGGTGGATTATTGACATTGAGATTATCTTGTGCACATTGTTAAGTTGAAATAGATGCCAGAAATGTTATCTGGACCTGCACCTGCCCGGCGCAGCGAGCGCTCCCCAGCTGGGATTTGCTGGGGAGATTGGTTTACACTCAGCTCTTCGCTCCTTTTAAGTCCAGTCCAGCAGATGGAGAAGTTTGGGTTGATGTGGAATGCATTTTTCACATAATGCCTGTGGGGAGATGAGGAATGACTAAAATAAATAGCAATTAGACAGCAGCATCATCGTGCATGGGATCAGTTTGGAGTTACGGATGTGATGTCCAGTAAAACACACAGAGCCCCAGGCAGGGCAGGGCAGCAGCCCCTCTGCCTGGAGCTGCAGGGACATTTTGGGATGTTTGAAGGAACAAGCACCCAAAGGAGGAACAAACTGGAGAGGAGAAACGCTGCAACAAGAACAAGTAGCCAAATAGGAGGAGAAACAGCACAGGATGTTTTAGGGAAGCAGAGTTTCTGGAGTTTCTTTGTCGCGGTGCTCAACAAACCAGGAACAAATCCCAAGTGCACACAAACCACTGCCTGCCCCCAGGCCCTTGCAGGACATCCCGGAGCTCTCAGCACACGGGGAGCTCTCAGCACACGGCGTGCCCCGGTCCCGGTCCCGGTCACTCCGGCCGCGCCTCCAGGCCCGGGCGCTCCCTCCCGGCCAGGAGCGAGGGCGGGAATGCGGCTCTGCCGGCAGCCTGGGCGTGCCCTGCGGACAAGGAAACACAGACACGTGCTGGGATCAACAGCAGCGCTGGGAGGACAGAGTTGGTGCAAATCCTGCCTCAAACACGAGTTAAATAAATTGCTGTGGTGGGTAAAGAGCCCAGCACCCTTCTCCTTCACACACGGTGTCTCAGCAGGGATTTCAGAGCTTGTCCTGGAGAGTGGCTGCACCTGTGTTACATCATTGCAGTGATGGCAAAGCAGAACAGAAAGTGCTACCAGGATGAGAAACTGGTGCTGCTTTCTGCTATCAATAATAAAAGAACAAATAATCTCCAAGGGCTGTGCCAGCAGAGCTCAATCGGGGATTGCAGCAGAGGAACAGCCATCCCTGGATCACTGACAGCTACCCCTGGATCACCCACAGCCACCTCTGGATCACCCACAGCCACCCCAAAGTCACCCACAGCCACCCCAGAGTCCCCACAGCACCCCAGAGTCACCAACAGCCACCCCACAGTCCCCACAGCCATCCCAGAGTCCCCACAGCCATCCTAGAGTCACCCACAGCACCCCAGAGTCACCCACAGCCACCCCACAGTCCCCACAGCCATCCCAGAGTCCCCACAGCCATCCTAGAGTCACCCACAGCACCCCAGAGTCACCCACAGCCACCCCACAGTCCCCACAGCCATCCCAGAGTCCCCACAGCCATCCTAGAGTCACCCACAGCACCCCAGAGTCACCCACAGCACCCCACAGTCCCCACAGCACCCCAGAGTCCCCACAGTCCCCACAGTCCCCACACCTGCAGGCCGGGCTGGGTGAGGCTGAGCAGGTGGCAGGGCCAAGGCAAGGAGGAGCACAGGGCCAGGAAGGAACTCAGGGAATGGGGACAGGGCAGGCTCTGGGAGCAGGTGCCTGTGAGTGCCAGGGCTGCCAAATGTCCCTGAGCAGATGAGCAGCGCTGCCGGGGCAGCCCCGGGGCTGCAGGGGAGTTTGGTTCCCCACCATGCAGGGGTGAAGCTCAGAACCATCTCCAACATGCAGAGGGGATTTCCAGCAGCTGGAGCCTCTCAGCTGCACAGAAACCCAGCTGGGGAGGGCTCCAGGGGCTGCTGGGCAGGGTCCCCTTGGCTCTCCCCAGCTGGCACACGGTGACCCCATGGGATCTCACACTGCCAGGGTGACAGCGCTACCCGGGGCTGGGACACCAACCCCACACCCTGTCCTAGGCCAGGACTCACAAGGTTACTTCAGAAAAAGGAACCCAGCCCAACCTGGCCTCAGGAACCACTTCCAGCTTTATCCCTAATAAACATCATTAATTTACATAAATTATCAACAAAAAACCCCACAACTGCTCACAACAGGAAACTGTCCAATCCTGTATGGCAAGGAACAGGAAAAAGGTTCAATTAAAGCTGTTTACTTGTGCTAATGCAATTCCCTAAAGGAGAACACTGATTTCCCTTTAACCAGAGTGCAGCTTCGGACTATAAGGTGAATAAAGATCCCAAACATGCCAAGACCACGATGCTGAGCTCAGCCTGGCACTCCGAGCTCTCCTAAAGAACAGAAAATGCCCAGATTCACAAAAAATACCACGGACTCAGCTTTGTTTTCCTGTCAAGGAATCCTGGAATGGTTTGGGTTGGAGGGGCCCTTAAAGCCCACCCAGTGCCCCCCCTGCCATGACAGGGACACCTCCCGCTGTCCCAGGGTGCTCCAAACCCTGTCCAGCCTGGCCCTGGGCACTGCCAGGGATCCAGGGACAGCCACAGCTGCTCTGGGCACCTGTGCCAGGGCCCCACCACCTCCCAGGGAACAATTCCTGCCCCAAATCCCACCCAGCCCTGCCTCACCTCTGAGTGAGATGCTCTTAAAAGCCCCAACAACCCTTCTCTCCCTCAGGATTTTTCCATGCAGAGCCCCTGAGTGAGTTCAGCCCCATCAAACCAAAGAGAACCTTCAGGAACTGCTGGGTGAGGATGGCAGTGACCAGAGCAGCTGGAAAGGGCAGGGGAGGCACCAGAAGGTGGCAGGAGGGGTAGCTGGTGCAGGCCCAGCCTGTTCCTTCCCTCAGCTTCAGCTTTAGGGTTCCCAGGGTCAGCAGAGCTGTTCCAGGGCATTGGCAGGGCCATCCCTGCCCTTGGGCACGGCCTCTCCCAGCCCTGCCCCACACAGGCTCCATCTGCCCAAGTTTCCTTTCCCCTCCATGCTCCCCCACCATCCTCTCCCAACTTTGACTGCTCTAAAACATTTACAGATCTAAAAAGCAGAGAGAAAAAAAATGTTCACCTGTCGGGTGATATAAAACCAATCTTCTACTAAATGTGCCAGAATAATTTTTCTCCACCTCAACCACAGTTAAAACCTTCAGTCTATTCATTACTGTCTTTTTATAGTATTTTTATTTAATAAAACCTATTAAGACTACCATACAAATCTCTTTACTTATGCTTTTATCTTTTAACTGATCAATTTTTATATTGCTGACATCCCTTCTTCACCATTTGCTCATTTAAAAATTCATAGTATATGAGCTATGTCTCTGGAGAAAACGTCTATAAAATTTGTTACAGCTGGCAAATGTGTATGAGTCAGTGATAGCACATGACTAAATGCTTCACAGAAAATAAAATTTGTTTCTGTAGTAAGCAGAACTGTTTAAATGTTATTTATTTTTATGTTTCAAAGAAAATATATTGTGAAGTGCTGCATTGATTTAATACGCAGCAATGTCTGTGTACACGCTGTACCGGGGAAATTTATGAAACCTTTGCACAACTCCTTTAATTGAATTTTCCAAATCTCTCACCACACACAAATAATCAATATCTTCTGCAGAGAAAACCAGTCAGAATTATTACAGTCTTTCTTTTCAATTTTGTTGTCATCAGCACATACAGAGCACCTGGATATTTGTAATGTCTGGATAGCAAGTTATTTACACCTCTTAAACATATAATTGCTACTAAGTGAGTCCAAACTAATGTTTCTTTTCTTTTTTATTTAAAATAATTATATTCATGGGAGAAAGCAGTATTTATTCTCATGTAGGAGTCGCTACATGTTGGAAGAACTACAATTCTTTTGAATTTTTCATTAAGCTTAATACTCTAAACTACATCCACCAGAATTAAAAATTCATAGCTGTTGCATCTCTAAAAAGGCACGTAGGAAAATAGAGTGTAAAAAACACACTGGGAATAAATGGGGCTGGCACCTAAATCTGAAATGCAGGTTGGCAGCTCTGTGTGTACTTGTCTGGGGCCTCCAGTCACAGTCTCATGTGCATTTCTGTGTCTGCCACTGCATTAATGGCTTCATATTTCATCTGCATAGCCCGGGGTGTTCCAGCACTGCACAGCCTGGGGCTGCCCCTTCTCCTTCCTTCCATCCCAAAACTCCTGCAGCCTCAGGCTCTTTGGAAAATTCAGGTGTGGGTCCAACCCAAGGGCCCCAAATCCCCCAGGGAAGGAGCAGAGGGAGGCTCCCCCAGCTCCTGGAGCTGCCCCTGGACAGGATTCCCCACCCATGCTGGGAATGCAGCGCGTGGGACTGGGCTGAGTGGGATCTGTTCCCTCTCCTCCACTGCAGGGACTCCCTGGGTGTCCCAAACCAACAGTGAGGGACAGGAATTCAGATTTACCCTGAGCAACAGCAGCTTCCATCCCAGGACACAAACTGGGCAATCCCTGCCCCAGTGTGGGGGTAGCAAAGCCCCAGGAGCACAACCAGGGATGTTCTCCCACAGGGAAAAGGCCAAATCCCTCCAGCAATCACAAATCCTCCAATCCTCCTCACAATCCTCCAAAAATCACCATTTTTGCTCAGCCAGTTCCCAGATTACTTTTCCCAGCAAAGGATAATGGCATTTCTTCCCTGTAAGTAAATACAAAGTTGGGCTGAGGAAAATAAATGTGGTTTTTAGGTTTGGGTTTTACAGTTCCACTGCTGAGCTCCAAGGAGGAGGAAGGAAAGGTGGGGCAGACACCCAAGTGCATTTAAAGCTCAACAAACTGGGTACACTTTATTTGAGAATGATGTGGAAATAAATGTGAAAATAAACCCCCAGCAACCACCAGGGCCAAATGGTTTAGTCTTAGGACACCTAAATTCCAAACCCAAACTGACACAAAATAGAATAAATGGTGGAATTCTATATTTTTACCCTTCTTTCTGGTTTGAGGAGGAGCTCTGATTATCAAGGAGGTGTTTATATTTTGCAGGGGTTGTGAAATGGGATTTATGTTTTACCATAAATGCAGTTTTCAGAACTGGACTGGCAGGTGGAAACTCAGGAGTTTTGGTCCCTGACCTCTCCAGCTTTGCTTTCAGTGGTGATTTCAAGGGGATAAAATCCATGCAGTTACTCCTGATCCAGTCTCCTGGAAAGCCACCACTGCTGTCCCAAGAGCACAAAGCTCAGCCCCTTGTACTCACCCCCCCATGAAAGCTGGGAATGTTCAGAAAGGATCAGATTTGCCCCTGGGCTCAGCAGGATGAGCAGCCCACAGAAAAGGAAATGTTTTTTATTTCAGCACAGCCTGCAAAGGGTTTTCCTCACCACTGCAGTGTTTGATCTCTGAACACTCTCACGGGCAGCAGCCATGGTTTGTGTCAGGGTTTTGGGGAAGCAAAGAATTCCTGTCCTTTGTAACAGCTTTCCCAGCTTTCCCTTCTAGAACCTTCACTCCTGGAATCTCCAAATCAATGAAAATTTCCTTTAAAGTGTGCACACCCCAACCTACACATCCCTTCTCAGCACATTTTGGACTCCCAGACACCAACTCGATTCATCTCTTGAAAGCTGTTCCACAATTTGCTTACTTTCTGTTCAAAAACATTTTGTTTACTGTAAATTCAAGTCGTGGGCAAACAATGGTGCCCTTTTTCCATGCTGGTCACCCCAAGTGATAAACTGAGCTGTGCACAATGCTGCCCATTCAGCCAGGAATGTTGTGTATGAAGTTGTTTTAAGAGGAGCTTGTTTATGTAAAGTAAATAAATTTCATGCCTCACCATGTGATGATAATGTGACATTCCATCTGGACCAAGCCACAGAACAGTCATAAGTTTTAAGCCTTGCCATAACTAATTAAAAATAATTATGAAAAACCCACATCTGAAACTAAAAGGCAAAGGCAAACATCTCCAGATGCTTCTCTTTGATCACAAACTTCTCTGCCTCTCCTGCTACCGCATTTTCATGACTGCAAAAACTGAATTTATTCTTTGTGAAAGCAAAACTGGCATTGGAACTTCATCAGAATTGGTCAGCTTAAACTCAAATTCTCTTTTCCACCCTACCTTCATGGAGTAGCTCTCATCTAAGCAGTGTTGGTGCTGTGGGAGCAGAGATGGAGCAGTGAGGAGCACAAAGGAGCAGGGAGGGTTTCCCTGTGCCAGCCCAGCAGGAGCTGCAGCAGGGGGACTCAGGGATTTCCAGGGAGCTGTAAATCCCCACTGGACACTGCACAGAGCAGCCCCATCCCTTCCAAAGTGCTGTCACTCCTTTCATTTCCACTCCTTTCCCAGCAGATCTAGGCCTGATCAATTCTCTGTCCTTTAGGAGAATTCCCTGCTCCTGATTTTGGGTTTGCTCTCTTTCAGACAAAGTGTGAAGGTAACAGAAATATCAGAACATCCCTGGGGGTGGTGGTTGATTTTACTGAGTGTGAGGGAATTAAACTGTCCTGTGTGTGTCCCCTCCTTCCTGCCAAGGCACTGGAGCAGCTGGGGATGGAACAGCTTCAAATATTTCACAGCCCTGGTTATGAAGAAACCCCAGAGCTGGGATTTCACAGCCCCCTGGGGTGGGTGAAATACCCCAAAAACATACAGAGTGAAAAGGTTTTGCTGCAGGATTGTGACACTGAAAACAGTGGGAGGGTGAGGAAGAACAAGCATGATTGGGATACACAAAAATTATAGGAAGTGCAAGGCCATGAATGATTCCTTCTCCTTGCACAGTCTCATGGGGAAATACCCAATACAATGAAAACAGCAGCAAATATTCCATTTACATTTGCAGACTATTCAGAAGAAACACATTTGATTATCATCGTTTTCATATCCTAAAGGTTCCCCAACTTATTTCAAGTGAAAAGAACTGAAAAGAAATCAAGCAAAAGGAATCAAAACATCTGTTACACAGGAGTTATGAGGAGTTTCTTACCTCGGGCAGGGACTTTGCCATGGTTTGCTTTCAACAGCTGCAGTTTTTCTGCTTGACTCACTGGTGAAGAAATAAATCCAAAATCAACAAATGTTGCCCCAGAGCTTTCAAAGAAAATAATACCTCTGCTGCCTCCTTCCCTTTCAAAGCATTTCAAGGGAAAAACCCTCTTGCCTATGTAACTGTGCTCAGAAAAATCAACAAGAAATCTCAAAATTCAGAGAATTCTGTCAAGTTGTGCTTCCAAGCCTCATCCCACGTTTTGTTTCCATTTTTCTTTTTTCTAGTGCTGAGGTGGTTCCTAATTCAGAGAGGGGGGAAAGGAGCTGAGGGCAAGAGTGGCACAGGAGTGGCAGCAAGAGGTCTGAGCTGTCCTTTGGGCTGTCTGTCTGTTTGTCTGTCTGTCCCACTCCGGTGGAAACCCCGACTGCTCCCAGGTAACTCCATCCTGTCTCAGAGAGGATCTGACATTACAGAAGGGAAATGGAATGAGATTTGGGATACAAATCAGGGAGGAAATGGAAATTTAAACACCAGCATTTGAGGCATCAATTGCACTGTTTGGGAAGGAAAGTTCCCTGGTAGCTGAGGCTTTACTGTCCAAAAAGCAAAAAGCAGCAGTCCAGGCACCCCAGCTTTGCTTTCTGGGCTCCTTTGGAAAAGGATTCCAGATGTGCCAGCTGTGAAGTGCCCTCATCCCAACACACGCAGCATCTGGAATGTCCATCATTTCAGGACACATGAATAGCGGGTTTTAAAGCCTGGAAATTTATATTCAGCCTAATCCTGCCGACAGCAAACAAACAAACAAACCGACTTCCTCGGAAGGGGAGAAGAAAGGCCAAAAATCCAAGTACAAAGGTTTATCCTAATCCCCACCTAAGCACCCACTAAGTATCTAACTATTTACTGAGCATTTCCATGAGAAAAGGTGTTGCTTTTCCAGGTTTGCCCTCCCCAGCGTGCCTGGCTTTCATGTCCTGAGACATTAAGGTGGATTTTTCCTGGGGAGTACCAGAGGGAACATCTGATCCCTGGAAATGTTCCACGGGGATAAATAAATGTCCTGAACCCTCCTCACCCAGCGCTTGGGTTTTCTGCAGTTCAGCACTCAGCACACAGGACGAGTGGGAGACTCCCAGGATATTTTCCAGCTCTCTGCTGCCCTCCAAAGCCTGGAAAATAACAATTAAAATCATTGGTAAATCCCAATATCTACTCCATGTCTACAACACACCAAAACCCATCTGGAAACTGTTCATAAATTCTTCCTTTTCTAAATAAACATAGCAATTAAAATATTTTCAATTAGTATAATTTTTTAAAATAAAACCTTGTCCACATGAAATAAATCAGCACAGTCCTCTGAGTACACTGAATTATTTCTCAGCTATTGATGTACAGCAATGAACCTCGTGCTAAATTGAGTCAGAAAACAAAACTGGAATAAAAAAGAGCAGTGATTTGCATTTTAACATGTATTGGTCTATTAAATAATGATTTAATTTACCACTTTAGTGGTAAATAAAATGGTAGAATCACTCCAAAAGGATCTTTAATCTTCAAAGACATAAAAATCTATGCAGTTAATTCATATTTCGAGTTATAAATATTATTTGGGAACTACTTCATACTGGTTTTATTTGTGTACAAATTAAAAACAGAGGACATGGAAAAGCAACTCATCTAGTTTAAAAAATCCAATGAGTTTTGAGTTTTTCTGCATTTCCTGGATTTCCAAGTCCAACTTGCCTGGTTCTGAGTCTTTTATTTGTTTCCCTACCCCTTGAAACCCAAATGTTGCACATAAAACCCTAATTTTGCTTTCAAATCCTATATTAGAAGTAGTTGAAAAGACAAATCAGTGTAAACCAGACCTTCAGGCTTGTCAGATTTTCTCTTAGTTTCAGAATCCTGGGCAAGGAATTTCTCACTTGGGACTGCAGTTGCAGAAACCTGTGTAAAAAAAGGTAAATCAATTCCAATTATCCACATCCCCACTCACTGAAATTCTATTTTTTGCAGTGTTTCCCAGAGTTTTTCCTCATTGGAATGGGTATGGATCCAGTTCAGCTGAGAGGATTTATAGCAGTGTACTGGACAATGTATTTTCCATGTGTAAAATTAAGTGTATGAAGTTCACATGAATATTAAGTGTAGTTGTGAGTTTAAACACGTTTTTATTTGAATGTCACTGCTGGTCTCCTGCAAAGCTTTTAAAAACATTCTGAATTATTGACTGCAAACATTTCCATCTCAATGAGGCCTCTAAGTGCTCCAATTGTTCTGTAATTCCGGGTTCCTGTCACTAAGAAATGAGGCTGGATGTGTTGACCAAGGCATTCACTGAATGACAAAAAAAACCCAATTAATCAATTTACAGCTTTACACCGGTATAATGTTAATATTTTAATTTCCACTGTTTAATGTCGTCCAAACCATTCTTTCCAAAATATCATTTGGAAGACATTATCCTACACAGAAGGAATTTCACCTAATGATGTGAGAAAACATCGAGTAGAGGCAAAAAACGCAGGAAACAAATTGTGAGCTCAAGAGCAGGAATGAAAAGGAAAAGCTACGACTTCAAACATAATATTTGGGTGAATAAAGGTCACAATTATTGTCTGCTGGTGCAAAGAGATGCAATCCTGCACCCTTAATAAATCCAGGCTGAACACTCACACGTCGTGCTCTGTTGGAGGCTGCCCTCTCCTGGATAATCCGCGCTCGGAGTCGCTCTGCTCATTCCCTTCTCCTCCGAGGTCTCAGGGAAAAAGAGACACAAAAAAGATAAAAATCAGATGTGGAGTGTTTGAAGCACCCGAAGAAGGTGTTGGTGTGAAGCTGAAAGATCTTTTGGGAGGAGGAGAAACCCCACAGCTCGCTTGGAGAGCAGGATTTGGGATGAAGGACACTGAATTATTTCTGATTTACGCCTCTGGATTTGACCTCTCCTCAGTTTCTGGAAACCTTAATATTAATAATATATTAATAATAGCATTAATATTTGGAAGTGAGAATCCTCCTGGCAGATATTTACTGTGCTCTTCCAGGAGCTTTTTATCCTATTAACTGCAGATTAACATGGAGCATTATCCTGAAAATGCTGGAATGACTGAGCTATGAAATTCCCATTTCCCTCTATAAAAACTGCCTGCCCCAAGTCCATTTCCTAAACAACCACAAAGAAACTGGGAATTGCTTCCAAGTCCATTTCCTAAACAATCACAAAGATCCTGGGAATTGCTTCCAAAGGCTCCCAATGTGCTCTGCTGACAATATAATATCCCAGTCTGGCATATGATGGATGGGGCAGGATAAATGTGACCTCTGCCCACAAAAGACTTTGTGAATTTACATGATTTATCCAATTCCCACAGGAATCAGATCAGAACAAAACCAGATTAAAATTTCAGCTTGTCTATCAATACTTGTTCCAGCAATAAAAAAGTCACATCTGACTATCAGAAATGATTTAATTGTGGCTGAAGCTGGAGACATCCCAGAACGTGGGGATTTTGTAAATTCACCTTTAAGTGAAAGATTTGGAATTTACCACTTAACAAATGTACAGATCCCAGGCAGACCCTGTGGAATGAGGAGCTTTCCACATTTCACTGTAATAAATCTCCTTCCTGCCATCAGACCAAAAAAAAAAAAGAGACCACACTCAGCATTAAACACTGTGATTTCTCCTTGTTAGATCTAAATTATTACATACAAATCTCAGCACTCAAGGATAAATTAACTTTTAATTCTAGTATTTTGTAAAACATTTAGAAACACTTCAGAATGACAAAGTGCTATGAAAGTTTAAGCTTTAATACAGTAGCTAAAAGTTAAAAGATTTCTCTCTCAAAGATTTCATTTTAAATCTAAGTAGTCAACAGAACTTGGACTTAAATCAGTCATCAATTATCAAACAGGTCAGACTTTGAGACCAGCACTGTGGATTTTTAGAAGAGCAGGAACTGTGGGTTTAAATGGACAACCTGAAACCTGGGATTTAATAATTACACACCACCATTTTGTAGCTGTATGAACACAGGAAATAAAAAAAGACTGGGAGCAGGATAAAGAATTGGGATAAAATAAAAAATCCTGGAGGGAAGCTCCACTTGTGCAGATCCATCAGGAGAGGACATGGTACAGCAGCTAAAATCTGCAGGCACCCAGAAAAATTCCCAACAGTGTTTGTTCCACTTTGCCTGGATCAGTTTTACTCATCACAATCTAAGAATGTTGGTGAGGTCCCAATTATTGTACCCAAATTCCAAAACCTCTAAGGCTGTAAATTCTAAATTCTGTAACCCAACAAGAACCAGCAGCTGAAAATTAAAGCCAAATTCAAAATCAGACAGGGAATTTTTTTTTCTTAATAACTAAAATAACTGAACAAGGAATTTGCTAACAAGAGAAGTGATGCATTGTTATNACTGCAAGGAAGAGGGAAACAACTCTACAAGGAAAGATGGAAAGATGACAAAACATCCCTCTGTATTCTTCTACTTAAAATAAAAAAAAAAAAAAATAAATAAAAAACTCACACCAGTTGATCTGAGGGTTCCTCAACACTTAAAGAAGCCATGACCACAATATTTTTATACAGCCATAAAAGCAGCTCAGTCACTGAAAATCTGCTTTTTGAGCAGTCAGAGTCACAAACTCTGACTAAGTAAACATTTATCCTAAAGTGAACTGGAAATAATATAACTATAATCTTACAGAGGTGTATTTTTTGAGAGCTGATGACATTCAGTGTTCTGTTAATTAAAATTGCCTCTCTCAGTTGTTTTACAAACACCCCCAAGATTTCCACTGAAAAAATCCAAGATTTAAGACCCGACATTGGCTTTTTCCAGAGATTCTTGGAGAGGAAAAAGAAATCAAATACTGCAGATGGGAGAGAGGTCCCTAAATCAGCCAAAAGGCAAGAAAATGTGGTGGTAGGAAAGAAGGAATGCTGAGCTCACCCTCTGCTGGGGCATTTCTGGGATTTTCTGCCCTGGCAGGAGAGGAGAAGGGGCTGATCCGGCGCGTGCCTGTGGTGGGCGAGTACAAGTTCAGGTTGCTCCTTTTGGCCTTCTGGGAGGTGGCATCAGCTGCCTGAGATGGAGAAAAGGACAAAAAAACCCACAGGAATATTGAAAAAACCTCTCTGAATGTTATCACCTAAGTAATTCCTGGCTTTATGTCTGGTCATTGTGGAAAGCCCATGTTAAATGTTGTGGTGGGGTGATTTTGTGCTCATCGAGCTCCTCTATCACTCCCTCTCCTCACTAAGATTAGTTTGACTTTTTTAAGATAAAAGAGTCAAATTAATTAAATAGATAGAGTCAAACTCTTTTATTAAAGACTTTGACTCTATCTATTTAAGAGTATTTATTTATTAAATAGAGTCAAACTCTATTTAAACTATTATTATTATTAGTATAGTCAAACTATTTAAACTCAAAGTGTTTGAAAGGATTTTTTATCTTAAAAGATAAAAGAATTTGACTCTATCTATTTAAGAGTATTTATCTATTTATTAGAGTCAAACTCTATTTAAACTATTATTATTATTATAAATTTAAACTATTATTATTATTATTATTATCATTATTATTATTATAGTCAAACTCTATTTAAACTCAGACAAAGTGTTTGAAAAGATTTTTTATCTTAAAAGATAAAAGAGTTTGACTCTATCTATTTAAGAGTATTTATTTATTAAACAGAGTCAAACTCTTTTATCTTTTAAGATAAAAAATCCTTTCAAACACTTTGTCTACCAGGTTCCATAAAGAAAAAACTCATTTTCCAGGGATTTAGATATCCTGGCATGATCACCTTGATGGTTAGGTTTTCTTTAAAGCAATCAAACAAAGTTATTAATTTTCTTCCAGTAATGAGGATTTAAGACACAAATATTTTTAGGTTTTAATTGTATCAAACCTTATTTCTAGTAATTATTTTAAACAAGTGTTAATTGAAAAACATCCAAAGTGAGTTCCTTAAATGCAAAATTATGTCTGTGGGGTTTCAATACATCTAATGATGTAAGAGGAATTATTTAAAGATGTTAAAGGAGTTGTGCAGAGAGGTTTTCAGAAGAACAAGTGCTGGAACATGAACTGGGATTATCTGGGATGTGCTCTGGCATGGATGCTGAATTGCAAGGATGAGAAACTGGGATTTTCTGCACATTTCATGTACAGAAATAAAAAAAAAAACCAATCCAAACCTTTACTTTACAACCCACAAGTGCTCCAGCTGGTCATCAGTAATGGGACTTCAGATTTTAAAAGATTTAATTTGCTGCCCACTTGCCTCTGCCCTGTTTTAGTCTCAAATACTTTAAATAATTTCACACCTCTCATTTATTTTATTTATACTCTCATTGCAGTCTAGCAGCATTTAAACTACACCTGATGGAAATCCTCACTTGTCTTGCCACATTCAAGCATGTTAAAGAAATGTTTCCAATCATCTTTAAATGAAATATTAATTGAAGTATCAATGCCAATTTAGGGATTAATATGGCATCAAATCTCCTTTTCAACAGGGAGAATCTCCAAATATTTCAGACTATTTTCCTGCTTGAACAGCAGGCACTTCACCCATTCCTGAATGTGGATAAGGTTATTTAAAAAAAAAAATCCTGCAGCACTTACAGGGACAGTTTTTATTTGTCAATAAGATTTTCTTCTCCAGGAAGAAGAATTTTACATAAAGTTATGCATTTTTTTAACAATACCATGCTAAGATTCCAAAAATCTAAAAATACTCAGTCCTGATTTGGTTAGTTCATGAATATTTTGATCCATAGAATGAGGAACTCTTGACAAAAACAGAGAAGAAATGACAAAACCACCAAAGATTAAATTAAAATATATTAAAAGATTAAACATCTATTTCACCCAAACCCTTAGTTTACTACTTTCTGTTCCTTCTTTCCTTCTGTCAAGTTATTTAATTTAAATCTTTGGCATACATCTATATGGTGTGAACTAAAAATCAGTGTAAAGCCACATCACTGAGCCTGAGCCTCCACTGAAAGTTTCCATCATTCAGAGGGGTTTTCTTCAGCTTTTGCTGCTCAAGAACCTGCAGGTAAACATTGAATAATTCCTTTTATCCCATGGGAAGGGATGGCTTTAGGGCAGGGAAAGCATCCATGGAATTTCAGCTGGACCACTCCTCTACAAAAATGTTACTTCAGCCCAAGAAACAGATGCAAAATTCCAGTCCCAGCTGCATTCTGAGCAGAACAACTTGGGTAATGGTACACTAAGCTGCTAATTAAACTGCTAATCGTTAGTTTTTTGTGCCACTGTGGTATTTTGCCACCTCTGTTGAAATTTTAAACAAATAAGTATATAGAAATTTTTTAAAAGGCTGATTTCCACCCTGCTCAATACCAGTGAGGCCTCCAAGTGCTGCATATAAAAAATCTCTTGCAAACCACACAGGCTTGGGGATTTATTGGGAGCTCATTTTCTGACCAGCTCTTTTTTTCTGTACTTTTCCAAAATCTTCTTTTCTTTCCAGCTTTCCATCCTCCCCAGCTCCTGCTGGCTGCAGCAGGAGCCACTGTGGGAGATAATAAAGTGACATATGTCACGACATGCTGGTGACTGGAGGCTGGAGCTGCATTTACAACAAACAGCAGCACCAGCACGATTTTATTTTTATTGTGATAACTGTGGTGAAATTGATGGCAGCGTTAGGGGTTTATTGTTTCATTATGCCAGATTAGCTGAGGGAGGTAATTACAGCCCTGACACGAAAATGCCTTTAATGTTTTCATTTCAGTTTTGCAGTTTCTAATATGCAGATTACAGCATTATCATAATTCCATATTGTCACATGTACAATTACATGGCAGAACGTTTGCTTCCCAGGATAATGGAGCTAATTTCTAATAAATGATTTCACCAAGGATCTTAACTCATTCAGCTCTTGGGTAAATAGTGATGGCAATAACAATATGCACATTTTTCAAGTGATTCATGCAGATGTACATTACTTAACGCCAGGCAGTTCTGTGACAAATGAAATACAATCAATTTTATACTAATATTTGCAGCAGTAATTTTGTGCTTTAAGATTTGCCCAGACAACATCCAATCTGTAACCACATAAAGGCAGCTAAAATGAAATAGATTGTTTATATCCACATTTATTTTTGCACACAGATATATATATACACATATATATTTATACAGCCCCGATGGCTCCAGACACCAAAACATACTTACATCATCTTTTTTAACAGGGTCCAAATTTAATGCTCTTTTAACCCTGCAAAAGAAAAATACAGACAGGTTTTATGGTCATGTAGACACAAAGAGTTCTGTGAGTAATTGATAATGTTAAAGACAGTTTCCTTTTCTGGTTTCACATTTACTGATGGCATCCAAAGCAAACCCATTCCCTGTACCGAGAATATTGCTTGTTTAAAAGGATAAAGTGTTTGCCTAAGAAAATCTGATTCTCCATTTTATACCAGAGATAAAATCAAGGCACTGAAGTGAAATCACGCTGAGTATTTATCTTTTCTCCAAGACCATAAACAACCACCCCTCCCCAAAGCATTTCCATTTACATACCTTCTGAGCAAGGCTTGGCATTACTTTGCCATCAGTCGAAATAACGTTTAAGACATTTAAGACACAGGTACAGGCAAGGTGAAAAAAGTAGTTTTTCCCATCATTTTAGCTCTTAACATGATTCAGTGCTACCAGACTATGACTTAGCTGGGGAACAGATGCTCTATGTCTTTACAGGTCCCCAAACCATAAGAAACTGTTTTCCTCCCTTCTCCCCTCTCCTGATTCAGGAACATGCCAAGCTCTCTCTGCAAAATCTGCTCCTCTGAACTGGATGCCCAGCTGTTAATGGCAACACTGGAAGAGGAAAGCTGAATATTTATAATACTTTATATGGTACAGCTGTCTGCTAAAGAGCAGTCATCAAAATTTTATTGAATGCAGGCGAAATGCTCCAAGGAAAGAAAGGTCAACATAAATTAAGACTATTTTTCCCAGAGACAACTGAAACTTTTTAAGCACGTTCTTAAATCTTAACAATAGTTTAAAGCACGATGCAAAACGATGAGAAAAAAAAAAATCTTTGTAAGAATGGTTCCCAAGAAACATATATATTACAATGAATTAAACAAGGTTTGGAATATACATCATATTTCAAGAACTTAGTTCAGTTTTCATCTTAGAAAAAGAATGTTTTGCCATGTAAGGAATTTAGATGACCTCATTCCAAACATATCCTTTTCAAATTTATGCTGCTATTCCAAAACTGTAAATTAAAGGATTGGGAAAATAGAATGGAAACACATCTTTGATAAGTAACACAGGCAAAGGTTTTATATGAAAACTGTTTTACAGCTATCTCTATTACAAAAAGGGGAGAAGAAATATCCTATCTTAAAACAGCCAAGTAAACAGGTAACATTTAAATTAAAAAAGCCTCTGAAATTCTGGCCAAAGGGCAGCCCGAGCTGGAACAGTTTGATGGAATTCTTTACAATGTATTTCTTTTTTAAAGAGAACCCCACATAGCTCAAGGAATCCCGACTCCATTACAGCTTCCAGCTCAGGGCAGCAGAGAAATATTCCATTTATTAATGCATCCACACTGCAAGGGTGCTCTGGGGGCCAATGCATTTGCATGTTCCACTAAGGCATGTTCTGATGGAAGTTTTTATGACAGATGTCAAAAGAAGCTGAAAGCCAAAGGAAATCAGGATCACAGCTGTAGGATGAAATAAATGAGAAACTCCATGAAAATCCTGCTAAGTTATAAACACTGAGAACATTTCTTAGGGGGAAAGTTGTGCACTGATCAAAGCCACGTTCTTTGAAGTCTGTCAAATATTGTGTACAGCAGCAAAGCAGCACACAGCCCAAATTTCTCTATCCAAAAACCCTGAACTATGGGAGCAGAGGTGGAGCCTCATTCCAAGCTCTTCAGCATTGGAAAGATTTGGAATATTGTGTTGGAAAATAGAATTTTAGCTTTAGGAGGTCAGCCTTGCCTTGTGTCCCCCACAGCCTGGCTTGCTTGAGGTTTGTTTTTACTGATTGTCTTTTCAACGTCATAATCTGAGAAGTTAAATCAGAATTATCGAAAATTTATGCTCTAAGTCTGCACACAGACCCTGGCTTGGACCCCTGAAATCAAATTTATCCTGACACCTCACATGAAAACCCTGCTGGCCAAATTGTGGTCTCTTAGATCTTCCAAAAGAAGAATGTGGTGAAAAAACAGCATGAGCAAAGAAAAGTATTTTAGGAAACAACATAAAGAGCACCACTCTTAGTTTGGTTTGGTTTTTTTATAAGGCTCAGTTTGACTATGGTGTAAAACCAAATGTCAGAGTGGAACAAGATAAGGAGACAGAAAGATGAAGCACGTGTGGTGAGAGTATTTAACCTGAATTTCCTACCCCTGAATTAGCCTGACAAGGCAGATTTTATTTTTTTAACCATGCAGAGTATGACAGCACATGTTTACAGTCAGCTGTACAATCTGCAGTGATTATTTTGTGCCTAATATTCACCAGCTTAAAGAACTTTCTCTATTGATCTCCAGAAGCTCACATTGAGCAGCACCAGACTTCCATGGCTTGATTAATTACTTACTGCTTGATAAATTGCAAAATATAGGGAAAAATGAGCAGGATTTATTCCCATTGGAGACAAAATGAAGAGATGCAGCTTGATGGGAATGGGGGTGTTGTGCCCTGATCTCCACAGGCCTGCAATTCCTCCCCTGAGTGTGTGTGTGAATCTATAATTTAGTCACTGCTGTAATTGTAGTAAATCCTGTTGAATCACTTTATAAATATTAAATCAGTCAGTGATTAAGTGCTGCTAAACTCTTTTGCACCTGTATCGTTTGTATCCATATCCTTGTGCCTGTGACCCTTCTGCATCCCTGGTCTCTGTGTAAATCATTCTAAATTGATCCTAATCCCATTTTCTTGTGTATGCTCTATCTGTGCAGCCAGCAGAGAGTGAACCTTGCCATCAAACTCTGCTGAAGCAACACTTTCACAAATTCAAACCAAAACCCGCTTTTTTTTGCCAATCCCTTTAGGGATTGACAAAATCCCTAAAGGGTGGATTTTCCCTAATTTTCCCTAAAATTTTTCCCTAAATTTTCCCTAAAATTTTTGCCAATCCTTTTAGGGTGGAGGCCAAGTGGGGGGTCAGAGGATGGAGCAGGCTCTGCCTGGTGGTGCCCAGCAATGGGACAAGATGCAGTGGGCAGAAAATGATGCCCAGGAGGTTCCACCTGGATATGAGGAAGAAGTCCCTTCTTTCCTGTGCAGGAACGAGCAGATTGTCCAGAGGGAGTGTGGAGTTCTCCCTCCCTGGAGATATTTGTGCTCCTTCCTTTGCCCCATCTCTCACACAGCCCCACGGGTGTTATCCATGGTATGTCAAGAGATAAAGAATTAGAATAACTGGGACTGGAAGGGATGTCTGGAGATCATCCAGTCCAAACCCCCTTGCCATGGTAGTGTCACCCAGAGCAGGTGACACAGGCTCTGGAATGTCTCCAGAAAGGGAGGGGGGAAATGATGCTTTAAGTTTGAGTTTTTGTGTTTTTCAGTTTCTCTGCTGCCCAGGGTGCAGCTCTGAGCTCACAGTCAGGGTCACTCAGCTCTGCACACAGCAGGGACACAAAACAAATCCTTTCCTGCTGCACACCAAGGACAAGTTTCAGCCCAAAAGCACAAACAAGGGTGGCTGAGGAACAAGAAGGATGGGACCTCACAGCCTGGAGATTGGATAATTAAATCTCAAAATGCAAATGGACCAAAACTTATAAAAGTGTGAGACCTTGTGACCATTTTGTGCCCATTTTGTGTAAATTTTGTGCCCATTTTGGGTCACCTTGGGTGTAGCCCTGGCCAGGCTCTTGTGCTGCCCCAGGTGAAGCCTTTAAGGCTTTTGATAAATCTCTACTTTATTCTCTAGTGCTCTCCAGTCTCTGTTCCAGCTCAGCCTTCCCAAGCCATCGCCTGGGCAGCTGTCCCAGGGCTCTGCCACCCTCAGTACGGGAGTTGTTCCTGATATTGAGGTGGAACTCGTTGTGTTTTAGTTTACGGTCACTGCTCCCTGTCCTGTGCCTGGGCACATCTGACCAGAGCCGCCCTGACCGCTCCGAAAATCGGAATACAGAGAATATCACCCACAGCAGCACCGCCCGCCCAGCGCTGCCCGGGGAACCACGGAACCTCCACCTCCAGCGTTTCCCGGCCTCTGTTTTTTCATTTTTAAACAAATCCCGCCCCTCGCCAGCCGCTCC
>VXBR01000708.1:0-11380 GCA_013400215.1 Cisticola juncidis
TTTCCGTGTCCACGGTGATAGTATTGCATTTTTGGTGATGAAATATTCTGGTTTTGTTAGTCTGTTTTTACACCTTGGGAAAACACACCCTAGTCATTCCTTTCAAAGCCTCTGATATGGACATCCATCCATGCAGTCTGGGAGGGTTCCCTGTTGCTCTTACAGTGACTTGTGTGTGGCACACCCTTGCTGCAGGCAGCAGTTCCAGCTCTTCCCAGACACCTGTAAGATTGCTGCTAATTAGAGGGAAGGAAATGTGAAGGTGCTAGGCTTGAGGAAGAAGCAGCTGATGGATATATAGAAACCCAAAGAACAGAGCTCACTGTGTAGCTGTTGTCCAGTAAAGCAAATCTTTAGAAAAATGGCAGAATTAATTTCAAAGAAGGACCTTCCACCACCAAGATCTTATTTATGTGAGTTAAATGTTTATTAAATGTTAGTCAAGGTACTTATTCTCTTTTGTAAAAGCTGGCAATATTTCCTTTCTCTAAATACAAATATTTTGAAAATAGCTGCCTGAGAGCAGTGAGAAATACAGAGCAGAAACATCCTGTTTTGTTGTTAATAAAGTTTACCATGGTGTCTAAATGGCTGTGCTTGGAGATGTACAGGCCATCTAGGACAGCAACAGTGCTCTGAATGAAGAACAGCCACCTTTGAAAAAGCCACACATTGCTTGTCCTTTCATGCTGTTTAAATGCAATGACTAGTTCATAGGAAGATTTTTTGAAAAGGGATAAGACAGACTGTCTTTTAAATGGCTCACTTCTGCAGCTGAAGTAGAAAAATAAACTTATAAACAGTAATTCACAGTAATTATCTGAATGATTTTCCAGCAGAGATTTATGTTAGAACTATCTGAAAGTCAAAGCATGGGAAAAGGTTAAATACCTCTAGGTTGTGTTCTTCAGGCATTTATCTAATAATCACTTCCTTTGGATGCTTGTTTTGTAACATAAGTGACTAATGTTTATAAAGCTTTTTGGAAAATATGAATATAAACAGTGTGCAAGTGCTCACTGTTATTATTACACATGAATCATTGTATTAACAAAAGCAATGACTTGTCTCAGGCATGGACCCAATCCATCTCACACTGGGTTTCATAGGATGCATTTTCTTCAGGCTAATGAGGAGACCCAAGTAGTTGACTTTTTCATGTCATTTAGGGAGGAAAACCAATTCTTTTTCCCAACATTACATTATATAGAGAGACTGTAATAGAAACCCTGTGAAATTTTCTTTATGAGTAATAGCATTTTCTGTAAGTATTAATTGCTCAAATGGTACAAATAATATTGTCATCTTGAAAAATGGCTGAAAGGCCAGAATTTCAATACAGAAGAATAGCTTGGGAGTGACAATGTCTGCTCAAAGGTATATTCATCAGCCAGTTCACATTGTTGCTTCAGAGTACTGAAATAATAGTTTTGAAAGCCGTTGCTTTTTGATAGAGGCTGAATAGAAATCCCTGCCATTTGGTACTTTTGGTTACAATTTCTTACCTATCTCCATTTCCAGTCCTGCTTAAACGGAAGCATACAGAGGCTGCATCATCCCCTTTCTTATCTGTTCCTGTTGTGAGAAATACTGCTATGGAAACTTACTCTAACAGAGCTTTGTTTCTCATCTCTTCTGCCAGCTGTTGTAATAGTGCAGAACAGACTGTAACACAGAACCATTTCAAGCATCTTGACTAAAGAAATTTTAATACATGCTGGAAGTGAGTGAGAGAATATGGATCACTGAAGAAATATTTAAGGAAACTGACTTTAACAAAGAGAAAAATACTAAGTTCTTAAATCATCCATTTTACTCACACTGCCTGGAGTAGCTACTGATAGTGTAAGCCCAGTTGGATGTTACTTGAATGGGGTTTTCTTAAACAATTTCTTTTCATCAATTTCTTCTTCTGTCTTTACATTTGACTTTGTTCCCTGATTTCAAGATTCTATTTCCTTTCATGAAAAGGAATTCTTCATTTCATGAAAGGAAGTAAAATCTTGCCATTTAAATGAGGATCCGTTCAGCAAGGTTTGGTCCATTTCCCTGCGCGTCACGTCACCCCTCTCCTTTTTACTGTTTCCATTTCAGTGCATATTTTTTTCCCCCAGCATTTTCTTTTATCAATTTCTTCTCTTTCGCTTGACTTTGTCCCCTGATTTCAAGATTTCAATGAGTATAATTTGGCAAGTGTTGGTCCTTTTCATTGAACCTCCTTTCATGGCAATCCATTTGGTTGTAGTCACTCCTTTTCAGAATTTTCTTTTTTTTTTAATTGCATTTTATCTCATCATGTCTCCTTTCCAGAGTGCTTGTTAGATTTTCCTCTCTGATTTCAAGGTTTCATTTCCTTTCATGAAAGGAAAGCCTTCATTTCATGAAAGAAAATGACATCTTGTGACTTCTATGAGGATCAATTTGGCAAGGTTTGGTCCATTTCACTGCCTCGCATTTCATCCCAATCCATTCTATTTTAGTAATTTCGTTTCAGAATTTTTATCACCCCACATTTAATGTTTGATTAAAAAAAATCACTGCTTTAAAGAGGCTTTTTAAGGTGTGTTCTAGTGTGTTTGTTCTACCAGGGCTAGCAGAATGCCTCTGTGACTTGGCCAGTCTGTTACGTGCAGCAACTTTTTATTGAGATTTGCTAGATATCACTGTGCTATGTAATTTCCTTCTTCCTCTGTAATTTTCTTAGCAGAGATTATTTTTCCTGTATAGATATGCCATCAGTCAGATGTCTTTTAGTTCCAGCATTTTTAGTAGTCATATGCAGGAAAGTTTAGTAGCATTAGTTCCAGTGTCAAAACATTAGTTCTTATGTCAAAGTCACACAAAATGGTTGTGACCTAGACGTGTGCTTCAAGAGCATGGGGTGTCTTTTGCCCTCGTGGTGTTACCATACAAAAGTGTTAAGAATATTCGGCTGCCTGTTTTACTCAAAGACAGCAATATCAGTGAGCACCCAAAGCCTTTCTGTGAAACTTGTGGGACTGAAAAGGAAATTTGATGTGGGCTGAGCAAAGAATCTTTGTGTGCACATGGGAACATTTGCCTTGCTTGTCTGAAGTCACTTATCTGATGTGCTTTGTCATGTAGAGTGTTGAAGTCTGTCCTTTGCTCACCTTTCTTGTACCAGTGTGGCCTGGAACAGCCCCATGTTAGAACACCATGGGGAGACTAGACAGAAACATCAGCTTGGAAACCTCAGACTTAGGCTGGTGGCAACGGTGATAGAAATTTGATTTTAATTTTTATTGTACAATGCATTTATCTCTCCTCAAGCCTCTCTCCACATCTCTGTACGTGACATGAAAAGCATAAAATTCTGATTATGAGATTCATACAGTATCTGAATCCTTTATCCCTGATCACTTCTATCTCTACTGTTTGTGAAGCCTAGTTGTTACTTCAGTTTGCTTGAAACAAAGATCATGGAAGAACATTAAACCCCATTAAATTTCAGGGCATAAAAAGTTTGACACCGAATAAGTAGGGCTTTACATTTCTTAAATTAAACATAGAAAATGGCAGGAAATTAAAGTAAAACCCTCTTTTTTAAAGTATGAATTTTTAAAAGTTACAATAATTTCTTATAGACTAAAAATATTTGCAGTTCACTGTACATTTAAAGAATACTTGCAAGTTTTTAGAGTACAGAATCTTTCAACATTTTTGGAAAGAAGTATCTTTTTTGGAATAGCAGCTGTCCATATACGTGTCCAATCAAGATAACAGGACCTTAGACTTTTAGCAATCACTGCTTGGGCAATGGTTTTGCTCCCTTTCATGTTCAAGACAAAAAATTTCAGAAGATACTTTTCTATTTAAAGAAAAGAGGGTGTGTCTTGCATTTGAAGCCACACATTACAGACCAAATACAGGATATCACAGGATCAAATGGGAGCTGCGTTTCTTTCTCCAGAGATACATAATTAAGGAGGAATAGAGGGCAGTGCAGAAAAGCAACGAGTTAAACTACTGGACAGAAAAGAATTATATTTAATATTTGGTAACGAATGCAAATGAAGTCATGCTGAACTGCCAACTGTGGCAGCCATACATAGCTGTATAAATTATTAAAATTTCCTGGTTTGAAGATAGAGTTGAAGAATGATTTATGAAGCTCTTTTTCTTCGAGGGGATAAAATGATGGTAATTCTTCACCTTGTTTCTGCCATGCTATGGTTATAAGTTATCAAATACATTGCTAGAATTGGCCCTTATTTCAGCTCCAAAGATGATCATTTGTGTTTGTTGGGTGGGATCTGTGCAACACAGCTTACATAACTACTTCCAGAAATTTTTGTAAGACTTGTTTAGAGAAATACAACTAACAACAAATGCTGAGATAGGATTTGGAAACTTGGAATGAAAGTGGAAATGACAATAAAATACCTTTTTATAATTTAAGAGGTAAACTGAATTTAAAATAATTTCCATCCCTGTCACTGTTAGCCAAAGGAAACAACACAGTGTGTTGCAGTTACAGCTGAAGTGACAGGCTTTCATTCCTTGAGTTGATTGGCTGAGAAGTTCCCAGTAAATAAGGTGAAAAAGAAACAGGGGAACTTGAAGCACAGCACGAGACAGCTGTCAGTGCTGCCAAGGAGTTAAGGAATCACAGCCTGGAGATAATTCAGAGGTGCTACCTTAGGCGTCCTGCTTAACCCTTACCACCAATCCACACTACACCACAGCCTTGTGAACAGCCATAAAGATGGATAAAAGATGGTTGTGAGGGATAAGTGAAAAGAAAAATAGCTGCAATCAGTGGTCTTCTGATTCCTGAGTGCCCTACTAAGCTCCTGAGAGTACACTGTTATTATGAGACCAGGTCCCTTTCCTGTTCACTACCATTTTTCACACAGTTCCTTTGGAATGAACTACAGCAGAATAACTATTAATTTGCATCCAGCTCTTATTCTGGCAAAGATCAGGATGAGTTTTGCTGCTTTTGTCAGTGGAAGCCTTGATAGGTCCTTAGCTCCCCTCTGGAGGTACGGAAATGGAAAAGGGTGAGCAATGTAAGAGCTGCCAGGGAAGTAAATGGGAACCTGCTGAGCAACTTGGTGTTCAAGAAGAGGGGCAAGAGTATAAGCAACCCACATTAAGCAAGTATGTAAGAATAGAGTGGTCTCAAATTTGTTGACTACACTGGGATCCCAGTGTAGTATTAAAAACTTCACCATTTGCAGTTATTTCTCCTGGACACTTTTCTTTTGTCTATGTTCAGTATCAAAGCTGAACTACCAAACAAACAAACAAACCCCAAAACTTCCACTATTCCTGAAGTATTCTGTTAAAAGAGTTACATCAGTACCATCTCTTTTTGTGTCTTGGTGTCCTTTCAAGGGAGAGCATGGAGGCTCTATTGTAACAATTCCTAAAATAGAGTATGATGTGCACTGTACTCCCATGCCTGCTGCAGACAAAAGTCATTCTCTGCCTGAAATAAATACTCACATGCACTAGCTGGTTTTGTGTGATAGCTACACAGTGCTTGCATTTTTGTATCTTGAAGGGAAAAACCATATGAAATTTAAATATGATTTATTAACTGAATCCTTTCTTATTCTACAAAATTTTCTGCAAAAATTGCACCAGAAGTGTCTCCTTTCTGGTGCTGAGACCTTTCTGTTCAGTTTACTTTATAATATCTTGTTATTCTATTTATGATTAGTTGTGGTTTTTATTCTTAAAAAAACCTGAATGTAGATATTCCCTTAATGGGGACATTTTTATTTTCCATTCAGAGTGTATTCAATTCATCCCTTCTCACTTTTCGGGTGCTGTAAAAAATTAATTGGTCTCTTAATTTATGTCTACATCTGCAGCTCAGTTTTATTTACTCATTTTTGGAGGGTCAAAGGCAATCGATGGTGAGCTTTTTAAAGTGAGTGTGTCTGGTACTTTCTACAATACTTTGATATTGAAACAACTAGATTTAGAAATAGTTTCAGTAACAAAAGTTACTGCATTTGTAGTGCTCTTTATACAAGTAAAGATAAGGTGGTTATTTCATCTACTCCTCCAGTTGGGAAGAATCGGAGGTTACTACTCTAAGTAGTCCAAAAGTATTGCAAATGTGATTTTAAAGATTTGTTGTGCATTTCCATGACACTATTGCTAGGGTCAACAAAAGCAGCTACATGATGCAAATATCATTTGCATCAAATGCAAATGTGATTTGTGGTTAAAAACATAAATAGGTCTTGAAAGTTGTTAATAAGAGCAGGGAGGGCAAAAGTAATTCTAAGAATTGTAAGTAGGGAATGTATGGAATTGTGTCTCTGTAGGAATTATATGACTACTTCATAACATCAGAGAAATAACTTTTTCTACTTGGATCTACAACCCAAAATATAATCCTGAGAGCTAGTGTATGATAAGCATGGTTTCTAATTTCTATTTCAGTAACAGAATTTATGCTTTTCAGTCAGTCTCATTGCTGTTAACGCTGATCACATACTAGCCAGCTGGCTAAGAGTCCTAATCTACACAGTGTGCAATTGCTGTGAAATCCTGCATCTTCCTGGGATCTGTGATGAATTGAGCCTGTCTCCAGCTTTCTAAAAGTCTGGATCATGATGCTGCTTTGGACTTCCACTTTTTCTGTTGAAACTGGGCCAGCATCTACTAAAGGACTGAAGAAAAAGCAAACCTGGAACAGGGTGAGCCTGTGAATCAGAGATAAGAGCACTTCTTTGAATGATCTGTGTCAGATGATCGGTGTTCATCTCTGTGTTTCAATCAGTGCTCAAATTAATATGTATCACAGAAACAAGTGTTGCTTGGGATGGAAGAAGTTGCAATGCAACAGGTTAGTGTCTTAGTATGTGTTGAGGTCTTGAAAGAGAATGGTCAGCCCTGGATATATTGAATATATATTTTGGTAGTGGAGAATACACCTTTTGAAGTGTTTGCTCCCTAGGACTGGAACATGATTGAGCAGGACGGAAAATATATTATAAGATTTGATAAAATACCCAGTTACATACATATTTCTGTGCAAAACTGAGGACTGATGTCCTAGAAAGTGACATGGATGCACAGAAAGCTATGCAAAGCTCATGAAAGATGCACCTCGTTTCTTCTGACACGTTTTTGTTCTTGTGCTTTACGTGTGTTCTCAAGGAATTACTGTGCCTGTTCACTGCCTTGAAGACAAAAAGGATTTTGAAGAACTCATAAATTCCCATTCTAAATGGCATTACTCATCTTGTATTTGCCATGCTGCCTTCTGTTAGAACTAGTTTTTTTGTTAGAACTGACTTTCAAATCAAGAAAGTTAGCTTATACCTTGTTTTATTCTGTGTAATCCCAGCTGCAGACAGTGATTCTTTGTACTTGACCATTGGTAAGTCTTTACCACCCTTGACAACCCCAGAAAGACTAGCAGCATTTCTGATATTTCATGCATTTCCACATGCAATTTCAGGTATTTAGGTTTGATAACAGATTTTAAACAGTTTTTTTCTTCTTTTTAATAAATGAGTTTGTGTTTGAATAGCAAGGAAAAAGTGAGTGCCATTATTGAGTAATCTTTTTTGCCCCCCTGCTTCTGGCTTGGTCTGTAGCGGCACTATGGATTTTTCTTTCTTTTAAGTAAGCATATAACTGAAACCTTGCAAGTGTCAAGACTGAAACATTTCACACACAGAATAATTCCTCCAAAGGTGTCACTTGCTGAAGAGCTCAAAATATATTTAAATGGTTGTCCCTGAAGTAAACTAACACCACCACTTTCAACAGAGTAAAAAAAAAGGTTTTTACAAAAAAATTTTTGCCCTCACCCAGAGGCCAAATAAACTACAGTTTCAATTCAATCATCAGTCCATGACACTAACTACATATTTGTGCCTTTCAGACTTCAAGAACCAAAACAATCTTTGGATCTAAAACTGACCTGATAAAAAGGGGGGAAATTGCAGTGGTTGACAGATGGCCCAGAGAGACTGAGAAAGAATGAAATTTTGATGTTAGTATTCTCTCACACTTTCTGTCTTTAGCACTCTGTAGCTGCATGCATTGCTGTTCTGAGATTTAACAACATGTGTAGTTGGGATGATATGGCATTAATTTATGGAAAGAAAGAAAGAGCAATTTAAAAATTAAAAATTGGACAACAAAATTGATAAATTAAAATTAATTAAGATGCTGACACTTACTAGTATCTGAAGCAAATGAAATTAAGTAAAAGATGCTTTGATGTTTTAGCTGGGAGGAAGCAGTGCTAATAATCTTTACTTGAGTAATTATGGCAACAGAAAATTCCTGCTGTGATCAGTATTTATTAGATGTAAATATTTTGGTAATAGTCCATATTGCTGTTAAAATCTAATTGCTGATACTTTTATAAATACAGCCAAAGCATGTTCAAAGGGTGGTGTTAATTGATGTCTCCCAATGAGCCATTTACAAGATTTTTTTTGCTTTCTAAGTATGTTTCAGCCTTTTGCTGTTCCTTGTAATGCTTTAGAAGAAACTCTTAATTCTTACTGGCACTATTCACTCTTTTTTTTCTCTCTCTCTTTTTTTTTTTTATTCCTAATAGCCAGGAGGCCAGATAGAAGAGTTGTGATTAACTGTTCTGTTATTTTTCAGAGTATCTCAAATGACTGAGTTCCACCCAGGAATTTATTCAAGAAAGGAGATGAGCTCCCTCCAAGACAGGACTACATGTTTTTGAAAAAATACTCAGTTTCACTCCAGTAATTCCAACTACATCCTCTGTAACCTACTAGAAATATTTGTTTCCTTGACCACTCCTATTGGTGGTCCCATTACCCAGCTATACCCTCTCAAAAAAGTCTGTTCTTGTCTTCCAGTCAGGATTGCAATTTGTGGTATCCTCTACCAACAAGTCATCTGTGAGATTGTTAAATCCACAACATCATTCTTAATGTCCCTCCTTTTGTCCTTGCTTTTGTCCCCTGCCCGATCAAACTGTTGTCTCTTTTGTTACCCTTCTCAAAGCCTATGCTCAGTTTTTCAAACATTTTAATGACTTCCATCCTTTCAGACTGAAATCCTTGATTCTTCTCTGATTTGCAGCCTGATTGGCACCTGTCCAATTGCCTCTTCTACTTGTATGGCTCATTTGCATTTGTATTATGTTGATTCCTATGTGAGGAATGAGAGCTTTCTTCTTAGCTATTGTATCATCAGTCTCAGTAATTTGATGCAGCCAGGAGTAACAACTGAAAAGTTCTGGGACAATATTTGGATACATTTGTTGTCAAATTCAGTCAAGTGTTTAAGGAGCATGTGGGACCTGGGACCCTAAGAAGCTATAGACAGCCACAAACGCTGCTGAATTTCATGGCATTGTTCTGCATCATGAAATTCTAGAGATTTTTAGAAAACAGCTTAGACAAAATGACGTATTTTCCAAAGTCATCTTCTCTAGAACATTTGAAAATTTCCCCTGTGAGCCCTGCAACTCTGAAAATCAATATGAAAGTTACTGTGAAAATGATCTAACTTTGCTATTGAGAATAAAGAATTGTTGAGGTTGGAAAAGACCTCTAAGATCATTGAGTCTAACCCTTTAATCAGACCTTCCAGTTTTGCCACTAAACCATGTCCCTAAGCACCACATCTGCATATCTCCTATATGCCCCTTCAGATTTTTCTTGTCTTTTAAAGTTGTAGCCACTGAAAGAACATAAACTTAGAGTTACAGGAGCAGTATTAGAAATTCTGCTTGGATTAATGAGCCAGTGGATTTAAAAAAAAAAAAAAACAGTTTGCTTATTACTGTAAATAACAAGATAATCAATTTTCTATGAAAACTCTTGATCTACTCTCTTGGCAGATCTCTCATGACTGGGCTATTTCTTGACTTAGGTAGCTCACTATGTTAAGACCACTGTCCATTAACTGTTATCTTTTTTATGCTTTTTATTACATTACATTTAAAAAAAAATATTTTATTTTATTTTATTTTATTTTAATAAATTATACGTTTTTTGTGCTATATAATTTCATTTCAGATTATGCTTTGAAGTTCAAATCCTTTAAGAGGGGGAAAGAATATTTTTTGGCATTGAAGTAGATGCAGAGGCTTGAAAAGAACAACTAGTTCTTTAAAATTATTTCACATCACAAGCCAGACTATATATAGGTGTAAAAAAATTAAAATAAGCCGTATGAATTTCACATATAACATTAGAGGTCACTTCATCCACATCTGTGTTAATCACTGACTGCAAGCTGAGTGTATTATAGTGGGATTAGCAGCTATGTTTCCCAAACATATTGCTTTTTTCTGTAACACTGAACTCAGTCATGCCTTCTTTTCCATCAACACAGAATAAGTAGAGATAGTATAAAACCATGTGACAAACTGAAAGCTAAGGGTTCTGGAAACATTTACTTCAGTTTGAGAAATTAAATTCTGGGATCCCAGTTCTTCTGCAATTACGAAAAGTGACCTGAGCCCTGCATCACAGTTCAAAGAGAGTAAGGCCATTTTGGGTAAACATTAATTGGGCAGCAGGGATTTCCCCATGATCTCAAAATCCATGCACTTCTTCTGCCTCCCAATGGCCAAACAGGCTGGAGTTTGAGCTACAGAACTGGGTTATAGCTAGGAGGTTAGTGCATGGGAATATGGTTTAGGAATTACAAGATGTAGGGACTTGCTTCAGGGATTAGTGAAGAGAATTGGACTGAGGGACTAGTGTGGAGGGTAGGGTTAGAGATAAGGATTGAAGCCAAACTGAAGTGGTCTGCAATCTCCATCTCACCCTATTGCCATGATGACTCAAATCTGCATGGATCTCTGTTGGAGTCCATGTTTCCATGGATCCTCCACAGAGAATGAGAAGTACAGAGATGGAATTGGAGCCTTTAGAAAAAGTAGAATATATAAAGCTTTAGATGCATAAAGTAGAAATCTAACCCTCAGCTTTAAGCTTCTATGCCCTAAGTCCTAGTTGTCAGTGTAGAAGGACACAGCTTTAGGCCTTGTGATANCTTTAATCAGACCTTCCAGTTTTGCCACTAAACCATGTCCCTAAGCACCACATCTGCATATCTCCTATATGCCCCTTCAGATTTTTCTTGTCTTTTAAAGTTGTAGCCACTGAAAGAACATAAACTTAGAGTTACAGGAGCAGTATTAGAAATTCTGCTTGGATTAATGAGCCAGTGGATTTAAAAAAAAAAAAAAACAGTTTGCTTATTACTGTAAATAACAAGATAATCAATTTTCTATGAAAACTCTTGATCTACTCTCTTGGCAGATCTCTCATGACTGGGCTATTTCTTGACTTAGGTAGCTCACTATGTTAAGACCACTGTCCATTAACTGTTATCTTTTTTATGCTTTTTATTACATTACATTTAAAAAAAAATATTTTATTTT
>VXBR01000722.1:0-42894 GCA_013400215.1 Cisticola juncidis
TTCGGCGGAGGCACCGCGACAGGTGACTCCTTTTTTTTCTCCTGTGTTAGAGCCTTACAGGGTGCAGTTTTGCTTCTTTCACAATGCACATCAATGCATGAAACACATGGAGCTTCCCTGAAATGGCCTCATACTCCTTGAGTGCTCCTTCTATAATCTGACTGTCACAGTACAGGCTGTCTGGTAGGCTTCTTTTCCAAATACACTGAAAAAATGATTTTGTTCTAGTTTTGTTCCTTTAGCCAGCTTTTTCTCATTTCTCCTTGACTTGCAGAATAATATTTTATATTTAAGCTACCAGTGCTTATGACAATTACTTTTTCCTATTTATGCATATTTGCATTTTTTTTATTCCTGTGATGGTTGTCAGATACAACCATTGACAGGGTCCTTGCCAGTGATCACAATGATAGTAAATGTATGGGCCTGTGATAGACTATGGTAAATGAAATCATCCTCCTGACCAGTTCTGTACAATGAGAATTGTGTCCTCTTTGCAGTGATTATCATCTCAGATGATCACCGAAAGTTGCATCCCTAAGCTTTTTCTTTCTGTTTGCCCACAGAAATGTTTTTGTAACCCTGGCAGAAGTCTCTCCAATAATCCTGGATCACCCAAATCCAGGTCACTCCTGCACTGTGGAAAGAAGCCATACAAGCATAGATGGCGATACATAGATACCCAATTCCCATCCACACAAGCTAACAGAAGCATGCCAGTTGCTTCAACTAGATTGCCAAAGTTTAGCTAAATTCAGTATTCACCAATTTTGGCAGCAGTGCAATTCCCAGCTAAATCAAGCCATTTATGTAGTTTATCAGGAGACATTACAAAGAAAATTTTTCTTTTCATGCTTTAAAAATAAGTAATGAAAATCAGATACATTTTCCCCAACAGAAGGAAAACATTCTCTTGTATGAGAAAGAGTAAAGGCAGCAGTTCTATTCCAAATGACTTTATCTACAAAGATTCCAATGATATATGTATCTGAGGCATACCTGGAAATGCTCTAGCTATACATTTATGTATTCACTCCATAAAGGGTTCAGTATTCTGTCAGATTTTGCACTGCATGTAATAGCAACTGACATGATGTCTCCACCCAGCTGGTTAAAACAAAAGGAAAGGGCTGTTCTTATTCATTGACAATTGTGTCCTTTAATGATAAAGCATTCATTTCCCACTTTTGTATAGCCTCTTATGATTTTTTGGTAACTATGGCAACTATTCATTTTTGTTTGAATAAAAATGAGTTGTAATGCCATGTGACTTGCTGGCATATAAACTAAGGCTGCCTGCTGGAATTAGGATGCCAAAATTTGGTTTTCCCACCTAGCTTTAAATTGACATATTCACTCTTGGTGAAGAAAGTGCCTATCTTTGCTAGGAAAAAAAAAGTATTTGTCCTGAGTAGGTGGAAAAGATCATTCAGTTCAGTGCACAAGGCACAGGTGTTGATGACTGCTGACCAAAGAGTGAGTCAGTCAGGCTGAGCAAGGAAAATACTGGAATTACCTTTTACTAAGCTATGGCATCAGTCAAGAAGAAAGAAAGAGGAAAAGAGAGGATGAGACATGAAACCACAGCTGAATTTTAGCTTCAGCCTAGAGAGAGCAGCTGGACTTCCAGTCATGAGAACACAATTCAGCAGCTCTGGCTTAGGCTGTGGTGTGCAGAATCACTGATGAAACACTTCAGAGCTGACTGCCTTGCTGTCATTCTTCAAGCCAGTGTAACCTTGACCCTTAGAAAATACCTGCTAGCGCCTAATTCCTCCTACAAAAAAAGTCCCTGAACTTTTATTACTACATTTTCAGGCTCACATATTTCAATGGATTAAAGCATCACAACAATAGATTTTTCTCTTCCTAATTCACTCCCATCTGTTTATCCTCTTTTGTTTTCCTAGAAAAGCAGGAGATTTTATTCAAGTCAGTTAATGCTTGAAAGTACAATTTTACATCTTCTTGTATTGTGGCAGCTGTTTGCATTTCCAGTATAACTGAATTTTTAAATACATCCTCAGTTACTTGGGCCATGTTCTGGTCTCTCATTAGTATAACACAGAATGGTAGAATTATTCAGGTTGGAAGGGATCTCAGGCTATCCACTGATGTAACCTACCATTCAGAACAGAGAGTCAAATTTATTTCAGACCAGGTTGCTCAACACAATTTCAGCAGCATTCCTCCTGAGGTATCTTGGCATAGATGAAAGAAGAAACTGCCTGCAGCAAAAATAATAAATTGATAATTTGATGAAAGACATTGAAAACCAAGGTTAACATAATAGTCATATTTCTTCTTAATCCAAACAGTAGTTTATCTTGAAATATTATCTCCAGAATTACTTTCAGAATTCCATATCCAATATCAGTACTAAGTTTCATGGCATTACTTCTCCAGATAAAGTTCAGTATGAGTATAAATTTCATGTGAACTGAAACCTGAAAGATTCATGCCCTTTGATCTTTGCAAGACATCCTTACAGCCTTATCTTCCCAAGCATTAATTAATAATAAATGCTTTATTCATCAGGAAGCTAAGGTAGCACATTTTTTCACATCCTCCCAGTTCCATTCTATTAAAAAACTTAGGACTAGCACATCTTCATTTCCAGATGCTTAAGTCTCTTAAGAGCAGAATTGATGCAGCAGGATGTTTTAGTGTTATTACTTTTCAGATTAAGGTAAAACAACTACCTGTTTGGTTTCCTTTTTAATGATAATACTTTACATTTGCTTTTTTATTTTGGAGGAAAAAAACCCAAATATGAGTGTTTCAGTAAATTGTTTCAACACAGCTAGACAAAACATTAGATCTCACAAATACCAGCAGTAGTTTCCAAGCTACATTCTCATGATGCTAGGTTGAGGCTCAAGAAAACCAAAATCATTATTTCCTGAATTTTAGATTCTGGTATAATTGTTCAGTGGAGATATAACAGGTCAGTGAAAGGTAAATAGCACACAAGTGAATTTTAGGAAGGCAAATGATGGTTTAAAGTTTTGACAGATCTGCTAATCTATGTATTGTGCTCTTGGGAAGAGCTTTGACTTGAACGAATTTTTTGTCAGAGTCAGAGGTCACTGCTTCAGTAGTTCTGTCTTAAATCTTACAAAGCTTAATGGAAATAATATCAAGAGCAGCATCCCTTGCTCCAATTCACAGGAAAATGCCAAAGCAAGGAGAATTTCAACCATATAGCATCTGAGTGAAATATGAGCTAAAAACTTTCCTGTATTTTCCTTCAGTGAGGCATGACACCAGATAAAATGCAGTTTCCACTCATAAGAATTCATCACAAAAGGAAAAGCAAAGGCAGCAGAGAGATCATGGACAAATTTTGAAAAAGCATAGGGGGATGTTCCTATGAATAGGGAGGAATCTTGTCTCCTGTTTCCAAAGGTCAAAATTCCTGACCTTGATACCACTTCCAAAAAAACTGTCTCCCTATGAGAAAAGCTTCCCCATGCAGTCTGTATACATATATCTACAAATGTAACTTTCATTCCTCATCATTTTGTTTCTGAGAAAGGGCCAATCAGTGAAAACCTCCAGCAGCAGATGGAGTCTGGGACTAATAGTTAAGTTGTGTATTTCTGTCTTTTGCAGCAGACTGAGGAGAGTGGTCCAGTCAGATTCTTCTGCAAAGTGAAAGAAGTTTCCCATCAATAGTATGAGTATCACCACCTGGAAATGGCAAATGTTATTTGTAATGTTTTTCCAAATTCCAATTGTCTGATGGAATCTGTGCAGATCCATAAGTCATGAATAGTGAGTTTAGGGGTATTTTAGGATGATATGTTAGTGCTCAGAATTCCTTTCCTACCACCTCACTATATCCTACAGGTTATGTTAAGTCATAGTATCAGTCATTTCCTTAGACAACAAAGTAAGTAAAGAAAAATAAGAGCTAAACATGATGAAGTCATCTGGACCATTTATCAAGAGTCAACAACATGACCAGCAGAGTGGCTTTTAAATTTGGAAAATATCTATAAGTCATTTTGGCTATGGCAGGGAAACACATGATCCAAATCTCAAAACCAAGGAGTGAGTGACAAGACAAGACAATGGAAGGAAAGTCTGGTTATTAGTTGGTGTAGGGAAGAGTCTAGAAGATAAAATTAAGTAGGCTTTAAAAATCTTTCTAGGATTCAAAACTGAAAACTACAAGTACACATTGAATTGAATCAATTAGAAACACCATTAATTTAGTTTTCTGATTATATCCACTTAGGAAATCAAATATACATACTTTGCTCAATACATTTCTTCCAAATCTCATTTTTTTCACTGAACATGAGTCTAAAAGACAAGAAATAAAGTGAGCACTCTTGAACCTTCAGGACCACTGTTGCCATGATCCTTCCTAGTTTTCTGAGTGTTCATATTAAAGCAGAAGTGTAGCAGCTTCTCACGCTCGTAAATGTAAGCAGTGGACCATGTTTTGTAAATATTGCCCTTGTTATGGATTCCTTCTCCATGAGAAGGGGAGGTTGAGTGACAGCCTCCTGGACCAATGTGGGTAAGAGGTGGGATAACCACCCTCCAATCCATGGTCACCTCGTTACAGATATATTAGAGAGATAATAAATAAAGGGTGGGGAGTCTTCTGCTCTCCTGCCCTGCTGCTCTGAACCCAGATGTGCTGTCTCCTGACTGTCCTTATCTAGCGAGGCTCACGGTGATAGACCACAATATCAATTCACACAAGATTCCCATTGATGTAAGCAAAGATAAGGTGAAATACAACCTTCAGAACATTTTAACCTCTACCAGCAGGAATAACAATTCAGGGGTAGAGGAGCTGAAACTAAAACATGATCTAACTGGGAAAGAAAAGCCAAAACCACAAAGTCTGTTATTGACTCATGTTTCAGTAAAAATGCTCCAAGATCTTCTGCATCAATATGTGATTGCATAAGTCATTTTATTATTCTGAACACAGTGAAGATCTATAGGTCAGGAATAAGAATGTTTGCTTTATATTTTCTCAAGAGGTGAAACTTCTTAACTGAATCTTACACTTAATCATTTCCAAATCCCAGGCTATATCTGCTGATCCCTGTTTTGATTTAAAATAAAATTCATTTTCCGGTTTGCTGCATGACTTTTATTTCAGATTTGACTTAGAGATTTATGAACATGATATAGCTTTTCTTGCTGAACACTTGAACAGTCTTGGTCCCTGTGGTGACTTCCACATTGCTGCAAGTGGAAAGAAACACTCACTACTGTAAAATGATATGACATCCCTACTTCAAAAGCCAAAACAAATTTTTGAAGGCTGAAGTGTTCAATTGCAGGAGGGATGAAAACCCAAGGGGATCTAGACCTTGCTGTATTGTGAACAGTCGATGCCAGTTTTCAATTCATAGCTTCTTAATTGAGAAACAGAGACAATCTAGGCACACAGTGAATCATTCCCTGTATAGAAAGAGGGAGACAGGGAGGTTATTGATTGAACCTGCTGTTTCTCCTGTCACCGCTCATTTAAATTTGACTTTGACTCAGTGTAAAATGATTTCTCCTGAAGATAACTGCTCCATGGAGCACTGCACAATTTACCACAGAGGGTAAATATATAGCAAATGGACCACAGGATTTCAAAGACAGAGTTGGGCACAGCACATCAGCATGACCCCACGCACCACACATCCTTAAGGGGTAATGGCTTAGGCAATGCTGACTATTTGCACACCCAAAATGTTTGGTACCTCAGTTTACAATACCGTTCACCGCAAGTGACAAATGAAGCAGAGATGATCTTTTCTACTCGCTCTAGTACCTGAGTACTTGAGGCACAAAATGGTCTGGAGCACAGACAAAAGGCAAACCACGACGCTGAGATCCCCTGCTCTGGTTGCTTGCTTAATCCTACATTTTTGGGGTTTTTAGTGCTTAGAAACACACTAGTTTTTACTGAGACAAATTTATTCAGTGTACAGCTCACACTGACTGTGACTTTTAATAATGTGGGATAAGTATACTCGATGCACCCCACAGGCCTGTTTATTTTGTCATACCAAGATTCCCATGGGAGCACTCCACATCTCTAACCCTGCTAACCTTCCAGAGCAAAAACTCCACAAAAATATATATATATGTATATATATATATATATACATATAATATACTATGTATAGTATATATCTTTTTAATGGACATTGAATTGTAGAAATTATGGAGGCATATGCAACAGATGCAAATGACATTGCGGCCAAATTACTTATTTAAAATGGCATTTGATGTCTAATATCATGAGGACAGCATAGTAAGGGGCAGGGGTTTTGTTTGTTTTGTGTGTTTTGATATTCAGTGTTTGAAATCATTAAGGGAGTTTGTTACCTCAGATCTCTCAAAAAACACACAAGCAGCCTATTCAAACTTTAAGGCACTTCAATCCTGTCAAAAATCATACCCCTGTGCACTTGTACTTTTAGCTTGGACACGTATGTCTGGGAAAAGGACAGAAGGAACAAATTAAATGAGAAATGAAAATGATTTTCCAAAAATTTGAAAGCAAACTGACAAATAGACAAGACAAATATATGAGATTCAGATCTAAGTTTAGCTGGAAAATGCAGAACTTTCAGATTATCAGGCAGCTCAAAACAGTGAAATTAAAGTTCAAAGTTAAAAAACAGATGAAATCCCTTATGTGTAACCAAACTACATCTTCAGAGACAAAGCACTTGAAGGCTGTGTATGTGAGAGATAGGTGGACTTCAGTCCTCAGATCTTGTACTTTACAAGAAAATTTTAATGGGATATTAATCACTAATTCAGTGATTAATATAATGTGCTCACATTTTAATAAGCCAGTTGAAATTTTTACCTCCTTTACAGTTCTGCTTTGCAAAGCACTTCCCAAACAATTAATTTTAAGCAACTTGCTTCATTCTACCAGTATCTTCTTGACTATCTAACATTGCTCATATACTCAATTTCCAGAGCATTTCACTTCAAAATGAGATGAACAGAAGTGTGACTCATGTACACCTAGGAGTACTGAACCATTTGGCACTTCCTTTATCACAAAGCAAAATCAATGTACTGAAAACCCCTCTTGTGTTACTTCACCTTATTCACAGTATTGCAAATTCCTCTTTTTTCTAAAAAAAAAAAAAAACCAAAACAAAACAAAAAACCCACAAAAATAATATAAGAGAAAGAATAATTTATTCATTTTTACATCTTCAAATATTCTATTACCATTAATATTCATAAAATGTTTTAGTTAAAAAGTGCTTCCAGCACTTGATCTAAAATTGAAGAAAATAGCCCCATCAATCCTAGATATGTGAATATCTCCACAACTTTAAAAGTACTGGCTTCATTTTGTATTGACAAGGGAGCATCATATTAGCCTCTTTTGACTGCAAAGTCCTGAGACATGAGTTCTAGAATTCAAGATATTTGAGGTTAGAAACCAAGTCAATCTGGGCTCCAAGTTTAAAATGGAGATAAATAGGCCAGTCCAGAAGACTGTTCACATCTTCAGTTAACTGAGTTGCAACTGGAAAATATTATAATCCCCCACAAATTTTACCAGTAACTTATTGTAACAAGAATACTTAGGTTAAGTGCTTTAAGGTCATAGCAGATGAATAAAAGCCATATCACATGTTTGGCAGAAGTGGAAAGGATGGTTCAGCATCTTTCAAAACCTAGCCTAGCTCACCCCTACTGCAAAGATGGACTTTGCAAAAGCATTGTGGAAAGTGATAATTTATACCTCATTTGGAAACCCCTCCCAGCATGACTGACTTATTCACTAAAGCACAGAGCAAAAGGCTGTGGCAACAAGGACTAGAGAGCTGAGCAGTCTTCCCCTTACAGCTTACCTAGCTCTCAGACACCAAAGAAATGTTGATCCAGGACTCTCAACATTAAGAGACCCTTTCACATACCACCTTTTTTTGCAAAAACTTGTGACTCCTATTCAGTATGTTTTTGAACATGGGAATGGTAACAACAATGACAATTCAAGCCATACAGATATACAGAGTTACTCAAATCTGAATGGGTCAGAGCAAAATATCCTGATATTTCTCTCACTTGCTCTGAATGCCATTCAAAAATTTTAAGATAAACTAGAGCAATGAGCAGGGTTGGACTAGTAAAGACTAACACAAAAATGGCAAACATAACTTGATCAAAGAGAGACATGTATCTAACAGCTTACCTATGAGACAACAGGAACAATCTTTGTGATGCATGAGACAAGTAAAGGAAATCTTAGGAGACAGACAGGCGCGGAGGATCAGATGACTTTCTCAATTATATGGATATAAATCTGAGATAAGTGCCACTGACATTAGTTTCAAACACTTATGTTTTAACCCAGATCAAAATCTGTCTAATGTCAAAACAAGAACTGAGCTGATATTCTCTTTGCACTATATTCCCAAGCAATTTGAATGAGTGTTTCAGGCAGGCATTCATATCATCTGTCCCTGTGTGAAAATATTGACCTTTCTTTACTTGACAAGGATGTGTTACATGCAAGCTGCATTAAGTCCTCTCAAGATAAAATCTGAGGTGAAGTTAAAAAAAAATTATATCAAGAAAACAAAGATAATAAAATGCTGTAATATCATTAATCAAAAACTGTAACAACCCGAAGACTTTGTCTCACTGTATGAAAAAATCTTTCTTACTTGAAGGGCCAGATCAGTGTAGGATAGCAGCGATTATTCCAGACCTTAGGTTTTAGCCCTCAGCAATGAATGGAGAAGAAAACAGAACTAAAAATGAATTTTTAAAGATTACCACCAAAGGCGCCTCATAAATACAAAGTGCAAACTCTACAGAAGCTGTACTCTTGCTGCTAATGCTGTGGTACCTCAGGTGGCCTCATTATTTTTCTCTTATACTGTAGAAAAATATTAAGCATCATTATCAAAGATATTTGTAACAAAGTTGTTTTTTAAGTTGTTGATTTTTTTTAATGAAGGGAACCAAGATTATATGAAAACGTTTCCCAATAATAGGACAAAGATGTATTTATAGCCCCTCTTTGAGTGGTATTTTACACTCAATGTGTCTTTTAATAAAAAGATTTTGAAGGAGTCTGAAGACAAAGCACAAAACCAAACTAGTATCCAAATTATCAGGCATCAAGTAAGGTTTTCCAAATGTTATTTGGACTTCAATGATATGAACAGCGACTCCTCGGTAAATTATCAGATAACACAGGTAAATAAACACAAAGTTTAAAGAATTTTTAGGTCTCAATAACACAAATGCAAAGCTGAGCACACTTGAACCCTTCATCACAGGACTGTCCCTTTTCTTACAAGTTTGTACTATGCCAAGCACAAAGGGAGCCCAAGGTTACCATATGTTTTTGGATCATAACACTACTGTTCAGTAAAAACAAGGGCCAGGCAACACACCAGCACAATACCAAGATAGGGCACTTGTTTAACAGTAGGATTTTGTATTTTATGGAGCTTTGCTTCTGGCTCCTCTATTAAGGATAAGATGAGTTTCGTGCGTAAAATAGAAATTCGAGATCTTTGCAAGGCATTTAGGCATTATTTTTGTCTAGTTGCAAAATACTTATGCTGAGTATCCCCGAATATAAATGAATCCTCTGAGAATACAAAGTGACCGTTACTCAGAAATAAAATTAGTTTGAATATAGTTCCTTTAAAACCTTAAAAAAATCTCTTACATAATTTGTATTTATCTCAAATGTTCCAAGGATTTCAGTTCTCTCTGGCATATATGAAAACCTGCTCTGGTGCATTAGATTGACGTTTAAACAGGCAGGGTTCTAACACCCCAAAAAAAGAAAATGGATTCAAAACCCACCAAATAATTTAACTTATATGATCATGCAAACAATCTTCGTGCTCACAAGCCTCTTGTACTTTATTTTTCAGTACACAAAAGGTAAACACAGGCTAAAATTTCAGAAAATCTTGGGTCGCTAAAAAGTCAGAATTTGGGCAGATTTCCAGTAAAGGACCATAGATCTAACTGTTGGAACATTTTGAACACATGGAAGATTTGTTTCTAATACTAATTAATACACTTTCAACACAACAAAATTTCTTTCCCAATTGAGATCCTTTTCATTAATATTCTCTAAAGTAATTTGAACAGCTTACATTTTTAGTTTAGTATGGTTTTGTACAAGTGGTAAAAAAACCCAATCACTCTCAGAGACTTTTAACTAAAAGTCTTTTACTGTCTCTATTTCATTCTCCTCCTTACTTTGGGGTGGGATAGCTACTGTCCTGTTTCTTCCCAATGAGACTAAAATGAAGTAACATCCATGCTGAAAAAAATCAAGCACTTTGCAAGTCTCTTCCAAGGAAATAATTTATTCTTATTTCTCTCTACTGAGACCAAAGCTTTCAATTTTTTAAGAAAGGCAGAAAAATGAATTGTCAATCATAAATATTTCTTTGCTTAAGAAATTCTTTTCAGCAGATCTAGTCCACAGTGATGGTAGGAAGCAAAGGATAACAGGAGGTGCACAAATGTACTGGGAAATGTATGAGAGAGTAGGTGAAGCAATGGAAACTCTTTATATATTCCAGCATCCTCACCTTCCTGCCATGAGGAACACAGCTTAACTGAATGTTTATTATGTTTGTAATGTACACTCTTGAACAGCAGAAAACAGACAACAGAGTAAATTTCAGACACCTCTATTCCACCTGCAGATTATTAGATACATCTCACATTAACATTTTCCTTACTTTGCACTGATTAGTGTAATAACCTTCACTTCAAAGTCAAAATCAAGGAAAAACAATTCCCAATAGGGATTTTTTTAAATTGAATCTTCCTATAAGAGGTCCATAGGAGAAAGACTTAATTCAGTAAACTACTGGACAATAGATGAAGCCCTTTTTTTTTCTGATGGACAAAACAAAAAAGGAGAAAGACAAAAATGAGTGTATTCACTATAATCACGCAGGAGCGATTAGAACAGTCCCTATGGCCTTCTTTCCCACTTTCTCTGTCACTGAAAATAAACCACTTTTATTTCTACAATAATCTCTCACTTTCTGCTTAGCCATTCAGTGGAAAAAAAAAACCCTACACAAGAATTTCAGTCGAAATTTCAGTCTGAGATTTGTGGGCATTGGAACAGCAGAGTTTGCACACATTTCTGAGTCTCTGAGGTACTGATTCTCATACTGATTAATCCATAAAGCTTGCATGAATCAACATGTCTCCAGTTGTGTGCTGGCACCAGCTAATATTGTAAAAGTGACACTAGAAATCAGGAAAGATCTAATAAGCAACAGTTCACATGAAATTCTCATGTGAGCTCCTTACCCCAGACAGCCAGCTGATATAAAAATTCTTCTTGCAGATATGTAGACCAAATTCTGTATAATGAGTGATTGTCAATTATGTCAGAAAAAAAATCTGCAAAAAGAAGGGAATAAAATATTTCTATATTAATTGCACTTTCACTGCAACTTGTTTATAATTAGAGTACATGTTCTGTTATGGAAAATGTACTAAGATGATCAGAAAATAACATTATTTTAGGGAGACAGTGTCTTCAGCTCTTCTTTACCTATTAAGCCTTCCCATCTGTGCTCACTGTAGGGAAGGCAAGGACCCTATTTGGAAAGAGTTATTCATTACCCTATAAAACAGAGAACCCTCCACAGCACCAGCTAATGTTTGAATTTCCTTCAGTGACTTTGTCCTGCAGTAAATCAAACTTTTGCTTCTGATCGGTGGTTTTACCTTGTGCTTCTGAGCAGTCAATCATTAGTACATCCAACAGCTGTCTCACAAATGTTGCCTATTGAACTTACTACATTGAAAACACACATCGCACATCACATTTTACAATTATGGACAGCATTCTTGTTTAACATATAGATAAACCAAAACAAAACTATCTTCTAGAATTTGGAAAGTATGTACAAATGTGAAATATAGAAAAAGAAATGTTCTAGACTGAACCTAATATGTATCTTTACATCTGCCAAGGTAAATTGTCACATAAAAAAAAAAAAAAAAANCTTAAAATCATCAAAACTGAAAAAGGTTCAATAATGAGAAGAAAGCCTGGAAAGGAAAGCACAGGCAAAGTAGTGTGAAAAAAAATTCAAAGCACACCAACACTATATACTTAGGGTTCCAATAAGAACAGCGAGCTGTTCATTTTTAAACTCTCTGTCTGGTAGTACCCTTTCAAAAGCTTTATGGCTTTTGGCTTGACTTTCAGAGGACATACTAGAAGAGCAAGGGTCTCCCATGCATGTTCCCTAGTTCTTCACAGAGGTCTTGGATGCCCTGAGGACATCTCACATGGTGCTAGACACTTCCATGCAGCCAAGGAATTACAATTAGTGTCTGATCTTGCAGTGCCATGAGATAGTCTCTCTGCACCTAGTCTATGATTAAAAGTGTCCAAAACTGGTCTAAATGATCTGCTTTTAGAAGTCAAGAACAGTGATCCACTTCAAGACTTAATTATTCCCCTAGCATCTGGAATAACTGAAATGTTCTTACTCCTCCTGCTGAATTCTTTGACCAAAACCGATAAAAATTATTACTCATTGCCTTAGGCAGGCCGAGTCTGTTTAAGTCTTCATTGGAGTCCTCAAATTTTCAAAATACAGCAGTAACACTCAAGCAACTTCTTACTCAGTTGAAATATAAATATTTTTTCTGTGACCAGATTGTTTATTTTAACAACTTTATTGGGACACCAATTCAGAAAATAAATATTGATCTATGCTATAGAAGTTCACAATAGTCATAAAATAACAATTTTATGAGAGAAGTAGAGTTGGATTTTAATTCATGGGGGTGCTGAGAAGGTTGTCAAAAAGAAATGATAAAATTTTAATATCTCATTAGTGGAAAAGCAGTGTACTCTAAACATACAAAAACCCAAGTATTTCTCTCATTAGTTAATTTTTTTGTATGGAAACTTTTCTTCCGAATACCTTTACAGAATAAGGAAAAGAGAACAGTGGCCCAGTCTCCTGCTGGCATTTTCCTATTATCACTAATCCAGGATACCATTACACAGCTACCTCAAAAGCAATAAAGGAAAGCACATCACTGTGTCTGTACCTCTGCAGAGTGTTCCTCCTTGCATGGGCTCTGGGTTTCTCTTTAATGGAATTACCCTTTTCAAAAAGTGGGCTTCTGCAAAAAGGTCATTTAACAGTAAGAAACTTGTCTGATTAAGAATTATCCTGATGTAGACCAGCTTCTCCTTTTTCCAAAATACTTTCAAATTTACCAGTCATAAGATAAGCTCTTTGAAGAGTCTTCCCTTCTCGGGAGTGGTGAAGGTGATCAGAAATGACACAAAAAGGTCCCTTGCAGAAATGGTATAACAGCTTTGAACATGCTCATCCTTGTGCACCTCTTTTCGAGTTCTGAACTTACTACATTATCACAAAATTACCAAGTAACTGTTAACAGACTATTGTTTATTGGATACCTTAAAAAGATTACCTTGATTTTAATCAGGCCCTCATCTCCATCAGAATATTGATCCTGTGCAGATTTCGAAAATAATGAGCACAGAATAGCAGAGGTGTCATCAAGGTACAGATTATACTCATTTTAGTTCCAGAATATGTAGCAGTAATTAAGGATGCTGGAAGACTGCAGAATCTTTTCCTGTTAATAACTGTACCAGAAAAACAAGACTATTTTAAAGTTTAAAACATGATTTGACATATTAGATGAAATTACAATGGTTCTGCTATCTCTGCGCTTGACTATTTTTTTCCTATGCATTTTGACACTAATAAATAAAAGGCATAAAATCAGTGGTAAGGACTGAATAAAAGGACAGGACAAAATAGCAGGTACAAAATAAATGCTAAAACAAGAACTTTTTTTAAGTTAGGGTTCCTGGGTTTCTGTAAGTGCCACTTCTACAATTGACAAATAAGAAAACTGGATGATGAAAACAAATTCCATTAATTTAGTTCCTTTAAAGGCAGCAACTAAACAATACACACTACCTCTGTCCTCCCTATGCTAACTGAAAATAATGGTTAGAAAATTTTTATGCATATTGATTAGGAAATAACAACCTACGTTTCACCTGAGATATTAGAGAGATAAGCAGAGGGTCTATGACAGCCTAAGCTTCACAGGTAAATATCATTGTAAAATACATTTTGTGTGTAACATAACATATAACTAGAGTATAAAAAAATTCCAACAAAACAAGTGACAGGCATGCACACTAAGGAGACATTTAGGGTTAAATAGAGAGAAGGCATTGCAAATGCACAGGTAGAGTTTACTTGGCTGGTCATAGCAGTCAGCTATGAGACAGCAGAGAAATGTAGAGTTGTCTGATGGAGACTGCAGAGAATTGTTTATTTTTCTCAATAAACCATTTTATATGCATAGTATCACACAGTACAGAGCATGCATTCATCAGCCAGCAAACTCCCAGCTATCACAAAACAATTTAACAGGATGATGCCAACTTGAAATATTGAGAATCTGAAGTCTTGCCCCTCTGCATGTCTTGCCCCTCTGCAACCCACTCCAAACAAAGAAACAAACAAACAAATCCCCAGNTAAAATCACATTTTCCAACCAAATAAAAATTCTCATTTTTCTGTGGCTGTGAAAGTTCCACGCATTGGAAAATTGGCTGCATTAATAAAGGGCAAACTAGAAAGAATTACCCTCTTTTCTTTCATTCTTGCTACTTGTAATAAAAAATTTGCTGTTCATAGAAAACATAACTAGATGTTTAGAAAGAAGAGTGGCTTTTTCCTATGTGTAACTGTTCTTTAAACAGCCTGGTCTAAAGGCCCAGCTGGCAGAAGCATTCACAGGCTTGCCAAACTCTAAACCACAATAAAATTACCAGTAATGCTATCAATTTAGGTCCTATTACTTCTGTTGAATGTACCTAACAAAATTACTCTAAAAGCATGTAATTTTTTTTATAGTATTTGTTATTTAAACTTCACAGCTTCATTGATGCAAGCAATGGTTGGAACACATAGAACAGGCTGTCTGGATGTTTAGTCTGGGCAATAGATAAAAACAAAACATACCTGCTGTGCGAAATTCAAACGTCCCACAGGAACTAAAGGCAGGTAGGAACTGACATTTCAAGGTATTACACTTTGTATATTAGGAACATTTAAAATTTACCAACCAAATCTCCATGAGCAGAATTTATAGGGGTTTATAAGAATTATTTTTTTTTGTTTATCTATATTCCCTAGAAGATCTGCAGGGCTAGAAACTAAGGAAAGAAGAATCTTGGAATGCCATTTTCTCACTATACAACAAAGTATAGTACTTATAAATAACATATGTACACGCCAAGTATTTCACATAAAAATTAACAGAATTGGGGACATAATGCCTCGTTCATTGCACAGATAAATCCAGGTAGGTATCAAACACTATTTCAATTTTTTTAGGCTCCTTTTAGTAATGGTGAGAAATTAAATTGGAACAATGTGTAGAATACCACAAGGTTATAATGAAATAATTTATTTCTTTCAGTATATTAAAAATATCTGAGTTAGTTATTCTGAGATATTACAGCTATAAAAGCCATGTAGAAGACAATTGCTGGTTTGTAAGAACCACCTTTTGGGTTGAGTTATGCTTTTAACAAGCATTTTGTAACTTTCTTTCTTACTATTATTACCATTTTATTGGCCAATTTTTCTGTGGTTCACAACATTTGAATCACCTCAGAATCATATTTCATACTCAGCTAACTTTGAATATATCTTAAAAATTTCACAGATGTAATCAGCACTCAGGGGCATACATTTCAATAGGTGATCTCGAGCTTTTCACCAGCCACCCATTAGCCACCTCACCACCACCCACCCATCCTTCAACTTTTCCTGTCTTGCGAGAATCAAATGACTTGTCTATGAGAACGTGGTGACTGTGAACTTGGACAAACCCAGCATTAGAATATGTTTGTTTGTTTGTTTGTTTTGTCTATTAACGACTCTGTGAAAGAATCAGAAACAGTTTGCAGAGTCATCAGGGCAGGGGAGAGGCTGCAGTCCCCAAAGCTGCTCTCAGGACCCTAGTGCTCAATTGCCAAAAAAAGTGATTTGAACAAAACTGACAGCACCCATGGTGTGGACCCTTGTCCCAGCTTCTCTCTCCCTTCTAGGACAGTTCTCCCCTCCTCCTCTCAACACGAAATCTGCACTACACATAAAGAACATAAACACTACAATTTTCACTAACAGTTTTGACCACAAACCCAAGAGGATGTATTCTGTAAATATGAAATGATCAGAGTTCAGCTTTCTCAATAGCAAAAGCAGCCATCCCTCACAAAATCACATTTCCACATGTTAATTTATCATTGGATAGAGCAACAAGCATCACTGTGTGATTGCCTCTAAAATTTCCTAAAAATACAGATTAAATTGGAAGAAAAAACACATGTATTTCACAGACATCTTTAAGACACCTGAAAATGAAATTATTGATCTTAATCTTGGTTTACTGTAATTTAAAAACATAATTTAATATTAATCCTTAATATTATATCTTTAACATAATATATATATATTTAAGTCTAGATAAACAATAATTTAAAGAGAAAATGGGAACTACAGTTAACAAGTACCTTCACAGTTCATGAGATAAAGAAAAATATTTTTCTATTTACCAGACTTGTCAAAACTGTCACCTGTACACTTACTACCATAATTCAATCAGAAAATTGTAGAGTACCAGCTTCTCATATTTAACAGCTAAATGAGTTCTTTATGGGTTTGCACCTCACAATCACCTCAAGAATGTTACCACTCTGAAGCACTTAAAATTAAGAAGAACAGGACAATTAATACGTAAGAGGTCCATCTACTTTGTATCAAGTAACTGCAACCTCTAACGTCTTCACGTGTCTTATCAGGATATAAAAAATGAACTTTTATCTAAACAGAAAATCTTCCGTTTCTGAATCTGGTAGTCAGGGTACCATCTGGTCTTTCTTTTTCTCTGTTTCTTTATTGAGCTTTCCCCAGGCTCCTTAGAAACTTCCCAGATGTGTGTTTTCTCCAGATCCCAGCCCTCTCTCCCCAGGGGACCTAAAATGTCCATCATTACAATCAATCTCATCTGCACTAAGCTGGTAGAGGAAAACTAGGGAAGATTACTCAAGAGAAATCTGTGTTGAATGTTATATGATTTCCTATAACCTGTTTTCTGATAAACTCCTTGTTTGCCAGGCATTTGTCAGATGTTCTGTACTTACTGTCACAAGGGACATCCATCCTAGCTCAGTTCTTAAGAAAAAATTAGAAGGAAACTCATGCCTGACATTTATTTATACATAATGCTAACATTTATGCCCTTTCATTACCATATTCTTTTTGGGCTTGCTTTCTTTTAAATCAGCGTTACAATACGCAGAGTTAGGGTTTTTTTAACCTAATTTACTTTATGTGCTTTTCTTCTAAATTAAATATATGTGACTGCAAACAACATTCAGAATGGAAGAAAAGATTATACAATATAATTCAAACTGCAGTAGCAAGTGCTAAAATCTGAAGATAAGCTATCCCTTCACCTTGTGATTTGTGAAAACACTACATCATTTCAGACATATATTATGTCATCACCACAATGTTTCTTGCATAGAGTCTGTGTTACCACAATTCTAATCAGATTTAGCAAACAGAAAATCTTTAGGTAATCTGATTTCATTTCCCAACACTGCAAATGCATTAATATAAATATTTGTCAGGTCAAAATCCTCCAGCATAATTAAAATGTCCTCAAGTTTCTCTTGATATATTATCTTTACATACTGGTGCAAAGAGAGAATTTAACCTATACCTAGCACTTTTCTAAACAGCAGTCACAGGCAGCTATTTTATCCTGAGAAACTTCTTAGGATATTGTTGTACATTGTAGTTTCTCCAACAACAAAGCAATTTTAAGAAAACACCTGCTCTCTCCAGGCCTGAGGCATGCACCTGCAATTATGCAGTAAGACAACTCAACGGTGGGCACTGTTTGTTCATGCTGAAATCAGATTGCTCTGGAGCGTGACTCCAACAATCAGAGCAGCAAGATTAAGAGACCATCGAACTGAGGCAAGGAGGAAGGTGTTTAAATGGGAATACCTTTGCCTGACTGGTCTGACTAGGAGCTGCACAATTTGTCAGTGAGAAATGGTCCTTCAGAGACTTGCTGACTACGGAATATCAGGAGATCATATAAAGTCTGGGTGATGTTTGCAAAGGAGGCTCTTTGCATGGGAGTCTGGAGACAAAGGCCAGTGAAAGCTGGACATGCCATTCTGAGCTACTCTGGAAATCCCAGCACTAGGGAGAAACATATGCCCTATGCTTATTCAGGTAACTGGAGATTGCATTTATCTCACTCACTAAGCAAGTATTTAAAAAAAACAAAAAACAACAAAATAAAAAGAAAGAAAGCACAAAGAGTGCAAAATGACAACAAGAGGATATCCAGGATAGTCGGAAACAGATGCAGGCAGATGGGAGGCAGGAGGGGAATTACGCAGTAAGACTGTCAGAGCTACTGAAGCATTGAAGAAGAAGAGAAGGAGGAAGGGGGAAAGAGAGGCTTGAATTCCTTCTCAGTAAGCTTTGGCAATCTTCCTGGAATATTGAAATGCCCAAACTAATTTCCAAATGATCAAACTAGCTTGTCAGTACTATGTAAGGACATGATGATTAGTGAGGACTAATTTATCCCGCTTTTCAGGATACTTTTTTTTTAGTCTGTGAGAGTACACATACCTGAAAGGCATGAATACACACAATTTTACATGTATTTCATTAAAGTATGAAATAAGGCATGGTTCAAATAAAGTTTGACATATCTATAAACCACTTCACCATGAGTTTATAGGCCAACAACCTACATGTCAAGATATTGCAGAATGGCTAATGAACAAAAAAAAATCACTGGCAAAAAACATTTAATTTTTTAATTGCAATTTAAAATTGATTGATTCCAGAGCTTTTTCTGTGGTCTTTCAGTTTTGGGGTTTTGTTTTGGTTTTTTAGCATGTTCACCTTGTCAGCTGGCTTATTTGCAACTACAGAAGGAAAGAACCTGACTCTCACTCCAGACTCTTACCTGGACTCTCATCCTGATTTTAGAATGACAGTTTCAAGGCTCAGAACAGAATATCCAAGTTGAAGAATGTAAGGGTTTTCCTTTCTGTGAAAAGAATGCTTTTGGTAATTTATTCATAGTAGAATTTCCTTACAAATAACTAGCTGTAGCACAGCCAGCTGCTCAGGGTGATATCAAGGAAGTTAACAGATACTTTTGAAGAAACATTACTAAGCAATTCAAATACTGGAATCAAAATGCAACTTTCACTAGAGAATCTTTGCAGAGCTTTTTCTTTATTAGCTACTAGTGGTTTATGTTGTAAAGCTGTTCTCTTTCACAAACCCAGAAGGGACCCATTTGTGCCTCTGCTGTAGCAAAAAGCAGGACACGTACAATAAGGTAATAATCAGCAAAAGCAAATTTGCTGTTTTTCTTGGTGTACTGTAGGAACTGGCCACCAGTAAGCTGACATAACACAGATACAATACAGGTGAATCACCTTGGGAATGCTACCATTATTTGCTTAGCACATATTATAGAATATCTTTTTTTTCTTTTCATCCTATGGTGATAGGCTATAAAGTGGAGCATTACATATATAATTATGCTATTTCACCAGCAGCATATTCTGTATATAATAAACATGAAATAAAAAAAGATGGAAAGGCTGTTCTTATAAAAGTATTGATTTTTAGATTACACATTGGGACTTGAGGCCATACCTGAGATCCTGATTTAGATTAAATAGGTGTCAAGGTCTTCCAGCTTCACCTGATCATATACGACCTGCTCCACTTGGATTAATTTATATGTACACCCCCTCAAGGAAACTTGAATACTTCTTCTAGCAAGAAAGAAAATGAGAATAAGTTTTATCTGTAAAAATAGACAGAGAATGCCATATTGCTTATCCTCAGAATCCCAGAGAATTTAAAATTTATCTCATTCAGAACTAACTCCTTTATTTTATATAAAAACAATATGTTAAATAAATAAATAAATAAATAAAACTAAAAAACTTTGTCAATCTGAAAAGTATCCAGAAAAGAAAGATAACACAAAGCAGTTAATATTGCTCATGCACCTACACCTTGATAAGAGTAAGGAGCAGCAAGTAATGAAGGGAGGAATGGTCAGGAACACAGACCTCTAGGGAAGGCATTTGAATGATTCATCTTTGAAAGTTTATCAAAGCAGGAAGTTAGTGACCATTCAGCATCATCATTTTTTTGTGAATTTTCAGAGAAAAAGAAAAAAGAATGGTACCTCTTGAAGGAAGAATCTAGTTACTGACATTGAAGGGAGTAACATACATATGCAGTTTCAAATTTATGTAAAAAACCCCTTAACCTAGTTTTATAGCATAGTAGGTATAGCATATAGTAGACAGCAGCATTACATGTCAGCTTAAGTTTAGAAATATGCATTTGGTCCTTCTGGGACAAAAGTAAAGCATTTCAAACATTATTGCAGTATGTCCCAGGGTCTATATTTGAAATATAAGAATTCAAATCTTGCCATTTTGGTTTTAACTAACATTTCTCTTTCCTCCTATTCACTTTCTTTTTCCTGGTCAAAACCACAAAATGAACTTTGAAATCCCAAAAACACGCAAATGTTATCAGAATTAACCCATATCTTTGAAGCAGCATATTTTGAAGGGAATATATAAATAAAATATTTTTAACCTGTATTCCAATATCTTAACTTTTTACTAGCATGTCTGTCAATGTGCATTTAAATGTGTACAAGGAAAGGTCAAAAACAGCTAAGTGCAATCTTTAATTAAAGCAGCATTGAGAAACATTCCATCAATTTCCCACCGAGTGGAAAGGGATTTCTGAGAGGGTTCTCATTTAAATCCTTCTCACAAGAAAACATAAATGAACAGGAGGGGGTTTTTTTTCTTCTTTCAGATCAGTTCACCAATCCTTAAAGAAGCCTATAATAAACCAGTAATACTTGCTAGAGTAATTTTTTACCACTTACTAAGATGACAGACAGCACTGATAAGTTTAAACTCATGAGCACACATGCTATTGAACAGGTTGAGCACGGACACAGGATAAAGTCACATTTAGAAAACACCCGTGAATGTGAGCTAATGAACAGGTTTAGGTGACATGAGATTCTTTTTCAATGTATTTCCATAAGGAAACTTTGGCTTCAGCCTGTAACTGATCCTTGTGTAGGAGACTTGCAGGACTGTCTCCCCTATGATCACCAGAGATGACAGTGCACACAGAGTTTCCCTGGGAAGTTCACAAAGTCACTGCTATCCAAACTCTGAAAATCTTCCGCACAGAAAACCAGCAGTATAGCCCACACCTGGAGACAGAAATGAAACTTATGGAGAACAATGCAAAATAATCCAATATTAATCAAAATAAGAAGGTTTTACAAAAATTTCTTTAATAACTTAGGAATTTGATCATAAAAGCATTCCTATCTCAGTGTGATGCACTTCCAAGTAAAATGTGGCACATCTTCAAAACAAAATACATTTATAATGGAATCCAGTTTACAACCTGAACTTTTCTAAAACTAGTATTATTTTCTACATCATCTTTGGGAAGAATATTCTGGGCCAAATCCTGGTTTTTTGACATTACTATCAGAAGCAATAATCATTGCAATAATGCAACCATTTAATAGACCTGCCTCTAAAAACTGCTCTTGTGTGAGACTGTCAGAGTCTACCAGTGTCCATATTTATGATGCAGCATGATAGTGCTGGCCTGAGAGCAGAAAGACATATTGCACATTATGCATTTATTCCCAGTACATACTTTTAAACGTATAGCTGGATGATTTAACACTATGATAATCTCATTCTTATTAATGCAGTGATCACAGTTGCAGTCTCAATTTATGAGACTCATTCATTCACATCCATCAAGCTGCTAAGTCTTTGATCGCCACAGTGTTTTCTAAAAGAAATGTATTCAGAGTAATTTTAAATTTTAATGTCAAAGTATATTACATTAGAAACCTCTGCCAAATACATAATTTTTCCTCAGTCAGTTTAAAATTGCTTACTCATTGTACATTTTCCTTTGGTTGGCACAATTCACAAAACATTTCTACTGACACATCCACCTCTCAATCAATTGAGACCCACCATGTTTCTAATGCCATGCACAAGATATTAGAGGCTAGTCTCACCCATGCAAAACTGACAGTTAAAAAGTGGTGGTTGTTTAAATAAAAAACTAATTTTTATTTTTATCCAGAAAAGGACACTAATGATATTCAAAAGGACATGCGTTTTGATCAAAATCTAAACAGTTTTTTAGAGTTTTTCTCTTGATCATTGTGGAACCAATCTAGCTCAAAATTGTGCTTTTCTCTTAACAGTATCAAAAATGGCAATGTATATTCAGTTTGTAAAGCATTTACAACATGCTTTTTTTTTGTGTGTGTATGCACAAAAGGCATTTTCCTTGGTTGAAAATAAGGACATTCATGAAAGAGAAAACATTCCCCAGATGAGATGTGAGAAAGTCAGTGGCTACATTGCTAAAACGCAGTTAATACAAGCACATGCTAAAAGTAATTGATTTAAACACATTATTAAATCAGAGCCTGAATTACAATTGCAGAGCCAATTTACATCTCCTCAGCATTACAATTAATACTGTCAGGCAGCAAGGACTTACTAAAGGGTCTCTGATCCCTTTATTAGCAGCGGTTTGTGTGGTCCATTGCTCACACTCAAGTGATAAAAGCAGTCATTTATCTGAACAGAATATCACATGTACTATCACTGCACTGAGCCCAAATTAGAATTATAAAATCATAGCACACTTGCTGTTGGAAGGAGCTTAAAAGATCATCTAGTTGTAAGCCCCCTACCATGGGCAGGGAAGTCCTTCACTAGGTTCAGTACCTGGAAAGTAATTTGTGCTAGAAGGCAGCCACATCAGCACACTAAAGATGCAAAAATTGCAAAGAAACCATTTGAAGCCATTGGTTTCTGGAAAAGGGAAGATCTGCTGGCGATCCCCAATGTACCACTGATCACAGTCACATGAAAGCATGGATCAGAGACCTGCTGGTTCACAGCACATATCACATAGTATTTTCGTCTGTCTTTCCAGGTCTAACTGACTTACAACCATATATATTTTATTGCAATACAGAGTTTGGGATTTTAAGCAAGCCTTTCTCTGCAGAGGCAGCGAAACGGGCAGTTCAGTGAATGTCAAGAAATAATGCCTCACTGCCACCTAGAGGCAATCCAGACATTCCCTTTCTTACGGTCAGATAAAACCTTTCCCGAATCTCCTGCTCAAAACGCATATATTCCCTAGAGAGTTACAAGGATAAAGTAGATTAATCTCAAGTTTGTTAAGCAGGCAATGAAGTAAATCAGTGCTCTATGGAAAATGGGTGTTAGCTAACACTCAGTCAAATATCCAGGACCTTCTATTACCAACAACGTTGGAACTAAGCCCAAAGACTGTGACATCCTTCACTACAGGGTTCTTCAGAGGCACAAAATCTGAGGTAAATGTAAACATACAGGTAAAACCTTGATTAAATAATATTAAAGATGCAAAATCACATCTACGAGGTATAGTTGGACAGTCTGAAACCAGCAATACAGATCCCATCTTTTAGTCTTTAATAAAAGGAAGAGAATTATTTCAAAGAAGTCCCCAGAATTTTATTTTCATTACTGCTATATTAAAATGCTTCCTGGCTCCTTGAGTGTTGAGGTGTTGCTTTAGAAAATAATTTAAACACACAGCTATGAAGAAACTCTAGACATGTTTAACTAAAAGTCTCTGTCTTAATTTTTTTCTATAATTTTTATTAACATTATCATTTTAGCTGAAATTTTCCATGCTGAGTGTCTGCACAGACTAATGGATTTGGGAAAGTTTTGTTTTTAATAAAATTTTTTTCCTCTTTCGATGTAGTTAAGTGAAGGATTTGTATAGAAGCATGAGAGAGTTTGCAGGGTATGGTGGCAGAAAAGTCCTAAAAACTTATTTGCTTAGTTGTTTCACTAATAGATTCTAGTACTTCCTAAACTTCAAGGAGAAGCTTTACATTTGTTAGGGAGTCATCACTCACCCTGTCTACCTTTTGAAAGGCTTGAGTTCACCTACATCTAGCCAAGTTCTACAGCCATGAAATAAGCTGTCACTTGTATGTGTCCAGCAGAAATTTTCAAAGAGCTTAGCAGTTCAGGTCTCTGAAGGTTCTGCCTAGAATCAGTGTCAAAGATCCTAGAAACAAAAAAAAATGGGCTGCATTCATAAACCATTGTCATTATGCATGTTCCAGCCAGTTTATGCAGGATTTTCTCTAAAACTATGAAAAAGGTTATCCAGAGTTAAACTAATTATTAAACTAATCAAGAGTAGAGAAGTCTCAGATACTCCATTTTTTTCTCCTATTTTTTGTACTTCTTTTTTTTTAACTCCAAGGCTTGTTTTTATTTCTTTGCTTTAAAAAAAATCACCACAAGTTCTCTTCAACAGTTTAATCCCTGTTTGCAACAGACAAGAACTTGCAGCAAATTTCAGAGACCATATTGATTTATCCAGGACACAATGGTACAAGGAATCTCAGTGCAGAATATAGAAATTTATACAGAAACTGCATCCATTCTGCATGTGACATTAAGCTTATTTATTAGATACTCAGTTTGTCCCTTTTTAGTGACCATGTGAAATGGAAGATACTGATTCTTCTCAGTTCTGTCCTAGAGAGAAGAAATACAGAGCAGACCAAATGTGAAGGAAAACATCCTCCATGAAAAGTGGGCTAAGTGTAAGATAGGAGTGATGGTTGTGACTGAACTGCAGCCTCTTCGTGACAGTATGCTTTGAATACTATCTAACTTCATTACTGGCTAGGAATGCCCTATCTGCATGACAGTCTTGAAAAAATTCCCTTCTCATGAAATCTATGTTTTTCACAGAACTGAAAATACACAAGAAAATGTCTTTTTTGCACAGGGAGCTTGAAATGACAGCCACCTCACAGCTGTCAGGAGAACTGTAGCTGAATTTACACTCTTCCTTCAGGCAGGCTGCTAAGGACTTTAGGTCTCTGCTTTCCTTATTAGATATTTTTAATCATATGCGCCTAAGCAACCAGCAAGACTGAGACCAGCACTTTTTTCACTTCCTTAGTCTCCCCAAAAGTGAACTGTGACTACATTTACTGCCTGGTTATTCAGCTACTGATGTGAAAGGCTTTTGACTTTCTGTCTGCAGAAGGCGATTCAGCTGACAATAACTTTCTGGATGAACAGTCTAAAAAACAAAGGTGTACTCTCTGGCACCTCTTAAAACATAAGACACAGAATACAGACCAGATGGCTACAAAAACTTTAAAAAAATTTTAAAAAGAAAAACAACAAATAAGCACCATTGCATTCAAATACCAAACAGACAGAAAAAGATTGGATAAAGTACCAGCCAGAAAGATGCTCTGAACTGTGAAAAAGGAAATTATTTTTCACTGTTTGTTTCACACCGTGTTCAGGACAACAAAATATTCCTTCTTTGAAATGATCAGCATTATATGAAAGAAATATGATTCTATTATCAGTTTATTCCCCTCTTGGGAAGAACCCATAAGGCTCTCTAAAATTGACTGTTTGGGTCAGAAGTGTGAGGTCATTCTATTCTCTGACATGGACAGTATTGGTTCATAAAGAGGAATTTCAATGGCAGGATTATCTGTTTATCAATATATCTTAATACTTGGCATTATCATGGGCTTTTTCTCCTGGGGCTTACCTTCTACAATAAATTTAACAGCCTTAATTGTTCACCCCCATATTATACATTATTTTAAGGACTGAACTCAACTGAAACTGCCTCAGCTGTTGTTTCAGGTACTTAAGACAATCACTGGAAAAGTTCTTCTGTTTTGTCAGAGGTGTTTTCAAATTCCTTGATTACTGTGAGATGGCAGTGGTTCAGTGACTCTAGGGCTGAAAAGTGAGAGGTAACAAAAAATCCTCTTGTAAAGTATACTTATTCCCTTACTTTGGAGGAATGGAGCTGCTGCCAGCTATTAGAAATGTTTAGCTTTTCCTGGGTTACTGGAAACACATAAGAAAACTCTCACTCTTCATTCTCACTCACTCTTCTCACTCTTCAGAGTGTTTCCCACTCTTCATTCTAAAAAAACAACCCATGGATTTGGACAATACTAATATGCAAAAGCTCACAATCTCTAGCTGGCAAATACTGCTGCTTCCTCCCTCTGCACCACCCCAGATGCTGTGTACTTGAATCAGTTGAACTAGCCACAGCATTTGTTGGGCTTTCTATGTAAGAGAAGTCGGAGCATTAGTTTAGCAGAAAATTAGCTCCAAAAAGCCCTAGGGGCTAGGGAGTGTTTTATCTTAGCTTATGGAACTCAGTTGGCTCCCATAAATGTCGGACAGGCACCAAAGCTGGCATGAGGGAAGGGCAGAACTGTGGAGCCAAGAAGTGGTGAAAAGGCAGAAACAAAGAAATGGCGTGAAAGCCATCTTTTTAATACAACAACGCTTAAATTTTCCTAGATCTAGATGCTAAATCTACAGGGCTCACATGACCATTTTTCTACAACAGATATTCCTAAACCAGCAGGCATGTCAGTACTGTGTCTACTCACCTCATCCTTGCATATCTAACAACCAAATAAAGTTACTTGGCACGATCAGTTATGGTTATATTTGTGGCATTCACTCCAAGGGCAAGGCAGTATTTCAGAAGAAAACTTTCCCTGCAATTCAGTGCACTTCAGAGAAGCAGGAAGATGATGTGAATTCAGTTTATTATCAATACGGATCATGAAATTGGTTCCATTTCCATAGCTACAGAAAAATCAGTCAAGCTAATCTACATGCCATGAAGCTATTGAATCAAAAGACAATTTCCCAGTATAGTATTTAGTGATGGTAAATGCAAACGATAATGAAATTATTTGCTCTCAGACACCATATGAATGTGTGAAAGCTAATAGTGACATTAAGATAGAACTGCTAATCATTGCAAGGTCCTTTTCATTGTAGTCAAACAGCCATTTGCTAGCAACTGTTTCCCCCGTTATTTCAGATCCACTATTATTTTTAAAATAACTCTCATGGTTTTTTTAATTCAAAAAATTCCACTTAGATTCCTATTATATTGAATGCTAATTTTGGCCTAAAAGTCAAAGACAGGATATGAAAGTTCTTGCAAAGAGAAATGGAGTCCTGTTCATTGCTCAGGGTAACTGTGACAGCAACATGTAGGTGAAAAAAATTATTTATAAAATAACTGATCATTAGACACTAATGGGCTATCAAGTTTAATGGTCATTTGTTTTTTCTTTGGAGTATTTTCTTTGTGACAAGGTACAGCTGTCAGAGTCTCAACGGATCTTGATTTTTTTGGCAGGAAAAAACCAGCAATCTGCAGTTCACTGAATATTTTCCAAGCATATTCCCAGTTGCCATAGAGGTAGTAGATGTTCTGGAGAAACTCCAGCTGAAGCTAAAACCAAGAAATTCTTGGCATTGCAAAAATTATTTTGATACTGTCAAACACTCCAATAAGATCCAATAGTGAATTACAAAAATTCTGCTTCAAATGTTTCACAAATCCTTCTTCGGAGTTGATCAGAAGCCTCAAAAATACACAAGTGTTGCAATATGGGCATGCAATAACTTCAGAGCTATGAATGTCTGAGATCTGCCACTATTTGCATTATACTACCTGTGGAGCAGTGTCATATTAGGTCAGAAAGTTGGTCTACCTTCTAGCTGTCAAGCACAAGAAAGTTTTGGATATTTCTATACTTTGCAAAATGCTTGGTGAGTAATTCTTACAGAACAGTCTGTTCAGTGATCCTGACAGACTGAGTGCTCAGGACAAACTGCCAGGAGGCTGCCATTTGTGTGAATTTAATGTTCAGATTTGATTTATATATTGACCTTGTTTTTAACCGAAATAGTCAATTCCAAGGAGAGTTTAGCTGCAGTTGGTCAGCTATGTTGCAGGATATTTGCATACACTCCCAACTGCATGCACTTAGAGGCATATCCAATGAATGTTGTACAATTCAAAGGAAAATGCAGCTGTTTCCCACAGTTCATTTAACCTTGGGGTTTGCATTCTGAGAACATTTAGAATTGACAGACTATCTGGACACCAAGGAGAGGTGAAAAGGAGAAAGCTCGCTTGAAACAAATTCATTTAACAGTTCAAAACACTTCACACTATTTACCCCAGTCTTAATTATAATTGACTCTGAAGGACACATTTTGCACATAAGTGTACTGAAGAGATTTAATCTCTTTTAACACACATGGGCATAAAGATCTTACCATGGGATATCTAGGGAGAGATAACAGTCACTAAAAGAAAAAGCAGGATACATACTAATGTTATAAAAAGCCTTTTTCTCTTCTCCCAAAAATAAATTCGAGAGAGCCCAAAGGTCCTTTTCAATCCAAATAACTCTCTGATGCAAAGTCACACAAGCCCTCATTAACATATTTCAAACTCATACAAGGGCCTATAAAATCCCATATATTATAATGCAGTACTCCTTCTGACTGTATGAAGATAGTTACTATCATTTGGAGTGATAATTCTATTTCTGACTACTTCTGACACTTGAAATGAATCTTATCTGAATCATGGTCCTTAAAACACATATTCTTTAGATGATGTGTCTTTGCAAGGATGTTGCTCTCATCCAGGTACAGTTGTTCCACATTCATATCAGAACACAGTCTTGGATATAAAAAATAGAACTAAAAAGAAAACACCTACAGCACCTTATTAGCATGAGGTCTTGCCATGCTTAACATAGCAGGCAGTGAAATACCACACACCTGCTCACTACTCAGTTTCCCTGCACCTTCCCAGAGGGATGGGAGACAGAATTGGGGGACAAAATGTCAAAGTTGTGAATAGAGATAAAGAGACAGTTTAATAGGACAGGAAAGGAAGAGGAAATAATAACAACCTTACCAATACTACTAATAATAGGATTAGAACATACATAGCAAATGATTCACTACCTGCTGAATGATGCCCAGCCATACCCAAACAGTGGCCCTGGACCAGCTTTCATCCTGGTTTATATACTGAGAGTGCCATTATATGGTATGGAGTATGCCTTTGGCCAGCATGTATCTGCAGTCCTGGCTGCATATTCGCCTCCTGGTGGGGTGGGATGGGAAGCTGAAAAGTTCTTTACTGAGTGTAAATATTGCTTAGAAACAACTAAAACATCAGTGTGTGTTATCAACATCACTCTCATCTTAATTCCAAAATACAGCAGCATACTGCTACTGGGAAAAAAATTAATTCATCCTGGCCAACACTGGAACAGGTATCCAGGTCGTCTTCATTCAAGCAATGGGTATCAATGAACTCCAAGTATTCTGCAAGCCAGAGAGGGATATTAAATTATTTCATCTGTCATAATGTCAAGATGCGATACTTTCACCTCAAAATCCAGAAGTATTTTCTTAACAATTATTTCTGTACAGATCCAGCTCAGCCTTCAGCCTTTGGCCTCCTTTTTTTGTTTTTGAATTGCAGAGGAATTCAACTATCAAATCTCAATAGATGAGATGAGATACCCTAAAGAAGGTAAGAAAATCCAGTCTAAATCTCTCATATTGATTAACATCTTGTAGCTAGTAGCTATCATTAATAACTAATGCAGGAACAGTCAATACTATTTTCAGTGAGAAAAATAATATTGCACTTCTGAAAATTTCATCCAGCTCTTTCAGATTATGCTTTGGAGTCACCCATTCACTTCAGTTTTAAAGAATGTTTTTGAAGCAGGTCCTGTTTCCAGATATTCACATTCTAATAAAAAGTCACAAAATTATTTTATATACAAAATATAATTTTTACAGCTGTTTATACTAGATCTTATAAAAATGACACCCCAAGACTGTTAGTCTGGACAAGTACAGAGATACCATCTCATTCATAAAAGCAGAATAAGGGTATTGTATTAAAGTAGGACTCAAATGTATTGTTTGCCAACTTAAAAATTTTTACGCATCATTTTCCCACCTGTAAATGAGAAATATTATTTTCAATTTTGCAAACAGCTAAATACATCTCTCTTTAGACTAGAAAGAACTCATAGAGACAAAGTACTAGCCCTGTGCATTAATAATTCTGCTGATCTGGCACCTAAGGCTAATGTTCAAGTCATATGTAATATCAAGATTAAAATCTGTAAGGAAAAAAAGATGGAATATGTCACTTGGGCTCATGACCATTAATCTTTCATTTCTTGAGCCAATCTTTTGCAAAATTCACTTAAGTCACTTACGGTTTCAGATAGAAAAAGAACAAATATAGAAAGTTATCATCAGTTAAGATTTGAAATGCCTACCTCCTACAAGAGAAAGCAAGCCCTGATCACAAGAAGTTAATTCAAGGTTTTAAAATAGTAGTGCATTTCATATTAGCATTAAAATAACACTAGTGCAGTCAGTTGCCCAATAGGAGAATTTGTAAATACTGATAATAATTTCAACATTTTGATGAATATTGACTTTTCAAAATCTTCTATTTCCTGAGAATCCTGTTGATTATTTCATGTCTAAAAATCTGCTTGCATCAGACAGTAGAAAACTTTCTCATCCACCCAGTTCCATTTATTGGTTTATTTGGGGGTGAAATTATTTCTTTGTCCTTGTGAAAGTCAGAAGATGCCTTTGGAACACCATGGGAAATTCTGAGAACAAGGTGCACATAGGGTAGCAAATCATATGGAAGAAAATATACAGTGAAACAGACAGTTCTCTCTACTCAGATTTTCATACTTGGATGCTGGCAGTAATTGCTTACCAGTGTACTGTGGGTTATTGCACTCCTGCCTGATGGCTTTCCAGTAACATACTCCTGGTAGTCCTAATAAAGAACAGGTGAAAATTTCTACCTTCTTGTAGGGACAGGAAGTGATATTTATTCTAAATCAATCCCTTTAATAACAGGATTTTAAAATGTCTTCACTAATTAGTTCTAACTGCTTGAAGGATTGTTTGAGGTTTTTTTCTCTTAATTATGACAATTTTCTAACCCGTCTAACTCTGCTATTCTTTGCTAAAATTTAAAAGCACAGCTGTCACAGAGCAAACTGATGCTTTGCAGCCTTTTGTATTTGTGTTTAGTTTCTTCTCCTCAAGAAGGACTTACACTAATGTCTGAAGCATTTAATGTCAGTTTACTAGTTAGTGTTCTGGTAATGAAGAAAAGCATAAACTTCTGACAGAGGGCTTGGTCAGGAGCTACTTGCCAAATGTATTGCCAAACACAAAAATATTTAAATTAGAACCACTTGCATTTTAAATAGAATATTTTATGCTTCTGAGAGAAAAAAATTGAAAAAACTCAAGTTTTACATAATAATCCTAATAATAATCATAATCATCATAAGAATAATAATAACAATAATAATAATATGTTGGTTCAAATCTATATTTTGGAAGATTGGACTAACTGCTGAAAATTTACAAAAACCAGAAATATGTCTTGATTTGTTTTCAAAATAAAAAAGTGTTCATTCTCCACTGAATTACTTTATTAGTAAAACAGGTTAATTTAAAATATGTTTTAGTAAAACATGTTCAGTATGCTCTTTCTAGCCAACATCAAGCATAAAATGCAACTGGATATTGCAGGATTGGAAACAGGCAGAAAAATTACTTGTGATTTGGGTGAAAGAGCTAAACCTTTCAATTATCCAAGGACAGAAATAAGACTGGAGGTGATTGGGCAGCTCAGCTTTGTTATAGAAATGTATGAGAAGAGCATGAAGCTGTCGAGGGAGAATTTAGGTATTTAAGCCTACTGATGCTGAACTTGCCTTTCTAATTACCCTCTACTCCTCCTAAAGACACAGATGCTGAAATTCCCTGCACCTGTGGACCATGGGTTGAAAGCTAATCCTGCAGTGAAAAAATCCATCTCTTTAGGATAAAGAAAAGCACCAGAAGAGAAAGCTGGAGTACAGTCACAAAAATACAAAGTTTGGGATGGAATATGAAGAGGAATCTCTGTAAGGTTAAGAAATAAAGAGCAGTGATTGTGAGAACTTGGGAAACTAATCACCCAAACTTAGATGCAATATAAATGCCATAGCTGGTAACTGAAGGCTTAGGGAGTCTTGAATCTGCTGTAAGACAGATTTATTTAATAAATATCAGTGAACCAATGAAAATTAATGCTGCTTTGGACATGGGTTTAGCAAGAATCAAGGTCTTACAGAAGAGCTTTTCATAGAAAATAATCTTGGCTACAGGGATCATAAACTGAACCAGTCTCTATATACCTGCAAGACACAAAACTGGCCTGCCTGTGACTAATGTTTGGGATTTTAGAAAGGAACTAATGAAAGTATACAGAGTGAATTAGGAATGCAAAGCTTTTAAAACATACAAAGTAAGGAATTACTTTAAATCAAAGAGCAGGAACTATTTACGTTTTAAATTACAAGGAAGGAAAACCAAAAGAAGCTAACAGAAAAAGCTTATGGGGCTTACTTCAGTGAATTGGCTGCTTTTGTAGACATGCAAATCTACCAAGAACAAAGAGAGAGCACTGTTTCTCAGAAGTTACAGGATATAGAAAAGAGGAAAATAGCTATTTTTTTGTGTGTGAGTCTTCACTTACCATTACAACAATCGGCACTAATTCTTTACAACCAATAAAGGAGCATGGGGTATAAAAAATGTTACAGTGTCCAAACATACAATTTATTATTAAACAGGGTTTTATTAGAGATTAACATTACTCTGATCTGATTACTGTTCTGATCCACATATTAAATGCATGTTTTGTCTTCATTTTCTATAAAGTTAATGATGAGGATATTAGTGGAAAAAGGAGCAAAAATGAAGGTAGTGCATAACAAATTATGACACCTGAGGGAGAAATAAATATTAACATTCTTAAAACCTTATAAAGGAAAAAAAAAAAGCAGGCTGGATAGACCATGGTGGAATACAGGAATATGAAACTGTCACATGAAATTGACACTCCAATTGCTACTATTTTAGGGGGTAGTATCCTATGACTGGAGAACAGTAAAGGTAGAACTTAATTCAAAAGAACATGAACAAAGACAATTTCTGGAACCACTGACTTAACAAACTGATTTACAAAAAATACTCAGAATACCATTTGAAGAGTTAAAGGCAAAGAGATAAACAAAAGGCAGTAAAAATTATAATGTGGCTTTATCGAGGGTAGATCATCTCAAACCAATCCAATATCTCTTTTCAAAAGTTATCTGCTTTATTAGACAGGAAAATATTATTTATCAGATATTTCAATAAGGCATTTGATTTATTCTTCCTGCTGAGAAAGTTTGTTAAAGGTGAAGAAGCCAGGTGTTAATACTTAATTTCTAAAGCAGCTAAGAATGTGTGCTTCTAAAGCACACAGGGATCAATAACAACTTATAGTGACTAAGCAGACAAGGAATGAGCCGTTTATTAGGCATCTCACCAGTCCTGTGTAATAAGTTACTAAAAGATCTTCAGAAAAGTACAGATTAAATTAGCAGACAATGTGAAGTTGTACAGGATTGTCATTATTGCAAAGATCAGAACATCTTATAAAAGCATTAAATTACTTATGATTTAACTGATAGAATGAAATATAAATTAATAGTAGGAAAAGCAGATTCATGCCACTGGAATATGATTATGAATAGTGATTACTGAATTTACAAATGGGCTAATGAGTTTACAAATGCATGGAGAAAGACATTTGTTGTTAAAGGAAGTAAAAGGCCTAATCAGAAATACTGTGTATGGTTCTGGACAACTAGTTTCAGTGAAGTTTAATTGGAATATTTGCTAAAATGATTACAATTATTAGAGAGAGCTAAGCGGGGTAATATCAGCACAAGATTAAATGATAATAAGTCAGCTCCAAAGGCATCTTTGCAACAAATTGAGGAAAAGACTTCCAAATAGAACAATGGCAGCAGCAAGAAAATTCTATTATTTCAAGACAAAGACTTATGAGTTTATATATAATATTGTATGAGTAGATAGGAGAGTTCTTTGTGATAAGAATTCTTGTTCCTCTTACAAGCTTTCCTAGACAGCTACATATGTCTAAGTTACATACACATGTGGGACTTATCCAAATCAAATATCCAGGAGGACTGGTAATCATCACCAGACAGAGTATATAGAAAGGAATTCTTTCCTTATGATGGATCTGCAGCATTCATTTGACTTTTGAGTGGTTTGTTTTTTCATGTTCACCACAGCATGCAGCATAGACTAAACATGGATGGGGGATTAATTTCCCTAGTTGAATGTTAGTGCAATGGACAGGACATAAATGAGCATTTATATTGTCTGAGACTCGTTAAATTTGTACCTTTGCCCTTGTACTACAAACCTTAATGTTACATGGTAATGGGAAACATTTCAATACAAGTGGAACACAATAGCATGTTAGAAGAGATTTTCAAACCTCACTGAACTGGCTGTCTGCATGGTTGCACACAGCTGTTTCAGACTGGACATATGACTAAATGTTGCCTTCCTGTGTAATGGTGCAGTGTGAGAGAGAATACCATCCAACTCACCAACATCAGACAGATGATCAAAAGAAAAGAGTGCTCAGATCACACTGAATTTCAAACCTGGATACAACTGAGGTAATCCATACATATATACATATATGAACATGTACATGTAGATACACATACACATACACATATACATCTATTCCACATCAGTTTAAGGCAAAAGAGGCAAATTGGCAAAGGAAAAAAGTTGTCAGGAAACTGAACAGAAAATGAGCAATGTTGAATTAACTGAAAATTCAGCATCAATAAATGGGGAAAGCTGCATATATTCCCATTATTGACTTTATGAATGGCAACAGAGGAAAAAAAAATTCTGGCCATTTTATGTTGCCATTTGTGAAGTTTTCAGTTTCCTGTTATTCCTGATGCCCTTCCCATACATTTCTCACTGTATTTTAAAAAGTATAGTATGTGAGGGAACAGTTCTCATTTCATTTGTTTGTCTGACCTGTAACAAATATGAGCTCCACTGTGACTGACAAATTAGCAAGGGAGATAAAGCAGAATCCTTGGTGAAACAAACTGAGTATTTTCAGCAAGTATGTCTAAGTGATGGTGATAGGATCACAAAGAGAGAGCAAAGGACTATTGGGACCCAGGAGTTTTCTTAAATTTAAGACCGAAGGCAGCAAACTCTCCCATTCTATCACTAGAAAAGTTGCTTATTGGGCTGGTGGGTTAGATACTATAGAGCAAGGTCAATTCTCCATAATCCCTATTAAATCCTTAAGTCACCTCTCTAGAGCAGTCACAAAAGCTGTGTGGCCACGATCATGCACAAATGAGGACCCCATCATGTCCCACTATCTGCTACAGTAGATTTCACAATGTTAAAACCACTGATTAGAGGATCTATGACAATGCTTAAAACTTACCTAGCTGCAAAATGAGATGAGATAGTAAGAGATAATGAATATAATAAAAAACAACTCCCTAAATGGGTGGAATTAATGTGAGACATTGCTAAGTCCAGCTGTGAAATGGGCTGGGACAATGCACCAGCTGAAAAACAAAGTCCCCAGGGGAGGCATTTACAAAGACAGACCAAAAAAAGAGAGAAGGAAAACTGGACCAAAGAGGAAAAGGTAAGAACCCTTGAACAGAATCTCAAGAACAAAAAAATGAATTATGGTTGGATTCCGAGAGCGCTCCTAGGCATTCCAATAGCCTCAATTCAAGGTCAGCCTACTGGCATTACATTGAGTTTAAATGACACATTCCAGAAAATAGATAATAGTGAAAGGAAGAAGCATATTTCAACTCCCTAAAGAGGGAGGCAACCCCTTCCTCCCACTTAGGGAGAAACTGCAGGCTATTAAGTGAGAAAATGAGTAATTGGGACTGATTGTCCAGGATGTGGAGGCTAAGTGATGATGGCCCATACATTTCAATTCAGTTAGTCCTCAGGGACAACTGGTGACATTTTTAAGAAATACAGGAGCACAAATTTCAATGGTAACACAAGATGCCAAGAATCAGGGCATGAGATCCATATGGCAAACAGCTGAGGCGAGCAGTGTGAACTGCACAAGTGTTGTGTGTTAAATTGCCAAGGGCAGTTTATGGCTCCCTAATGAGAGGCACATGGCAATTGCTCACTTCGCAATTAAAGGCCATCATGAAAATATTTTAGGTTTTGATATTTTAAATGGACAAACCTGGCAGATGGTGACAGGCAGTGTGTGTTCCTTCAGCTCAGACAGAAAGAGGGAATCTGCTCTAAGGCTACCATGCACAGCCCTTGCACCACCTGACACAAAAATTACTGACATACTGCAGTATCCAATCTTTGTTGTGGCATGAAATAGAATTTCTGAAATCACAGCTGGTGTGGAGAAAAGACAATCATCTCCAGAACCACTTCCAATTATCTCACCTGTCTGGCCAGTTTGGTCACCAAGGTGACTGAGCAAATGACGATACAGCCCCACCAGCAGCTGCTATACCAAACATTGCAAACTTAACATCTATCTTGCAAGCAGCTGCACACCCTTGGATGGGCAGAGCTCAGTAAAAAGTTGTGCTCTTTATGGATCCCTTTAAGGAGTAGGATAAAGAGAAGTTTGCTTGGGAAGGAATACAATATGCCTGAACAGGTTCTCCTAAGGGTATAAACATTTGCCCACCACCACCAAACCTGCACTTGATGAACTTCTACAGACAGTCTCATTCCCCCAAGATATGAAACTCTATCAATATATCAGTGATATCTGGATTGGTGAAACTTCCCCTGAGAAGGTGGGGAAAGCAGAAGGAGAAGCATGGCAAGTACTCAGTAAAGCAGAAATCTACATTCCACCCAGAAAATCTCACAGACCGAATACAGTAATATTTTTAAGTACTTGGTGGATAGAAGGCAGTGCAGTATTCCTTCAGATACTTTATGAAAAATCAAAGAGATGTAAATGCCCCAATCAAGAAAAGAGTTTAATTAATTAATGGGGATTTTAGGACACTGGAGGGTGTTTTAAGAATTCCCATCCATTACACTCACTCTTTGGTTCCTCCAGCATGTTCGCATTCTGCCTGTAATAGTTTATATGATCTTGAAAGATTTTCAGTTCTAAACATAAGTGGAACTCTTTTTAATATGACATGAAGGTTACTTGGTAATCACACACCAGTCTTCCAAAGCTCTAATCAGAAAGTGATGCACAAAAGGCCAACATTTGATGTTTCTGACTGACCTAATGAAATATTTTTTAAAGGGTGTACTCCTGATGTCAAGAGGGCATCAGCTCAAATTAATTCTGTGCTTAAGGACTCTGATTCATCAGACCTTCCAGTACTTCATTTGCAAACCTAATTCCAGAGCATACCTTTGCTCTACTTTTAGTCTGGTTGCGTTAGAAAAATTGGTGTGGAAATCTTGAAGTGATTAAATGTTGATGTAATGGATTTCATACACTGAAAGGCAAAAATACCAAAGTGTCTAAGTTTTAATAAGTGCTCCATAACAGACATGAAGAAGGCTGAAGACAACATTTATGCTGCAACCAATTAAATAAAAAGAAAATTCTACCAGAACAGCTTTGGTATGCAAACTCTTTTGATTCTATGATAGGAACAATAGGAAATACAAAGCAAACCAAGATTGACATATTTCTTGTGGTAATGGGTTTTTGAATACCATGGGCAGCTGAAAGGGTAAAGTGTACAAAGTCTCTGCATGTGTCTTGTTCATGTATTTTCCCCATGTACAGCATGAATTGCTTCATCCAAACTTTGAGTTGACCTACTGTTCCATATGAATGAAAAGTGACGTGCAGGGGTATATTGAATGCCTAGAATAAATTATACAAAATTTTGCTGCTTATTCACTTCATTATCAGACAGGGTTTTAGCTACAGTCAATGACAGAAAAAACAAAGTGAGTCACGAGCACTTTTCAATAGTGTCTGCTGTCTGAGCCATTATCCAAATACAGTTACTACCTCAGTAGTTTTGTTATTCTAGGTGATGGAGAGCTAACAACAAAAGAACAAATGTGTCTTAATAGAAGCTTTTCTTCCCTTTGTTGTCATAGAGCTGTCATGATCAGAAAAATGATAGAATGCTGTTCTTGACCTGCTATATAATTTTTCTATTATCTTACAATTTCTCAATTATAAAAGCATTGTATATATATGAGAATGTCATAGCTCACTCAAAATCAGGGATAAATTTTACCATCAACTTTATCAGTGTGAGACCTTCCCAGCCACAAACCAATCATTTAATAGTTTTACACTAATATAATTTAACTGAGCATAGACTGCAGCTACTTCTTATATTTTGAGTGAGAGTGTTAAAGAGACAGAATCAGCATTTGATCATAACCAAATATGAATAAATCCAAACTAGAACAAAACCCAGCACTTCAATAAATAAAATCACCATGGCCCATGACCACTTCTTTGCTTAAAGATAAATGAAGAAGTTCTAAAAGGACTTGCATCTTTCTTTCCTGGTTTTTTTTTTTTTTCTTTTAATCTCTGTTATATTTAAGTTCTTTTACAAAGTCAATAGAATGGTAGGTATATACAAGATTTCTGGTCTATTTTTACTAACAAAGCTGTGGAGACAACATATTAGAATAGACTGGGTGTAATGCAAGTCCCAAGTTCTCTGTTTATTTGCTGTGTGACTCAGTTTGCTCTATAATTCATAAAACTAAGAAAGGAAACTATCAGATGCTCACAGTGTATTAAGGATATAACACCACAATGGTGCCTTTTAACTATTTTGTTTTCCCCTTCTTTATTCAACCAGGACTATGATTATCTGACAGTTGGTTACTATCTTCCACAAAACAGGCACCTCTGTGACTGAAGGCAGGCAAAGGAACAGACACAGAGCAACATGCAGAAATGTTAGAGTGCAAGCTCTATACTCCTGCTATCTGCATGCCTTAAGCAGAGTTTCTTGTGATTACAAGAGAGATTGAAATTGTTATATTGCAAAGCATGCCTAACGTCACTTCCATTTTTATTGCTGTAAATTCTTTGTTGATCTTTATGTAGCTGCATATTTCTTCCTTTTTTTAATGCAGGCCTTTTTGGAGAAATTTGGACATTGGCAATGAAAGTCATACCATGTGACCATGCCCATGATGGTAGAAATCACACATCTGAATCTGGTCTTCAGAGTATCACTGTCAACATTGCAACAAATTAAGTCTTCCCAAAGACAACCTTGGTCCACTTTTTCACAAAATCCATCTGGTAAATATCCTATAACCTAGTTGATATTTTCAACTCTTGTAAATATTTCACTAGCAGTAATATTTATTAGCATCATACTGATAGTTATAGCATTTAAGATTAGAGAATCTATTTTTCATTTTGAAAAATAAGTGATATTTAGCCTTAGAACACCTGAAATAAAGCAGTTTCATTCAAAAAGAGCAGACAAATTAAAGTCCCTATCAGCCTCTTTATTCCTTTAAATTTTTCATATTTTATCTGAAAGTATATAGCCACCAGGTAACTCCTTTTCTACAGGTCTAATATTAAGAAAACACCTCAACAATTTAGAATGTAAATGCCTTCCCTTGCAATTCCATCCCCATTTTTTTATCAAACCAATAAACAAGAATATAAAAGACTCGTTACAATTCACTGGATTTACTTAATCTATGTCAAAAGACTAGGAAGAACAGGACTGAGAAAGCACTAATAACTGAGATGTCTGCTCTTTCCTTCAAAGATTTCAGTACTTGGCTCAAAATTAATATTTTCCATGATCATTCTGAAAAAGACTGAAAAAAAAAAGAAAAAAATGATCCCTAAATTTTGGATATCAAGTTAAAATCAAATATGGGATATATCAAGTATGGGAACAGTTATTTGTCCAAAATTTCACAGCAAGTCAGTGAAAGCAGCTTTGTTAAAGGGAAGTATTAAGTAAAACATGTATATAGAGTTGCATTCATACTTTGAGTCCTCTTTGATGAAGCTTTGATAAATTGAAACTAGACAGCAAAACTATTGCTAATAACTTGTATATTATTGATAACAGTTTACAAATTTAACAGAATTACAGAACCTGCTGAGTTGGAAGGGGCTCACAAGGATCATTGAGTCCAACTCTTAACCCTGCACAGGATAGCCCTCAGAGTCACACTCTGAGCATGAGAGCATCATCCAAATGCTTCTTGAACTCAGGCTTGGTGCTGTGACTACCTCCCTGGGGAATTCCATTATTAGCTTATAATTAATGCTAAGATTAAATAATTTATTCATAGTAAATACAGTCCACAACTTGTAATGAGTTGTTGAAACAAAAACACAGTAACATATAGTGTAACTATATAATAGTAGTTTACAGAGATAGGAATATAAGAAAAATGTATGAAATCAAAAGGTTTTTGGGCCTGAAAAGTAATTCCTTTGCTTGGCACAGCTGACATGGTTACTCATTTGTCCCAGAAAACAAATTAACTCCTCCAGTAGATCACAATACAAAACCAAGCAGATAACAAGAGATACACATATACATTTCTAGTAAAAATGTAATTACTATTTATTTCCTCTGAAGTAATATGACTTTCTGCATTCTGACCAGCCACATCTGAAGGTAAATTATTCAGGACTTCTGCAGCAGCGCTGAGAAAGGAATCCAGCTATTTAGTCTCTGCTCCACAATTCTTATCCACTTTTTCATTTTTGCAAGGCCTGTTTACAGAGAGAGAGGTTATAAATGCTCGGTGAAAGGTAGAAACCAGTCTTCCTGTTAGTTTTACAGAATTCTGTATTCAAACAGTGACAGATCAGCTGGAAAACCAAACAAATACAAAGCATTATTGCATAAATTATCATCGCTTTACCTACTATCGAGACAGACATGATTGCTTACATATGGAAAAGGAGGAGGGAGAAGATGAGGTGAAGCCTGAGATAGGTTTGAAATAGACAAAACTGGAACCTGTTCTTTTCAAGTCTGCCAGTATTGAAAAAGTGACCTGGAGTTTCAAGAGAACAAAAAGGTAGTTCTCTTTGCAACAACTACATACCAGCAATGTTTGGTTTCAGACAAGAAAGTAAATTCCAATTCCTAAAGTCACCTTGAGACTCCAGTCATCATTGCCTGTGCAGAAAGGGAGGAGGAAAGGTGTAAGCATTGTGTAGCTAAGGCAAAACCCTTCAGCTGGCTGAAAGGGGACCACACAAGACAGGACCACACAGTGACCAAGCCCAGGACAGCTGCCCTTGTCAGCTGTGATGGTGTCAGCTGTGTGTGACACAACCGCAGCTTGACATGATCATCAGTGTCCTAGAGGCCTTGGCACAGGTTATCAGAGACCAGACATACAGAAATCTTTTAAGGGTTATGGAGTGCTGTTTGCTGCTGTTGGGGCTTCAGTCAAATGGTTTTGGTGCTTTCATGCATAATTGCGCTGATCAAAGGGTTTAATCAGTGAACTGAACTTAACCAGTCTTACCAGCTCCTGTCTTTTCACTAACTGTACATTCCATGATGGATCAGTAGGAGTCACTAGTTCCCTGACCGCTGCTTTTTACAAAAAAACATATTTTCAATATCTGAAATTCTGAGCAAGATCCATTCCCACTGAAGAAATCCAATACCTAAACACTGATAAAACTGCCTTTTCCTTCCCTGTCACACCTAAGCCAATTTAGAAGGTGTTGTCATCAGCAAAATTTCTGTGTAGCACAGTTAAATGTTGAGCAGCTTGGTGACGTTTGCATACTTTTTTACATGCTTCTCCATCCCACATGGTTCCTGAAGACTGTATTCTTTAGTATGTTAACATTAGCAAAAGATGTTTCATGTCAAAGAATTTGCCTCAGAACAAGTCACAGTTTGTTAACTCCTCTAATTTGTTCCTAATATATTGACACTGACAAATATAAATCCTTACTAGACTATCAGATTAATTTATCTTTTTCTTGAATGTTTTTTATAATTACAAACAAATATTTTTCATGGCTAAATCAATGCCTAAACTAGATGTATTTTCTTCCAGAGAACTGGAATAAATTGTAATTTACATTTCAGCTCTATAATTGTGTTTTCAAGAACAAGTACTTATTTTAATGTTGAGTTGAAAAAAACATAGTAAGACAGCTTTGTGGTTTAGATGGCAGGTTTTTTCCAAGCCAGCTTGGATCACTAATATCTTCTGGAACTGGAAAAATTCAGCATACCATGCAGAAGTCAGCTGGAGTACCACTTAATTCAGTTTTATTAAACAAAACCAAATTATCAGTTTATTCTAAGACTGCATATCATGTTTAAGTTTTAAGGAAGGAAATAAATGATGAATTGATTTAACTATCTTTTTTGTTAATATAGAGTTTGCTAGCATACCTCACCCTAATAGTACACTTATACACATCAACAACAAATACATCCATCCCAGAGGTTGAGTATTTTTATCACTAATATTTAATCTTATCCCTTAAAAAAGTATTATTAAAAAAAAAAACAGAAATTTTAAGGCTACAAGTAAGAACAACTCCAAGACATTTGAATTGCCTGAAAATTGAGGGGTTTTGTGGGGCTTGGAGGGCTAATTCACTTGCTCTTGTCTCCTATGGCTAAATTGAAAACTATAATTATTCTAAAATTGAATTTTATGCCCTTACCTCTTCTTTAGCCAGTATGCTGTAAATAAGCTCTGACCAAATCTCGCTTCACTCAACTTCATTGTTTCAATCACTCTCCCAAACACCCATGCATACAATCTTCTGCCTTCTGGATTTTGAAAAGAACAGGGCAAATGCC
>VXBR01000745.1:0-35279 GCA_013400215.1 Cisticola juncidis
AAAAACCCAACAAACCAAACAACCAACCCACAAAAAAAACACAACAACAAAAAGTCAGTTTTGTGTTTTATAGTAAAGATTTGACATTTATCTTCTTCCTCACCCTAGGCCTTCCTGATCAATTTTGAGCAATTCAGTCTACCTGCAATTTCCACATATGCTGTAGGTTCTTTTGGTGACAGAAATGAGCTTATTCCTGGCAACTAGAGCAAGCTGTGAGGTGAGTGACATCTGCCTGTATTTGGGAAACAACTGGAGCCTTCAGTAATTCAATGTCCCTGCCAAGCCCAAACTTCTTACATTTAGAATCCCAGAGTGGTTTGGGTTAGAAGGGTCCTCAAAGCTCATCCAGCCCCACCCCTGCCATGGCAGGGACACCTTCCCCTGTCCCTGCTCCCAGCCCTGTCCAGCCTGGCCTTGGGCACTGCCAGGGATGCAGGGGCAGCCCCAGCTGCTCTGGGCANAGGGGTTGTCTGGGTCTTAGTGCACATCCCTGGGACATGTCCAGTCTTTCCCAACCTCTAGGGTATAACCAAAAAATACCAAAATCCTTTTCCTCAGGGCTGCTCTCCAACCAGTTTGGAAATAGCATGTACCTGCCTGCAGAATACCACACACAGGTATCCCAAGCACCTGACGTGACATTCAGAACAAAAGGAAGGAGTGCAAGACAGCTGCACTGGTACTGCTGTTCCTGCACTCTGAACACGGAGATGGCCTTCCGTGCTTTAAAAATAGTGTTACAGTTTCAGTAAAGGTGAATAATGTAAGCTTTAAGTGGGGTGCAGACAAGCAATATATTCAGACAGCAGCTGCCAGCTGTATCCACTCCTTCACCAAGCTGCATCACAGAAACCAAGGGACACCCTAATTGTCACAATCCCCAGTTCAGGCTATTGAATGCCCTTAACAAAACCTTTGCTATTCTGAAAGACTTCAAAAACCAGATCAGCACGGAGATTTTAATGGTCTGTCACAACGAAAATTCACCTTTAACAGTATCTTTACAGACAGACACTCTGTTACAGTGCCACTGCAAGCTGCCAAAGCTGTCTTTTCTCTCACAGGTGATCCTAAATCCTGACACTGAGATCATTACAAGTTTGAATATTTCATGTATTCAACTCAATCTATTCCTTCCCCAAAGTCACATAGTAGGCTTGCAGTTCTCTTGAGTCATTCCAGCTAAAGACAGAAATGGACTACTCCCTTGAAACAAAATAGGGCAAGAATCTCTAGTGATACCTGACCAGAGAGAGGGAGGTAAGCAAGAAGTAAACTCATTATGAAAACAATCCTGATTACTCTCTTAACAAAATTAATAAAGTAGAATCTTATAACACCTTTCTGAAGGACATAGTTGGACTGTATATCAGAGAACTCAACTATTCCAGTATCTCCTTTCCCCTACCAATTTCCCTTTCTATGATATGGGAAGAAAATCCTTAGTTAAGGCATTATCACATCGTGAAACATATTCTAGTGATAAACAAGACAGTGATATGCATTTGTTGTAAGTGTTAGTATTTATTAGCAATCAGCAACATGCTGCTTCAGGAGAAATTTAGCTAAAAAAACTTGTTTGACAAAAAAAACCAAAAAAAAACCAAAAAAAAAAACCAAAAAACAAAAACAAACCACAAAAACCCAAAAAAGAGCTTAGGATTGCTTCCAAATCCCCAGTCTAGAAAATTCTTTTAAGCAAAATATTACTTACTTCCTATTGCAAATATAATACANCACAAAACAAAAATCTTCCACATCTCTCTCTTACGAAATGTAAGTTTGTGATATAGCTGAACATTAAATTATGCACAGGCTTTATAATTTTTTTTTTAAAAAAAGCCATTTTAGCATTAGATTTTATAGTAATCTAAGTGCTTCAGCAGCTGCCTCCACTTGCAGCAAGCACAGTCACACAGAAACAGAGATGCTGACAGGTTCAGCTGTTGAAGTGGGTGAGGAACAATCACGCTGGTATATTTTCTTCTGCTGAAAGGCAGAATAAAGGGTACCGGACTACACACACACACTCAGTGGTACTTCCAAGAAAGAAAAACAAAACCAAACAAAACCCTGCAGGACTTATGAAGTTGCTGGTGTATCACAGACCTGTCAGCCCTTTGTACTTCCTTTAATCTGCTCCAAACAAAGCGTGTGTCTGTTCTGGGAAGTCCTGACAAGCTCTGTGGAGTGACACTCTGAATCACACCACTAATTCATTACACTCACCTACACAAATCCCTCACAGTAACCTTGACAGAGCTGCATTTAATGACAGCAGAGTTTCAAAAAACATGGCATCTTTGTCAGTTTTCCAGCCAAAAGAACAGTCCCAGTTAGAAGATAGCAGAGCTCTGTACTACACTGTAACAGATAATCCCAAGCTCCTCCAAAGCTGCCATGCTGTAGTTGGGGCACACTTTAGACACAGACTACACTGCAATTTAATTAAATTTAACTAAAGACACTATTCATTCTACCTTTAGTAAAGTTTATCATGGGGAAAAAAGTCAAAACTCATCAGAACACTTCCACAAAAGTGAAAGAACACTTTTTTTTTTCCCAAAGAAAAAAGTATGCTTTCCAACATTAAACACTGAAGCATGTTTTATGACACATATCCCAACAAAACGTGGAATCATCATCTCTCAAATACAACGGGTGCATGAAAAAAAAGCCATGTAAACAAATCTGGAGATCTACAGAAACATTCCCCTTATTCATTTCTCTTGTCCCTTCTCCAGACATCAATTCAGCGGAAATTTTAGAAATCATAATTAAATAGCACAATATGATTTATTTTTGCAATTCAAACCCCCACAGAACTGCAGAAGAACTTTAGTTTTCACCTTACTGCATACCCCAGAGCTGAAGTGCCACCTCCACTGTACCTTCCCCTGTACCATGAGCACAACCATTTCCACCAGTTACTGTCTGTGTGCTGACAGGGGTACCTGAAACAGACGGAATAACTTCTGTTGATGGTTTGAACTGGCTGTGAGATGTTCAGCATGTACTTCTTCCCACAGAATATTCAGGGCTGGCAGGGCAGCAGCTTATCGTTATCTGTGCTGCTCCATCACATGGAACATTCAAATACAACTATAAACATTATGAACCCATTACTACAACTTTCATATTCTCTCAAATGCTCAGTTTATAAGAGAAGACTAAGAAAAAAAAAAAATAAAAATGCCTACTTACAAGAGGGGAATTTCAACAATGAGCTGGATGAGGCAACACAGCAACTCTTCTATGAGGTCTTCACACTCTGTTCCTAAAGAAGAAACACAGCAAAGGATTTCTGGGTTTTCAAATACAAAAACAAGATTCAAACACACAAATGCAGATGATCAATATCTTAATTAAGGAATAAACACTAGAAGTTCTAGCTGTTAAAGGAGATTTTTTTTTTTTTCTGGAATGGAAAAGCACTTGATATTATTAACAGAGAAAATGGTGATGCCTTCTCTTTTTTACATAAAAAAGCAACTAATAACAACTGCATGTTGGGAATGTGCTAACATTCAGCACATCAAGCCTTCCTTTACCACTTACAGAAGATCATATTAAACAGTGTTATTATTAACAGCTGAAGTAATCACTGATGAATTCTCACTAGTCAACATAAATGTCCTCTCAAAATTCCTTGCACTTCACATATTTTCCCACTCTGTTTTTTAAACCCAAGCAAAGAGTATTCAGAGACAATTTCACTTGTAAAATACAAACAGAGCAACATTATAAAACACTGTCAAAAGAATGTACCTACTGAGCACATCAATGCTGCTCTACAGTAATATAAATACATTTTTATGAATACATATTTATTTATTGACAAGTTTTACACATTTCAATGACAAGCTGGTCCATTTTAAGGGAACAGAAATTATTCTCTAGTCATATACAATGATTAAATGCATGCAGTGATTCAGAATTATTTAAAAACTTACAACTATTCTAAACAATAAAACTGGTCATATTTTATGTCAGTAATTCTTAAAAGCAACAGTAACAAAAGACTTTTAGGACTCACTGAGAAAAAAGCTTATTAAAACACTTGAAGTTATCGTGTAATACTAAAAAAACCCAGAAGATAAACCTCTTGGCTCATCAGGATTTATTCTGCTTTCCAAAATAAAATTATTATGAGAAACCTACAGGAACAGTAGGTTCCTGTAGGTTTAAAAGCAACAGTAACAAAGGACTTTTAGGACTCACTGAGAAAAAAGCTTATTAAACCACTTGAAGTTATCGTGTAATACTAAAAAAACCCAGAAGATAAACCTCTTGGCTCATCAGGATTTATTCTGCTTTCCAAAATAAAATTATTATGAGAAACCTATAGGAACATAAAGAACTGGAGGGTTTTATAGTGCTGAATGGCTTAAGAGTGGCATCGTTGATCCCCTATATTACAGCATTGCAGCACAATAATTAACCAAATGCCTGTTTATTTTTTTTATTTTCAAATAAATAAGTCCTGCCATAAACACAGCTTTACAGCCAGGTTACAGCAGTGTTACTCTGCTTAACCCAAGTTGGTCTTGAATCCAGAACTCAATTTTAAGAAGCACACCAGGGGGAATATTCACTATAAAGCAAAATTATTTCTTTCCACAATCGGTTTATTAAAAACACATTAAAAATTGTCACCTAGTGAACTGCACATTCTAAAGGAAATCAGTTTTTTATCACGGAAATGTGGTTTCCTTTATATAGAATCCCCCATGAGTAACACAATGCAGCTCCTGTTAGTAAAACCAAGAACTGCTCAGGGTATTTAACCTTGGACAGAAACCACAGCCAATAATGGAGCACAGATAGTATATTCTAAAGTAACTTGAATGTGACATTTTCTTAAGGCTTTCTAAACCTAGAAAATGCTTATAAAGCAAGACTGCTACTGGCTCCCAACAGGTACCTAATTTTTCTCCTAATAGAAGAAGAAAGCGAGAAGAAAAAGGTTAAAAAAGTAAAAGTGAAGTGAGTTGAAGTTTTTCAAACGTCATTTTATTCTGCCACACTGTACACACAATTCATCTGAACAGAGAATAAGGTGATTTGAATATGAAAGAAGGCTTTTCCCTAAAGACAATATTCAAAATAAAGGAAGAAAACACTGGGTTAGAATGGTCACGTAGAATGAAAGATGTTATTTAAAATAATTTTTTTTAAAAAAGCTTAATCGCTGTAATCAATGTCATTCAGCTACAGTAATTAATGTATCCTTTTCCCAACTGGGGCACACATTCTTGTTTAATTTTCATCTTGCCAAGACAATGAGGAGGATGCAAGCCAAATCTATAACGTGAGAGAGGGTCATAAACACGGAACACTCTGTGTTTTCACAAACAATGCCTCTTTCAATAGCAGGATAAGGACAATACACACAAGATTCATTCACACTAATAGATCACATACTTGGATCAAAGACCTGTAAAACCCTGGGGAAAGTAAGTGCAGGGTGAACCTGTCCAGATAAAATTAGAGCAGGGAGAGGAATCATAGGTGCATCTTCCAAACTACACTGCAGAAGTGACTGCAATTACAGGTTTTAAAATGTCCAGTTATGCTGAAGTACCCTTTTTTCATCAGATATATTTAAGTCCTTGAACGTGGATTATTTCATTTTGCAAGCCATTTGATGGATTTTGACTTTTTGGTGGGCTTTGTTTTGACTGAGAGATAGATAGATAGATAGATAGATAGATAGATACATACATACATACATACTTACATACATACATAGACACTTCTAAAATTTTTTTTTTGTAATATAATTTTTTTCATTTGTTTTTACTTTTTCAAAGTTACACACATTTCACACACTGGAGTAGCACAAAAGGAAAAAGAGGCAGAGGAAAGTAGAGATGCCAGGACACCCCAATTCTAAAACCAGTCCAACTCCATCTTTTCAAAAACACAACTACTACAGTGGTAAGACCTGATCTGATGGATGTGCTTAATATCAACATCAATATCAATAAGGTCTTCAGCCATAACAAGGTAGATCATCATTTTAGAAGCCACTTGTTTTTCTGCCCTGTTCTCATAGAGAACCTGGGCACAAGCAATGAAATGAGTAAATCCTTGCAAAACAGACTTAGAGCTCCCATAAGTTTTGTGGTTTGATCTTCAGCTCTAATTACTCTCAAAAACTTACAACTTGTACTAAAGAGTGACAATACTGAGTATATAAATTGATTGCCTTTCCTCATTTCTTTTATGTGATACTGAACACTCATGAAATCATTTAAGGCTTGCAGTAAATGTGATGTTATTTATAACCTTCTCTATGTTCTCATATTTGCTTGATTATGTCACAAACAGCCCTTCGTAGCCTTATGTTTAAAAACTTCTCTACAGATGAATGTAGCTTCCTGAATGAATGAATAAAGCTTCCTACTACAGCTCAGGGAACAGGTTAAATGAATTGAATCCATCTGATTTAAAATATAATACTCAGCATGTGCTCTCTTACACCTTTGAGCCACAATATCGTTAAGGATTGTGCAGAAATCATGGGATACAGACAGGGTAAAGATGAATGATTTGTGTTAATGAGACTAACTCCAGCTTCAGCTGAGCAGATGCTGACTCCTGTTTGGGATTTATTGATATCAGGAAATTTTCACCTGAATCTTGAAGTACACAGGTTTGGTCTCTTTGTGGATTTTCCTGCAATCAAAATTCTGCAATACTCTCCAAAATTACAGGCAAATTCCAGTTATGGATGAAGAAGCAAAGGATGCACTTCTTGGGCTAACAAATGTCTGAAACTTCTCAAAAATAATACATTTCTATTAATGGTAGGCCTTCTCTTGAAGGCAATCAATAACAGCACTATTAGCAGGGACTCAATCCAGGACAATTTATTCATTAGGCTAAAGCACACTCATGCAGTCAAACCTCAAAAAAATCCCATTTTATGACACAAAACCCAATTGCACAGCTTTCCTCTGAGCCTCAAGCAAGGTCTAGCAGTAAAATGTACAAACTGGACATTCAGAAAAAGTGAAAGCAGATGAACTGCAAAATCTGGGAGGAGAATTCTTCCGGATAAGGCAATTATAAGAAATGCTACCTGAACAATCATGGTTATATCACATAGAGGCTGTATTTCTGAGCAGTGATGTTTTACACACACAGGACTCTCACAGACTATAATCACACATTTCTCCCTGACACACCAAATCTCCCGGAGCAGGTGCTGCTGCAGTGCCTGGTTGCAGCATGAGCTGACACTGAGGTTATGTGCCCTGAGCTCCCAGGTGCCTTACAGAAATCAGAGAGCAGGGCACTAGCAGGTATTGTCCAGCCAGAAAGATAAAAATGTGATGTTCACAGGGAAACAAACACCACTACAGAGGGATTTCAAAGGAGTTGTCACAGGATCCTGAAAAGAACAATAACCTTTTCTCACAAGGCTAAGAGACTGAACAAAGTATATGAAAATGGACCACAGGGTAGAGAGGTGGCTTGTGTTGTTGGGTGGTTGCACTGTTCTTTCCAACAACTGCTGACCAGGCAGTAAGGAAATACAGAAACTTCAAAATTCAGATATCGTATTAAAACTTTTTTTAATATGGATATTTTACTTACATCATACAGTTCATATAATAATATCTTTTATAAGGCTTGTTTTATCATGATCACAACCGATTTATAAATAATGCCAAACTCTGGTAAGTGAAAAAACAGTAAGGATGACTAAGAACTTAATTTTTAAGAAGCATGCTCATCAAAGATAGTAAAATTTGCGTAGAACTACTAATAAACCTACATAAAATTAAGAGAAATATCAGAATAATAATATTATCATAATGGACTGATAATAGTATCATAAATATACAATAATAAGAGGAATATTCTACTATCCACAAAGTAGAAACCAAAAATTCAAGAAAGCAACACTTAATTATAAAAATATAAACAACAAAACACTTTATTTTCTTTTGCTTACTTTTAATAGGCCCTAGCACAACTACAGTTCATTACAATTCATTCATGATACTTCACCTTCCTGCAGCTAAGCATAAGAGCTATAGGAAGATATATGCCTTATTACCACCTTCTGTAGATATTTAAAAATAAGATTTTCAGGAATCAAAGCAAATGGCTGTGTAACTTCACCATGTTATGAACCTCCACACCCTGAGGAAGTTCATAAGGACCATCTCAAAGTGGAAACCCAAAGAGGAGACAAGCAGCAGCTCATTTCCTGCCTCACCAGCAGACCACACACAATTACCTTCCTAATCAACAACATCCCATGAACAATCTGCTCAGAGGTAATTGCTAAGTACATTTGCCATCAATATGCACAGAATTATTGCTAATAAATGTCACTGTGAATTACAGTCAAGTGCTACTAGACATGGTATAAACATGGGTCTGCCCTGGTGACAAGAATCACTTTCCATATCACACTGTGAGGAACTCCCAGTGCAAGGAATGAAGGTCCCAGGGATTCCAGCTGACAAAAGTCTCAGCTTTTCCACCCACCCCACTGCAGCAAGCTGCACACTGAAGCTAGAGGTGGGCCACTTTTTTAATCCAGGAATAAACCCACAGGTAGTCTGCAGGGATAGCTTATACACAAGCAGATACTCTTTTCCAGTGCACCAGCAGGATGACTTCCCTCTGGGAGATCACTCATCAGAGTTTAAATACATTAAACCATTTCAACATGTAGCACTTAATCCTTTGGCACCACAGTTCTCATTTCCCACGAGCACTGGCAGGCACAAAGGAGTTAAACAAATTTCAATGAACAGTTTTCACTGCTGGATGAGCAGGCAGCCCTTTGGTGCTCTCAACATGCATCCTGGTTGCAGGAAATCCACAGACAGGACACTCTTGGTTGTTTTCTCACCTTCCACTCACACTGCTCTGGCACTCTGAGATGTTTTAGGCTTCATGCAACAAACAATTACACACTGAACAGTACTTTTGGCTTGGACTTGGCAGTGCTGGGTTACCTGTCTGACTTGATGAGCTTGGAGGGCTTTTCCAGCCGAAATGATTCCAGGATTTACACCAAGGCAAAAGAAATCAAGGCTCACACGGCAGCATTCTCCACCATGCACTTTGTGAGAGCATCTTGACACAGGCTACACAAAGATTTGTTGCAATGTTCAGACTGTCTTTTTGCTGTGAAGCAACTGACTTTGAATGCATTTGTATTGTTCTTATTCAAAGACAATGGCTTCCTCCTTGAGCATCTCTCCTGCCATCTTCCATCTCATGTAATATATACTCCATTTCTTGGACATGAGCCCATTTTAGTAATTCTGCCTAAATTCTCTGATTGTTCCTGTACTCTCATATAAGCTATTGCCCCCAAATTAAATTTTAGCACTTGCTTCCTCAAGGGGTCAATTCTAACCATAAGACTGTTACTTTCCTTCACTGGATCCCTAAAAATAGCATTAATAACACTCTGTGGGTGCTGTTAGTTTATGAAAAATACATGAAATGATGCATTAAATTGCAATATCAATGTTCCACTGTTCATATGTGATCACCTTTACTGCAATTTTGTTCCTCCAGAGAGGACCACTACCACCTTTCAAACTGTTATTGTCCAGGTAGGTCTACATAACCACATCTCAGCCACTGTTGAAGAAAAGTCAGATTAAGCTAAACTGAACTCTCTAGTACTTAATTTCTGGTTTTAAAGCAAAGTTTGGGATTCTGAGTCTAAAAAAATAGAATTATTTAGACCTAAATCTGAGGGAAAAGATGCTTAAGATCAAGTTCAACCATTAACCTCACTCACTAGTCCAGCACTAAACCATGTCCCTACATGTCACAACTACAGACATCAATCAGGACATTTCAGTTTCTCACAGGATGTTTGTTTCACTAGCATTTGTGTGTACCCACCATATGAGCTTGGTCCTGCTTTCTCTTCGTAAGTAAAATGAAGCTGCAGCTCCTCCTCTGACATTCGACTGATGAACACTTTCAGCAAACAGCAAATAATGAACAGAGCATTGTGAGCCTGCCAGATAAAGAGGTGGCTGGAAAAGAAGCAGAAACAAACAAGAGTCAGTAATGCTTCACCAGCAAACAATTATCAAAAACCACAAGAAGATAAAAGTCAGAGGTCTACAGGACCAAGTTCTATACTTGAAGCAAGGAAAAGCCAAAGTGCTTAGGCAGGGAGTCTGTGGCTGTTGTTACAGAAAACACAATGGGAATGTATTCAAAAGTAATTTAGAAAATACAACCTTATCCTTAACTACATTTGCACCATTAAAAACATCATAGCAGACAGAACTCTTTGAGGAACTCACCAAACAGTTCAGCAAACTTATAGAGATCTCTAGACCCCGATGGACTCAAGGCACACAGATATTTGAGAATTTCCAAAAGGTTCAAACCTAAAAGCTTCCTGGTTCCCTGAACCTCAGCCCTTTTCCCAAGCCAATACCCTTCAGGTGACAGCAGGCATTTATGGACTTCATGAGCACCATACAGCAGGATTTTCTTATGCAACACACAAAAGTATTTTCCAGGCTTTCTGAATTAAAGGGAATAGAAGCTGCATAAATTTTTTTGAGTTCTAGTAAGCAACTGCTGGGGAGCCCATGCAACAGCATAGGGTCAACTACTGCCCAAAGCTGTACTTTCAAGATATCTCAGGATTGCAACAGCTACAGCTATCTGGGCATAAGTAACTTCTTACTGTTAATGCAAGCAAAAAAACTTGATGCAGTCCTCAGAACAAGTAGGAATTCTAGTCCCAGATCTGCTGAAAGTGGGAAATTTATCTGTGGGTCTGAGGGAACAACTACAGAAAGCCTCCTGCAAAAAAAGCCCACAGTGCTACACAAACCACCTCCTGGAGTTCTCTCCTGCAGCTGAAAGGGGCAAATAAGACCAATAGCAGCTGCATGACATAACTTGAAAGCAGTTTTTTGATACATATTTACATATTTAGAGATATTATAGACATTTAAAATATTTCCATATTGATGGAATAGCACCCATCAATAGCCCACTGGTTCATACATTAAGTTCAGCTAAAAAGTTCAGGTAATTTTTAAACATCTCTAAGCCAGTAGTACCCACAGTTTACACCATGTATATAAAAAGGTGTTCATCTAACACACAGATATGTATTTTCCCCAGTAATCTACTTACCTGTTACACTTAACTTCTGTGTTTAGAAAAGTACTAGACATTTGTTCTGCTTCAAACAATTTAAGAGAATGCTAAGGTTTGATCTGCAAGTATGTTAACTAGCAGAGTAAAAAAAATTCAACAGGCAGCAACAAAAGGAACATTTAAAAACTTAAATGGTATACACAGCTGTTTTTTTGAAACTTACTTCTGACATTCTGCTGAAATTTTTAACTCTTTAGTTCTAGAAAGAAAGACTTTAATCAATGATCCAAGGTTTCCTGTTCGAGGATTCTTCTCAACTAGATGAGGAAAAATAAGGTACAATTACAAAGCATGCACAGGTGACACTATCTAGGTCTAATAATATATAAACAGAAAACAAATTTCAATGTATTAAATATTTCTAAATAAAGCAAGATTTTCTGTATAGGCATTCCTCTTTCAAAATTCTCCAGTATATGGTTTACCAGTCATTAATGTTCTCTAAATACAATTAATCCTAGACTTAAAATCTCCCAAATGTGGGATTCTCATACTGCTTCCTTTCCCAGATTTGTCTGCAGCCCAACAGCCTCCTGTCAGAAATCTGGGCAGGTCTTCACAACTGCCTCTTACCTTCTCACAATACCACTGATCACATTTATATCACCCCTTTCTTTCATCCTCTAATTCTTTCCCCTAAATGATAAGCTTAAAGGGCAAAGGGAATAAGACATAGCAGAGATGGAATTATTTGTTTTAAACCTTGCAGGCATATCAAGTTCAGTAAAACAGTTTACAATGGAAGTAAAGGTTGGGGATATATATAAACACACTCTTTACACTGATTTACCTTACTAGGGCAAAATAGACAAATAAGAGTGCTAAAGGCATGAATGTGCACAGGGGTGCTGTTTCCTGATTTTTCTGGTAAAGTACATGAAATAAAGATGGCACAACGTCTCACCTAAAGACTTGCAGACTGAGATTGTGGCTTCTTCCAAGAGCTTTAAATCAGCACTAGGTAGGAGGAAAAGAAAACAAAAACAGTTACACAAGCAACTGGGTTCCTTTAACTGAAGTGAAAATTCATTGCAAAACAATAATAAAATCTTTCTACGAAGCACTTGATTTTAGCCATCCATTAGCTCACTGAGGTCAGTTTGTCCACCCTCCCTGCACAAGCAGGACCTCCTGGAGCCAGCAGCCCCAGACTATGTCCAGGTGGCTTCTGAGGATCCCCACAAACTATCTGAGCAACTCATTCCAATGCTCCATCATGCCAACATCAGGCAGTGCAATACTCTTTTGAAGTACAGCAACTATGAAACAGGAAACTAATATTCAAAAGAATTGTTCATCAGAATGAAATTATGTCAGTGTCTTCTCCCACGGAACAAGGGACAGGATGACAGAAAATGGCCTCAAGCTGTGCCAAGGGAGTTTTAGGCTGGATATTGGGGAAAATTCCTCCATGGAAAGGGCTGTCCAGCCCTGATAGAGCTGCCTAGGGCAGTGGTGCAGTCCCCATCCCTGGAGGGGTTTGAAAGCTGTGTGGATGTGGCCACCTGGGGACAGGGGTCAGTGCTGGCCTGGGCAGTGCTGGGGTAAGGTTGGATTTCATGGTCTCCGTGGTTTTGTCCAACCTAAAAGATTCTGTGATTCCATGAGCATTTTATTGCTGCTAGTTTCACTGCTTCAGTGCTGTCATGCTCAGTTTGGTGTTACTGCAAATATAAATAGAGCAGCAGCCTACAGAAAGAACTTGAACTTTTCTTACAAGAAGTTTCATATAAAATGACGCACTTTTAAAAACATGAATAAAAGAAACCTCAATCTGACATTTAACCTCAAGCTAAGCAGCTCTTTCCTTTTAACTAACATTAAAAACAATCACATCAGATACAGCAAATTGTTCATAACTTCATTAATTGCCTCGTGATACGCCTCAGAAAAACATCATCTGAAAAGAACAATAAAGCACTAAAGCAAAACCTGACAGCAGCCACTGAAACCACACCAGCTGCGTCAAACACACACTTCTGACCTAGCAGTGCAGGACAACTGATTCTCAAAAACATCCTTAACAGATGGGAAAACAAGGCAAATAATCAGATACTGTGTTCAATGCCACACTGAGCAATGCAAATATTAATAACTAAAGGGCACCCTGTTCCATCAGTCTCACCATTAAAATTTCTTTCTTCTATCCTGTCTGAATCCACCCTCTCCTAGTGTAAAACTCACCTCTTGCCATATTATGAAGGCTCTACTGCTCAGTTTTGGTAGAGCCTCTATATAGACTGAACATACAGCCTGACCTTCAGGGACTTCTGAAGCTCAACAAATTAAAGGGCAGGCAAAATTAATTTAGTTCAATGCTTGCAGTCATAACACAGTCCTCCTCTCTTTTTGAACTCCAGTGAATTTTTTTTAAATTTAAAAGGTAATTCAGTTTAGAGCATGCCATTGCATCAACCTGAGATTATCAGCAGTGCTGTGTGGGAAGCTGCTAAACCAGCCCCAGTGCTGAAAACCCTGTGGACCCTTGCTCTTGGAAGCTGTGGAGTTTGAGCTATTCCCCAGCTCATGAGGACTAGAAGATACTGTAGAAAGAGCAGCCAAAAAAAATATTTCAAAACCCTTCAATAGGAAACCATTCAAGATAGAGACATCAAACAAATTAAGTTGTAAGATGCCTCCAAATTTTCTTATGTATCACACTAATTTACTGTGTAGGGAGCTGACAGCTGAGACAGCCCTTCATCTACAGCAGAATATCCTAAGACAACTTTAAATTGCAACTTTAAATTGGCTTGTCCTGATATCAATTACCAGCATTCATTCTTCTCTTAAAAACTGCTTTGAAACACAAGATTCAGAAAGAACAAACTTACACTTTGATATATACTTTAAAAACATTAGGCTTGGTCTCAAAGGTGGTCTCTTGTTCCAGCACTACAAACATGCAGAGTAATTAAAAACAAATGGTATTAAGCAAGAACACACCACCAGCAACCACGGACAACAGAGTTTTCTAGGTCTGTGTGACCCTACACTTTTAAAAAAAACAGAAACTTCTGCATTTGCCCAGCTGGCTGCTTGTCACCAGGATTTATTCCTTCCCAAGACCTGGCAGGCAGGGAGGGTGATTATTACATTGGACAACAACTCAGCAGAGAGTTCTTAGGTATTGAAAAATCATAATCTAACATAACATGACCCCTCCCACTATCCAAAGATTCTGGGGACACAGTCAGAGTGGTTACTGTAATTGCTCCAGGATCTAAACCATAAATGCAGACATTCAGCTTTGAATTATGGTTCATTTTCTCCCTAATTTCTAAGGTTAGGTTTCAAAGTATAGCATTCTTACAGATTTTTTTTTGTCTCTTTGAGTTATTAAAACCCACACAAAGTCCTCAAAAGAATTCCACAGAGCTGTTCAATTTCTACAAGTTGCCAGGATCAAAACCAGTGGCAGAAAAAGCAAGGATTTCAGATCTTGAGCAAAGCTTTTAACACTCGAGTAATTCTTTTTCATACTAATACAAAGGTCTGCACTTAAAAGTTAACTACAGCCCACTGCCTCCTATTCATACAACAAGAAGACAAAAGTGAATTTTGCCACACTCAAGACTAGGCAACAGGTAGTGCAAAATTTCAGTTCACTCAAAAAAAACACCTAGTGAGGGGGGATTACAGCAGAAATACCACCCCAACAGACACACACCAGTGAAACACTCAGTACTGTTACATCCCCAAGGATGGATTCACAGAGAAAATATTGTGGAAGGGTGCAAAAAATAGCAGCTCATTCCTAAGTACCTTAGGCCAAACTTAGCAGTGACTTTCCTTCCTTTGATTGGGCAGGAAAGAGAAGTGAGAGGCATGGAAAAAGCTGTCTAGGTATTTTCTTGTGCAGTGAAGAGACAGAAGGTAAATTATATTAAGATTTGTGCAGAAGATGCCAGAGCCAAGAATCACAAGGTGGCACAAAAGAAACAGTACAAGCAACTGTGGCACCAACTCTTCTCTAAAGTCCCTGTGGAAATGCATCTGGTTAATGAATGAATGCAAGAATGCAAACACTGAAACATCTGTCCTTTCATTAAGCCACACAGAACACTGCTAATCAGCACTTGAATTGTATTTCAGCTCTAACAAGAGCAAGGACTGATAAAATGAAGCTCCTTCACAGCACTGATCACAAATAAAACTTCCAATTCTCTCTGAAAACCTCACCTGAGGAATATGGACCACACTGTTGTCAAGTATCTGTCGAATATATGTCTGGAGCACAGGTCTGATGGGGAGCAGCTGAGGGAGCTGGGAAGGGGCTGAGCCTGGAGAAAAGGAGGCTCAGGGGGGACCTTGTGGCTCTGCACAGCTCCTGACAGGAGGGGACAGCCAGGGGGCTCTGGGAACAGGGACAGGAGGAGAGGGAACGGCCTCAGGCTGGGACAGGGCAGGCTCAGCTTGGATATTAGGGAAAATTCCTTCATGGAAAAGTTCGTCAATCCCTGACACAGCTGCCCAGGGCAGTGGTAGAGCTGCTATCACAGGAAGGATTTAAAGGCCATGTGGATGTGGCACTTGGTGACATGGGTTAGAACATATAAAAGTAAAGGACAGATTTGTTAAGGATGGAGTGTAAAATATTCCCTGCTCTATGAGAAACATTTGGTATATTCGCAACATGACACAGATTATCTATTGCTAGTAATAAAAAGGCAGTAAGTATGAAAAGTCAGCTCTGCCTGCTGCTTGACGGCTCTGCTGAGCACCACTAGGAGAAACTCAGGCGTTCCAGTAACATCCAGAAAGTCCTGCCCTGGACAAGACAACTCTTCGGAAACTGGTCACATGTGGAACAAACTCTGAGGGTGGTGTGTGGTAACACAGGTTACCCAGAGCAGCTGTGGCTGCCCCTGCATCCCTGGCAGTGTCCAAGGCCAGGCTGGGCAGGGCTGGGAGCAGCCTGGGACAGGGGAAGGTGTCCCTGCCCGTGGCAGGGGGGGAATAGGATGAACTTTAAGATCCCTTCCAACTCAAACTGTTCTGGGTTTCTGTGACACCAGCTTCAAGCCATGGACCTTTAACAGCAGGATCAGGATCACAGTGACCTGGGTGAGTTTGCACTTGTATTTCCACTGGCACAACCTGCACTGAACCACCTCGCTCTCAGAGGGCAGTACATATTTACATATTCACCAGTTCTACAGTTTTCCAAGAAATGAACAAAAGGTATCACCTGATGTGGGGATTCAAACAGGCTGTGAACATATGGGGCAAACAGAATAGGTTCAAAGCAGAATGTTCTTAACTATATAGACTTCACTGGCTCAGTTGGCTAATAGCAAATTTGTGAGGTGCATGGTTGCTTCCCATGCACTTTAGGAAAAAATTCCAGGCTTAACAGGAGTTTCTCCCTCAACCTCTGATCTGATGGCCAGCATTTTCAAAGTACCTTATAAAAGAAAGAAATTATTTTATTTGCTTTTCTTTTATGTAGAGGCTAAGCCCACAGACTTCAGCAAAACTAAAATTAATAATAGTCAAATTTCCTTTCTTGACAGCACAGCCATGTTTCAGGAAAATTGGCCTGTCGTTGTTTATTTTAGAGGTAACCAAACAGGAGAGGTTTTACAGTGGCAGTGATTATTTTCTGTAACATCTTAACAGCAGGTAATAAGAATATTCTGCATACCGTTGTCACTAAAAACTGCTCTATATACACCAGAAGCATCTGTGTGATTGCAGCTATCACACATCAGTGGTGAAAGGAAAGAGTAATCACGGATAATCATTATTTCATTGGGATTTAATCCCTTTGTGTTTGCAATCACTCATGGAGTCCAAAGAGTGTCTTCATCAGGAAGTTAGTTTCCTTTAAGAAAGCCTCTTTTCAGCAGAGGTGGGAAAGAATGGCAAATTGAGCAGTCTATTAGTCAATAAAATGTAATCATTTTCATTGACCACAGATTTTTACTTCTGGCTTCTTACAACCAAAAAGCAGGATCCTGCAGTCAGCTATTCTGGCACATATTGTAAAAACATTACTTCCAAAAAGAAGAGGATAGGAAAAAAGGGAAAAGTATATTAAAAAGGCAGTATTACAAATAAGATTATTTTTAAATGGTTGAATTCAGCTGCCTTACTTTATAACCATCAGCCTTCAGCAAAACCATAATTATTAAGACAGTGAAGGTTTTTCCTGACTGCAGCCAGCTTTGAAGAAGGTGGCTTTACCCACTTTTCCTTTAACAGCACCAGTTTCAAAGCTGCAGTGGCTTCTGTTAAAGTATCTCCACATAACAAGAGAAAGCATTCTGCCTAGAAGCTGCAATTACAAACATATCACAACACCTGCCCTGGTATGGTAAGAAAAAGATCCAAACCAAAGCACACAGGTACCCCTCTAAAAAAGAAGGGGGAAAAAAACAAATCAAGCAGCTTTCCTGACAGTTTTTTCCTCATAGTAAGGCCTTTTTCCTTTGCCATAGAATACGGAATAGAAGAACCAGCCCATTTACTAAATTCATACTGTGGGAATGCTGATTTTAATGGACTGGTTGGAGGACAGACATCAAAGAATACAAGGCAGCATATGATTTATTGTACCATTTAAAAAATGTACCATGTTAAGGCAACATAAAAGCTTCTCATTTTTATGTCTTTCCATTAAAGGCCCATGCACATTATTCTTGAATCAGCAACTCATTAATAACTCTAGAGAAGGAACAAAGCAGAACAGTAAATATTAAGCACATGATTTTCAGCAAGCTCTGCTTTACTTAACTTTAAGTTTTCCATCAGAAAATAATGGTAACTAATATCACCACTAAAGAGGAGGTTGCATTTTTGGTAGCAAATCACAGAAAAGCCAGACAAACACAAAGTCTGCCTAGACTGAGAGCTAACACTCCAAAGCAAACCTCATAGCTCTTAATCCTGACAGTAACTAAAAAAATCATCCAGAAAAGCTGTATTTAATTCTTCAAATATCCAAACACTATTGGATTGATAGGTCACTCTGCTGAAGTTTAGAAGTGGCAGATTTAAGAGGTTCTATACAATTTTAATTCAGCTCCCACAAATCCATCCTGTGCAACAAATAAGGACCCATGAAGAGGAAAAAGAAAAATGAACATGCAGGAATGTGAAATTAGCATCCCAAGTACTTCCTAATGGCTGAAACCAGAAATGTCTCAGCAGACACTTCAACAGTACCTGCCTAGCACACATGATTTGCTTTATAGAAGAGGATCTCTCAATAAACCTTTTACAGTGAAAAGCATGAGGCAACCTAAAACTAAACTAATGGAAGCTGTTCCTTTGACTCCTGCCAGACTCCCAGGCTGGCTCTGGCTGTTACTGCTCACTCATGCCATGGGAATCACAGGCAGCGAGCAGGGATTCACCATCAGCTCATTTCTGATTACTGACAGCTGATATTCCCTCTCAATAGCTGCCTAATTATTAAGATAATTAGTGTGAGAGGAAGACCAAGCAGCCCAAAAGGCAGAATATTAGACTCCTCACAGGCAGCTCTGTTTTGACCACACACTCTCCTGTTCATTTTTGGATGGCACAGCAGGTTTAAGCAATCCCACCTTTTAGCTCAATTGGTTGCTGTGCCCAAAAAATCAATCCCTCATCGTGCCAGAACTGTTTTGTGGTGCCAAGCTATGAATCACCATCGTGAATTATCTTGGCTGAAAAAATAAACACTTCTCTTATGTTTTCCAGATAGATCAGTTCCTGATTAAACCCACAAAAGAACAAAATAAACACTAGAGGAGATAGTGAAAGGGCAAGAGCATCTTGCATCAGTGTTGCTGACAGAGATTCAGCAACTTTGCAGTTGGCAGCACTGGTACTTGGCAAACTTTATTCCATACAGAAAACTACCTTGTGTTCTTCACAGAAACAGACCAAAAAGTCAATAGGATTGGAAAAACAAAACCCAGTAAAGAAGACATGGCTGAGGAAATGTACAATGCTAAACAATTTCACATGGAACCAGAAAATGAGAGATTAACACATTCAGTCAGGTAGAGGTCAGGAAAAAAACCTAAAGAGAGAACCACGAAGATGAGACATGGATAAAAGGAGGAAGAGATCAACCAAGCTGAAAGAGGAAAGAGAGAAAAGCAACACAAGGACAAATAACGAAATATAAAATGCCAAGACACACAAAGCGTAAGAAAATGAAGACAGCAAGAGTACAGAAAGTGGTGCTGTTTCAAGATCTGTTCCACAGTAGTCTGTGCCTAGTCTTGAGAAATGTTTGGCATTTGGGATCTACAGTACCTGGACTAAGTGGGAACAGCTTCTGAAAAGCAAAGCACTAGTCATGAGTTCCTAACTAGAAAAAGCATACATGGAAAAGCATTAAAAACCCCACAAACTTTCTTACACACACTAACTCAGATTTCCCTTGGAAGCCTTCCTTGAAGATACTGTTTCCTTGCTACAGCCAAGTCTTCCAGATAACAAGGTAAATTTGTCGGGCATCTGTTGTTGGAAGGAGTAAATCGACCCCAGCCCCATCACTTCCCTCCCTCACTCGTTTTAGCTTGGATAATTTGGGTTTGGCTGATTGCTTTTCCTACCAACATGAATTTTTCTATCACCTTCTCCTCCAATGTTTTTCACTGCCTCCTCCTCTATGGTACTGACAGATGTAGAACAGGATTATGTCCCAAGCAGCAACCAGAGAAGACAGCCCTCTTCTCCCTGGGGACCGCATCAGTCCCACCTTTGCAAAAACTTCAGGAAATAGATCTTTTACCCTGAAGTATCACCAACTACCTCCAGAAGAGAACAACACAAAACATTTACACAGCTCCCAACAATACTTGCAAGCAGCCACTAGCTTTGCAACAGACAACCAGAAAAAGTGAATTTAAAAAGAGAAGAAAACTGCAGAACTCTGTCCTGTATGACAGGTGAAAACTGTCTCCTTTCCACAAAGCACAAACAAACATCTTGCTCCTGACACTTCAGTCTCATTACAAGAAGAGTTAAGTTGGTAATTTGGAAGATTTCGATCTCAGAAATTGACATTGACCTCTATTGTTCCATTGCTGCAGGCAAGGTTATCTGATGTAGACAAATGCTGAGGGTGCTGTGCAGCCAGCATCCTCTGATTTCACTTGCCAATGGTTGTCTCAGGTAGATGCAACTAAATGGGAAATTTCTGCTTCCTTCCAATACTAAGCTGCAGAAAAGATGCCACTAAAAATATTTCTCTTCTAGCTCCCAGGCAAGAGCACCATCTGGTGTTCAGCTAATTAAAGGTTTCAACCTGTGTTTGGATCATTTTATCAGACTGCTTGTCTTTTTAATTATGTTTCTTGCTTGAGATTTTTTGTTTGGTTAGGTTTTTGCTTTGTTGATTTGGGGGGGTGTTTAGCAAATTTACTCTGCACTGGATGTGAACTCTATGAAACAGGCATAAAAAAGCTGCAAACAAGCTAAGAAAAACTCCTTAACTTTCATGAGAAGAAAAATAGAGCAACCAAAAGAAGGTGATGAGGTGTTATACATAATTATTCCCCCTTCAAAAAAGCTAAACATCAGCATATTACACAAGTTCTTAGAATGCTGTCAATCTCATTAGTCATGGCTAGGCTGTAAATAACTCTTGTCTTCAGGGATCTTAGAGGAAAAACAACTGCTTGCTTGGACACTTCCAATTCTGTACTGCCCTTCAGCAGCCTCACAGCTCTCCACAACACCACCCCTTCTTCCTAACCTCTGGCTATTCTCTCCAGGCAGAAGCCAAAATACTTCCTCCTCCTCACTCTTTACAAAAATAGCACCTGCTGAAGGCCTCCTAGTTATTTACCTTAACCATTTTCCATTCCAGCTGCCTGAGTTTTCACTTTCAGAGAAGCACTAGTTTTATGCTGAAAATTGTAGAAATAGTTTAAGTAACCCTTGAAGGTATTAATATCAGATTGTTCTTGTAAGACTGATAATCAACACACAGGTCAAGGAATTTAGCAATGGAGTTGGGTTAATAGAAGTTACAAGAGCCTAAATTCTATACTCCTGTAAATGTGCTATGGATCCTCTAATTATAAATTATAAATTATAAATAAAATCTAATACTGATTTTATTTATACTCACACCACTTTCTGGAATGAAAAGGTACGCAAAACTTGATTTTTAGTTATTTAGAAAATATCTTTATGGAGAATACATCAATTAAAAAAAAAAAAAATCAAAGAGGGTGAAAAAAGTCATAGAGAGTAAGCTACTGAAAAGCTAACCTACAATTAAATCATGCAAGAAGTACAATTCACTCTAAATTGAGAGGAAACATCACATGTTGGAATCTTCAGCAAATCAAGTCAACCCAAAAACTGTACCAAAGGAAAAGAAAGCTTTCTAAAACAGCAAGCAAAGAAGCTTTCCCCCCAACACTACAGACCCTATTTCTGATCTCTACCAGGAGAATGAATAGCAATTACAGCCATTATGAAGAAGAAAGAAACCCACAGGAATGGAAGAGGTGGTGGAAAATGCTTCCAAACTTAGAAACAACAGCATATTTTACACAGGCGTTTTTGCCTCTGCTACCTAAAACAGGAATAATTAACACAACCACTCATTTGCTTTCAGACTGGTCACGTCTATAAACATATTATCAAAGCCAGCATTACAACACCCTCTTACCTGTTTGTTGGAGTGGTGAAGCTGAAAGACAGAAGCTGATTCCAGAACGGGTCATTCTCAGAGATGGGCTCTGATCCTGACAGTTTCTGTAAGTACTCATTCTCTGGAAGCTCACTGATGCTGCTGCTGTTTGCTCCCATCTTCTTTGTTCGGCAAATGACTTTCTAAATTTTCATTTCTCTGAGGGAAAAAAAGAAGAAAGAAACACTTTAAGTCTTTTGCACAAAGATGGAACATGCAGACCCTGAGTTAGCCAACAGTAAAGTTTTAGATCACCTCCTTGGAAAATTGCTGAGATGTAGCAATCAGGCACACATGAATGTATTAGAAAGATTCCCTTTCAACAGACTTTGGACAATAACATCTTTGGTCCTGTGCTATTACTTCAGTCATCATCTCACTTGTGTTTTAATAAGTTATACTCAGCAAAAACACTGCAGCACAGTTCTATCAGTAACAAGGCTGCTAGCAGTGGGGAAAACAAAATAGAATTCACAATTTTACAATGGGAGTGTCAAACTGACATACTATTCAGAAATATGTTTTCAAACTGAACGTACACAGATAGAAATTTACTACTTCTTTAAAGATACAGCTAATTCCTGTGTGCCACCAATGATCTACACCTTTAAAGTTCCTGCCTTTCCAAATAAGCAAAGCTCTTACCATGCTGTGATCAAGCAAGCAAAAGTAGTACTGACCATACATGAATCTCCTGACCTCTGTAAAACAACGTGGCTCCTTCCCAAGAACTACTTCCATGGGAAAAAGCCATAAAATTACCTCATCAGAAATACAACTGCTTTTGGATGGAACACTGCAGAAGCTGGCACTCCAAACCCTCTTCCTATACATGTTGTACTTGGTCCATGCTTAGAATGAGAAGCTTTATATTCTTCATGCTGCTTCTCATCTGTATAAAGAATTTAATTAAAGAAAGAGAACCACCACAGTTCTATTGACTGTGTGCCAGGTATGATCCCAAGCACCTCACATCTTTACAGGGCATTAACTTCCATAAACTTCCACCTTTTGGGACAAAATAACTCTGACTGATAGGTTTAAAAGTTTGTATGAGAAAAAGGCATCCCAGTTCAGATAAAAGTGTTGTGCAACATTTACTGTAACCTAAATATGCACTCCTGAGCTGGCACAAGACAGTAAGAAGAGGTACAGCTGTATTGGAAGATGTAAACTACTGTCCAGCGGCAACTTTTCCCTTGGTTTTTACAAAGATACAAATGGAAGTATCAGATACAAGATATTAGATACAAGAATTATGGCCTTACTGATACTCTTAAACTCATCAACCTCATGGAAGCAATTACTTGCAGAAAAGATTTCTAATAGCAGATGATATTAATAAAGAACTGTGTAAATATGAAGAAATTGTACTAAAAAAAACAAGAGATGCAACAAAAAGCTGCAACATTAGCAGCCACAGTGGAAGTTCTCTGAGCAACTGCATAGTACCCAAACATGTCAGAAACAACAAAGGGCCAGCACAGTCATAGAGCAGAATATAAAATATATTAAGTAATAAAGAGATCTTTAAAGTGTGAAATCCTACAANAAAAAAAAAAAAAAACAAAAGGAAATTTGTGATTGTTTTCTAAATTTTATTTGTAGGAGACTCTACAGGCAGGGATACCTTGCACTGGACCAGGTTGCTGCAAGTGCCATCCAACCTGTTGTGTTTGCAACACGTTCAACTACTGCAAAAGCCAGCAATGTTTTGGCCCTGGATCTATATTTTGACTCAAGCCCCATCCCTGTGCCTTTAAATTACTTAAAAGCCCTACATTTAAACCTTTATTTCTTGGAGAAAATAAGTCTAGTCCGTGTCTGCTTCAAGTTCCCATTCTCTGCTCATGTTTTCCAGCTTACTTACTCCAAGACAAACAAGTAATGGTGCAGAGGACCAAGAGGCAGCTGGAGCCCTGCCCTGAAATCCCTCCACCTTCACCTGGAACTCTTGAGTTCTCCGTGCCAGAGCACTGACAGTGCCCAAAATCCTCACCCTGTTCTCCAAAGATGAGTCACCATAATCTCTATTTACATGCTACTCTTGCAGCTCGCTGTAGCTCCCAAAGCCCCCCACAGTTAAATCACTTTCCCAGAAATATGACAGCAACTGGAACAGGTTTCAAGTAAATTCTTGAAAAGGAGTCATGCTTGCTTTCCAGATTTCCTATGGCATGCCAGCAGGCTCAATACCATTAAGACAAAATCCAAAACAAAGAAGGCTTTATGGCCACAATTTTACTGTCTGTTTTCAGTGTCAGTGTCCAACCACAGCGCCCAAAAACGTGCCCAGTGCCACAGCCACAGCCAAGCTCCCAAACAACATCCCACACTAAAGCTAAGGTTTAACACCTAAGCAGCATTTTTCAGAATATCCCTTCTCAGACTGAAAAGGGAAGGACAAGCTGTGGAGCCTCCTGTGAGCCCTCCAGCCCTAATGCCCAGCTGGCTCCTTCCAAACTGCAGAGAACACATTTCATTCCAGAGACCTTCCCCAAAGTGACAGAAAAATAAGGCACTGGCTGATTACTTTCTGTTCTAAATGAAATAAATATCAAGCCATCCAGGTCAAAATAATCCACCTGCTGGCTTGAGCTTTAAATACCTGATAATAGTTTGTAGATAAGGGGACTTGGCGAGCTTTGACTTCCACTCATTCAAGAGCCAACAAATCTTGGAGCGATCAAACACACAGATTTTTTCCACTCTCTTATACCCCAGGTGGTTTCTTTCCTCTCCTAAGTACATTACACTCACTACACCCCTCTAAAGTGAAAATCTCAGCAAGTTCTACTGATCCTTCCCAGCGATGCCTGCACATACAGACACACAAAGCTGATTTCTTCCATCAGGAACCTGTGTTATCTCAAAGCTTGGTGAGGTGCTCTGCAATTACTTCATGATGCAGCCTGAGCCCCTTCAGCTCCAACAATCTGAACCACAAGCTCTGCTTTACATAAGCAACACATTTCTGAGGAGCTCCAGCCATCAAGTGACCCAGAAAACAAGCATCTCCTTCAAAGTTCATAAATATTCTACAGGAAAACTGTCTAAAAATAATTTAAAATAGAAAAAAAAAAATCAACATCTAATTTCTAGGCATTTTAACGATTAGATGCTAGTCATGATCTCAAACACATTTCCAAGACAGTTGCTACCAAATAATATTAAATTAAATGGCAGTCACCACCTTAAATCATTTTCAAATACGCTATCAAATGTTTCTTTTAGAAACAGCTGCCTTTAGCTGAAAAGATCACTCAAATAAAACACGTAAACCACTTAAATGTCCATACTGCTTTTGATTAAGAGGCAATGCCTAGGTGCCTGTATGCTGGTTAAGACAGTAGAGGTTCAAGTCATTAGATAACATAAAAAGTATGTCAGTACTTGGAACAGATTTACAGCAGTATGCTTTAAGCAGTATTTAAAACATTTCTTTCTTTATCCATGATTTTTCCTACACTTGAATTTCATAACAGCCTCCACTGCACAGAAAGGCTGCTCCAGGGGATCCCAAAGAAACTGCAAAACACAAGATGAAAGAGCTTCTGCTTCCTCACATGCTGCAGTGGGACAGCCCCAACAACAACCAAATCACAGGAAATTCCCTTGCACTCCAGGAAAGTCAGTCCTTACCCTAGCAGTAAATTACAATGAAATCTAATTTCCTTTTCCTTGAAATACGCTAAATAAATAAATGCATGGTTCATTAAAATAAGATTTTACGAAAAGCCAATCTACTTACTTGCCATGCCCCCCCCCCAAAAAAAAAACCAGACACAACTGATTAGCAACTCATTTAGTTTAACTCAGCATTATTACACCCTCAAAGAATCACACTTTGGTCTTTCAGTGTCATTCTTTACCAAGTCCAGCATCTTTTTAGTCACAGAACTTGGCTCCATGATGCAGCAGCAGAGGCTTTGGAGCAATATAAGGGATTTTTTTTTTTTTTGCACATCAGGAACTCATTCCAATCTCAAATTGCTAGGATAGGTATAAATCCCAAGTTTACTGTTTCTTCCAGAAGATTTTAGTATTAATTATTAACAAGGGTTACAAGAATGTAATTTTTCCTGTGAAAGAAAGTCGAAAGCAATTCAGCAATACAGAGATGCCATGTATGAGCTCCTAAGTGTAACTCAAGGTACAGATGTGTTCTGTTGAACCTGGGAAAAAAACTTGTCATGTTTTATATATCTTCTACCTAAATAATTTTAGACAAGTAATTAGAGTTCTTTTCAGGATTACATCTCCTACTGGTCTCAGAATTTAATTGCTAATGCTGAAATTTTATCTGTCCAGTACAGTCAGCTGCCCCATTCCAAAACTATGCTTGCCATTATCCCCTGGCTGAGTGTGCAGATACCTTGAATAATATAGATTACATATAGCTATGGGATTCTTTTAAAATTACTGCTTTGAAGTGTAAGATTTTGAGATGGTCTTGCACATGATTTTACAATGTCATCTGAGATCTGGTCGCTAGGTTGAGTCTTTAACACAACCACACGAAAATACTGAAAACATTCTAAAACCTAAACAACAAAACTAACAAACAAAACTAACTAACAAAAAAATCATTTCTGTACATAGCAGGACTCTGGTTACCTTTGTAGTTTGCAGTGTTATGAACTAAAGCAAATGGACAATGTTTTCCTTCCAAGCAAAGCAGCCACAATCACCGTAAAGATGAGAACATGACATGTAATGCTGCTCATTCAGTATTCCCAGAACACGGCACTGAGGTTTTTGGATGATTCCTATTTGTATCCAAGAACTGCAGGTTTCAGACCATCTCTCAGCCATGAGACATTAAAGCATCCCACAGAATCCTAACATAAATCTTGCCACAGAGTTATGAGACTACTGCAATATATTTACACATAATTCTCCACACGACAGAAGACACAGAAGTGAGATAAACAGTATGTATTGTTCAGCTCCAATATTTGAATTTTACTGTCCACACAATATATTTGAATTCTGACTACTCACTTGTGTTACAGTAATATTTTATAGATTCATAGAATGATTTGTGTTGGAAAGGACCTTTAAGCCATCCCTTTCCACTTTTTCTATGTGCAGGGACACCTTCCACTATCCCAGGGGCTCCAAGCCCCATCCAGCCTGGCCGGGAACACCTCCACAGACGGGGCAGCCACAATTTCTCTGAGCCACTCTGCAGCTTTCCATGCACAATAAGTGTTTATTTACCTGCACTGCTTGGGGAACTGCTTTGGTGAAGTTTGGGTGCTGTTATAAAGGCTGAAAAAAAACCCAAGAAATGAGATTCCATCTTTCTACAAAGACAAAAAGCAGTCATGCAAATACTTTATTCATACTCAGAGATCACACAGGGAGGTACAAAACTGAAAGAATTTTGGGCTTACCAGTTTAATTGCTAAGATTTTGCTAAGCAAAACTAATGATGCAGGAATACCTGGCAGTAACAATTCTTGTCAGTAAAAGGGATCTTCAGGAAAGAAAAATCTTTACAATCCTCAGACTTTAGGAATTTTTGCCATTTCAAACAAGAGCAGAGCATTGAAATCATCTTTGTTTTTAAAGCATCTTAATGAGTCAGGATATTCCAGCTATAACCTAATGATTAACAATCTTCAAACACTATCACAACTATCACTATCACAAAACCACTACTGAAAATTCACCTTTTCTGATACAGTAGTCAGACACAACCAAGCAGCCTGGGAGATTTCAGAATGAAATAAACGCATCCTTTGTGACCAATTAAAAAAAGCTTTCTACTGTTTTTAAGTTAATGAGTTACACAGGAAAGACTGTTTCTGCTCACTTTACACTGATTTGTAATTTTCCTCCCCTTTTCTTCTGCCTTTTCAGCAACCACTCCTCTCACTCCTTTCTTCAGTTCCTTTTACTTTTGCATGCTGAAACTGTTCAGACACATACCGAATCCACCCCCTCCCCAGAGAAAAACCACCAAAACCACAAAAACCACTGTTTTCAGGGAAGTGGCAGACAGGCGAACTGCTTTTGTGAGAAACACAAAATACGTGCTCTTTCAGAGAACCTGGTTGACCATGGGGTTTATCTTTGCAGCCTGGGGGCCAATCCCATCTCTCATAGCTTTCCAGATATCCTCTGTTTCTCCTCTACCCACTGTTTTTCAGACACTGCCAAGTTTGATGGCTACTGTCAGGGGTCATGAGACAACCCTCTAATATATCTTTGTAAGAGCTCAGCACTCTAACTATTCACCAGGTACCAAAATTTCTTCCTGTAAAGCTCAGCACATCAGGACAAAAGCATTTTTGGATGGCAGGAAGAAGTGCAACAGAATTATGAAGTGGTCCCCACAATGCCTAAGAACAATACCAAAAACAAACCATCTCAAGGTCTTAGGCAGCCCTCCACATAAATCATCTGACTTGCTCGCTGTTTACTCAGCTGGATGAACAAACACAGCATCTCTTTCAGTTCTCCTGCCCTGTTCTGGTGCCTTCCCTTCCATGGTAAGAACCTGGACCGAGCAGCAGTGCAGTGATATCCCTGTGGTCCTTCTGGGTTCCACTGGAGCCTGGAGATCTTGCACATAGCAGGAGGGATTAATCTTGATAGATTCACTGCAGGCAAAGAAGGCCCCTCACGGGGAAGGCAAGCAGCTGAAAAAACGAGTGATGATGCTGTGTTTTCTGCTCCAGTTCCTTTTCCTCAACGTTTCCGTGGGAGGCAGTCATCAATAAAAGCCTAATTCTGAAGAGCACAATCTGCTTCCTTCATGTCCCACCTACGGGACAGTTGTTCTGCTCACAACTGAAAGGGATTTCTCAAAACCTTCATGGTGAGGCAGAGTATTTCAAGCAGAAGAACTTGGATGTGAGTGAGCCCGGATGTTGTGGTGCTTCCCTAAACTGCTCAACAAGGGATGTTATTGTCTTTGACAGCTCACCCTTCATAGTTTGTCACATTTTAATAAAGTGTTCTGGAAGGAGATGACAGAAAAATAAAAACCTGAATTCTGTAAATGAGACTGAGATGTACTGATCGTGTTTCTCAGTGCCACCTCAGAAAACTAACACATTTTAATATACTCCATTACCTTCAGGTTACTGGTGATCCACTCTGCTAAATTCTGGTCACCCAATCTAACAATTTTGACAAGCAGATGCCCACTACCTAATCTCAAAATACCTTACTTCAAGTGAGCTATGAGTCACCTTCACAGGTCACCTCCAAAGCCATGTCCTGAACTGCAACCACTGACTCACAGGAGGACAAAAACAGCCTTGCTCAAGCTGCTTTTCTCAAAGTTATAAGAGATCAAAACTAATTTACACAAAAATGCCATTCCAACCTTTGGCCTCACAACAGAAACTTCTGATACAGAGTGCTCTAAAAAATATTAAATGTTATATGATGGCCCCAAACACCAAAATTATTGTATTTCCATCCAACATGTACTGGCCTTTCCATTAGCATAGCCATTAGTGACACAATTAATCTGATGAAGATTTTTACCCTCTATCCTCTTTCAGGGCAGGGCAGCAGGTACATGTCAAACCTCTTGAGGATGCTTTTACTGAATCCTGCATGTGAAACACCTTCCCATTAGGAAGATCAGAGAATTCCTATTTAACTTATACAAGTAAATAAGCATTTATAGCATTTAAGGACTTCTTTGTCCAATTTACAAACAAAGCAATTTATGCAGCAAAACACATCTCTAGTCCATTAATATAAAATCCCACAGGATCAATTAGGGAGTCCTGTATTTCATTCATTTTCAGTGCTGGCAGTTATACTCCCATACCAGAATATGGTACTTCTGGCTAAATCTTCCTGAAGGCCCAGAAGCCTCTCTATATATGAAATTTATCAAGAATTAACAAAATTTAAAGCTACAAAAACTATAAAGATAATTTTTCTATTGAAATTCCTATGTAACCAGTTATGAAATAAATACTGCACCAAGCCCACCAATCTGACAGCATCAGTTTTACAAAAACATCCCATTACAGAGGGCAGGAGGCAACTATGAAAAATTTAATTATGAAAAAAGGTACCTCTCTCCTTACTCTTACATTCCAACACCTCAAGAAAAGGTCAGCACTCAAACACAGCTAGTGTTTTTTTGGAGTACATGCAGAAATGAATTCTTTAATCCAATTAGCAAACACTGTCAGAAGGGAAGAAGGCCGGGTCAAGTACACCTTGTAATTTCTGTGTAAAAGGCTCTACACCTGTTACAAAACTATTACAGGTAAGTAACACATTTTTCAAAAGTTTCCAGAAGTAAAAATTCAGATACTATCTCCGCTCTCTGCAGTGGGCAGGTATTTCTTTCTGTAAAAGTTTTGTTTGCTCACCAGTCAGATTCCTGCTGCCAGCCAGGACAGGTGTGCTGGAACTATAAAATGAGAAAAACAAACTGAACTTTAAACAAGAATATCAAAGGGATATGGAGCTTAAAAGACTTTTCTTTTAAAAGAATATCATCAAGAATATGCACAACCCATACTGAGACCTGCCTTCACAGATTAAGAATAAACAGCGCCAATAATCAGAACCAACATTGCTGGTTTGACCTTATCTTCTTCCAGTAGCCAAATAGACTTTTATTACCAGAAATACAGCAATGGTTTTCAAATTCAGAAACAGTTTACACCAACTCCCTGATAACCTATGATGGATTACAGTGTTGGAAATTTTGTTCAATCTGAGAATGCTTTGATGACTTTGTCCCTTCCCTCTAGTTTTGAAAAAACCCTCAGTATACCTACCTAAAAAAAGAATTTATAATAATTCACTGTTTCTACCATAATTGAAATAGACAGGTGGGTTGGACATGGCACAAGTCAGACGAAACTTAGCCTGATTTAATAAATCAAGTAGCTTCTATTGAAGGGATGCTAAGATTATTGTTACACACAAGTATTTCCTTCCTATTTCCCTATCAGACATAACACTTGCCGAAAGAACAAAGTAATGTTTTTAAAAAATAATTCAAATATGATTTCACCTTCAAACAGATGTTCAGATGTTCATCAAAAGGCCTGCATTTGTTTCAATACTGGTATATTTTGCTATATTTCAAATCTTATACGTCTTTTGGTATCTGTGCTCTTCAACAGTTTGGGCATTAACAAAATTTTGCAATAGGATTATTTGTCTCTGCTTTTGAAGTTTCTCACAGCTGAAGATCTAACTATAGCATAAAAAATCATGTTATGCTGAAAGTCAGATCTGCTCTGTATGTGTAATAATTTCATATTACACATCATGATTTATATCACCTATCTTCAAGATTTCCTGCAAATTAAATTATACCTGCCAGGGTGTGGGATTACTCCAAGGTGCAACAGATTTTCCACTGCAGAGAATACACCTTGAAAAATACTGTTAAAATCATTAATCATCTCCTATGGCATCAGTTCAGCAACCAGCAAACAGGATTTCTTCCTTTTAGTGACTTTTGTCAGTTATCAGCATGTTTAAAACATCTTAACATCTTAAAAATACAGCATGTGAGAAGATGCCACAGGGTGATTTGGGTCAGACATTGGGCAGGAATTGCTGCCTGGGAGGGTGGGCAGGCCCTGGCACAGGGTGCCCAGAGCAGCTGGGGCTGCCCCTGCATCCCTGGCAGTGCCCAAGGCCAGGCTGGACAGGGCTTGGAGCAGCTGGGACACGGGAAGGTGTCCCTGCCATGGCAGGGGACTGAAATTAGATGATCCTTAAAATCCTTTCCAACCCACACCAATCTGGGGCTCTGTGATCTCAGAACCTTCCTCTTTCTCTGATGAAATAACTGGAAGGAAGCACCAGATCCATCTGAGTTTTGCAATAATTTGCTATAAATACTTTATTTACTGATTGAGCAGGACACACGAGGGACTGGAAGCTCTGTAGTAAAACATCAGCACGGGACTGTGAGAGGAGGAGCCGAGGGATGCTTCAGCCAGGTGACAGTGCTGAGCTGGGTCCGTCATTCCCTGGGCTGTCCACGGGCCTCTGCTGATGCAGCAGTAGTGGAAAGGGAAAGCAGCCCATGGGAATGACAGGACGAGGCCCTCCCAAGCTCCTGGCAATCTGAGGAGCAATGGCAATTTTCTAGTCGACCCAGCTGGAGCACCTTGAACGTCTTTCAGTTGGGAATTGACACAACGTGGGATTACACAACCCTGCGTTGGGACACTGGACCCAACCACCGGGAGCCTCCTTCCACTCCCCTGCACTCCAAAAGTGATCCACGATGGAAACATCAACAGCCTATTTACTTTCTCACTTCTACAACCTATAATGATTACAACTGCAGCCCAGCACGGTAACCCCTGGCACAGGAGAGGGGAAAAACAATCAGATTACAGCCCCACGAACTCCCTACGCCCAGCACACAAGATTAGAAAGAATAAATAAATAAACAAGCAGCACTTGGCATGGAGGCATATGAGGTAATGCAAAGCCTGGCAACTAAGGTGAGATACCATTTCAATTTTAAGCTAAAATACGCCTCACTTTTGATAAATACTACCATTCATACGTATGCAAACAATGTGGTAGGAGTGAGGAGACACAGTAAGCCCCAGCAGACCTGTGATGCTTCCGAGGAATAGAAAAACCTCTGCTTCTTAAGAACAGGATGGAAAACAAACCAATTTATCATCTAGGAATTATTAAGAGCTCATAAGAAAAATATGGGTATAAATCTCTGGTTTTCCAGTCCTGGGAGCATTTAAAGGGACACAGGGACATCCCAGGGACCCTGAGGGATCACAGGATCCCTGTAAGGGACCCCTCAAGGTCTGGTAAAGAGATACAAACACATTCTGGGAACCCTGGCAGGGTTCTTGGGTTCCTGAAGGGACACAAGGACACCCAGGAGACCCAGCGAGGAAACGATTCCTGGATCCCGAAGGGACTCAGGTACAACCCGGGAACCCCGTAAGGGATCCCTGGAGATGCCCCAGCCCGGGAAGGGACACGGCGGGTGCTGGTGGCCCGGCAACACTCCGCGACGCCGGTGTCGAATTACGCAAGGCACCCCTCCATCTATCGCGACACAGGCCCGCGCCACGAGGGGACGGTGACGTCGGGGCAACCGGGGGATCTCGGGGGCCCCTTTCGGAGCCGCCGGCCGCCGCGTCCACCCGTCGCCCGTGCCCCTCGAAGGCACCACCGAGGCCGCGCTTACCGTCCGTGCCCTGGGCCCGAGGTCGCTNCCCTCTGCTCTGCAGCCAGCCTGGCACACCTGGGGCTCTGCCCTGCACAAGAGAAGGCTCCAGGGAGAGCTGCCAGCCCCTGCCAGGGGCTCCAGGAGAGCTGCACAGGCACTGGGGACAAGGCCTGCAGGGACAGCACCCAGGGCATGGCTGCCAGGGAATGCCAGAGGGCAGGGCCAGCTGGGAGATTGGGCAGCAATTGCTGCCTGGGAGGGTGGGCAGGCCCTGGCACAGGGTGCCCAGAGCAGCTGGGGCTGCCCCTGCATCCCTGGCAGTGCCCAGGGCCAGGCTGGACAGGGCTGGGAGCAGCCTGGGACAGGGGAAGGTGTCCCTACCATGGCAGGGGTGGAAGATGATCTTTAAGGTCCCTTCTAACCCAAACCGTTCCTGGATTCATTGTGATTCTCTTCTCTGCATCCCACATTTTTAGTGGGATGTGAGGTAAGCCCAGCAAATGGGACCAGCACTGAATGTCTGAGGGCAGGAGGATTCATCAGGCCCCATCCTGCCCTCATGCTGCTTTAAATCATTGCTTCTCCAAGGGTTTGTGCCATCAACAGCAGGTTCCAAGGGATGGACTGACTCATCAAGAGGGAAACCCTCCCCAGTATAGCCCTGTAAAATACAGTTGTGTTTCATGTCAGAGAAATGAAAAAAAATCTGTGTAATTGTAGTTGTGGAACACGACCATGGGACAGTTATAAAGATGAGTTCTAATAAACAACTGAGGAATGCATGGAAGGAAGCTTTTGAATAAATCTTTTGCTTGCAATTATCTTTTATAACTCTCAACCTGTTCTGTAAGAAGTGTCTTTCAATTATAACTTTGGAAGCTTGCTTTGTATTAAAGAATTTTTAACTGTAGTTTTAGAATGTAAAAAGGCTTTTAGACAAAAGTGGGAAATAAGATGGGGGCCCAGGCCTTTCACAGAAGGTGGGACAACATCCTGGACACGAAAGAAAGATTTCAGCTCACTGATTTATGGCTCCTGAAGAGGGAAACTAAAATCACTATTGAAGACTGATGGACCTGGAAAATAAAAACTGGACCCCCACATCTGGAAGCTGGACCCCACCACCTGGGAGACATATCCTGGAAGTACATCCTGGAATATTGAAATATCGAGATAGATCACAATAGCCTATAGAATTANTTGAAATATCGAGATAGATCACAATAGCCTATAGAATTATACAGGAATCAAACAGGACCAACTATGGATTTATGACTGTTAAATATTGAATAATGACGTTAAAACTAGAAATAGAAGCTCCTGACAAAGCTCATGAATATGTACGAATATAGCAAATAAAATCCCAGCAAGTCCAGCAATGGGTGTGCAGTCAGAAGGGAAAACCCCAACCACTGTACCCAGCGCTGCCTTTGCTCACACTTTACCATGCTAATTAATTAATTATCGAACTGAATTGCTGCTTGATGTATTGGCAGTGTCAAGCATCTCATTTCTAACAGCCCTGAGTTTATCCCCTCATTCCATGGGGTGTGACAGCAGATCCCCAGGAGGGCTGTCACACATCCCTATCCCTGGGCTGTGCATGCCAGCAGCAGCTCTGCAAACAGCACGGGTGGGGTGTAACCCTGAGCAAACATTGCCACCTGTTATAAATGCCAATACAGTAGTCCAATTTTAATATAATTTTGGTTTATTAAAAATGATCGAATTGCAGAATTTTGGTAAAAACCCCAGCAGAGTTACACTGATGATTGACCTGGGAAATCATCAGAGTGAACTGGGATGCAGTCTCTGGCACACTGCCATCCCCCCTGTTATAAATGCCAATACAGTAGTCCAATTAGAAATATACTTTTTTGGTTTATTAAAAAGGATCGAATTTTTGTAAACAGAATTTTGGTAAACTCCCCCCAGCAGAGATACTTTGACAACTGACCCGGGGACTCGTCAAGGGTGAACCAGGACTCAGTACCTGCCCCTGAGTTCACAAATTTGCCTTGTTCAGGGCTCAGGTTTTATACTCTTTATTCCACCTCTGGCACAAGATTTCCTCATAGTCCTTTTGTTTCCAAGCTAGTAATTTGAATTCATAGTTGTCTCCAGCTTAGCTGAAAAGAGTTACTTCCTCTGTTGCAAAGTGTGAATTTTTAGTTTCCCTTGAGTGAATGGATGCCCAGGTTTATGAATGGTAAAAGTTCATATCTGGAGATGTTCATGATGATGGTTCTCTGATGGTGCTGTTCTGGCTGGTTTTCCTGTAAATCCTTT
>VXBR01000769.1:0-23452 GCA_013400215.1 Cisticola juncidis
GCAAGCGGCGGCAGGAGGCGGAGGCGGCGGCCCGCAGCAGCGTCTTCGAGCTGCAGGTGGCCGACACCCTGGACGGGGAGAAGCAGCCGCAGCTGATCGTCAAGGGGGCGCTGGACCGCGAGCAGCGGGACTCCTACGAGCTCAGCCTCCGCGTGCGGGACGGCGGCGACCCGGCGCGGTCCTCGCAGGCCATCCTGAGGGTGCTGATCACCGACGTGAACGACAACAGCCCCCGCTTCGAGAAGAGCGTCTACGAGGCTGACCTGGCGGAGAACAGCAGCCCCGGGACCCCGATCCTGCAGCTGCGGGCCACGGACCTGGACGTGGGAGTGAACGGGCAGATCGAGTACGTCTTCGGGGCGGCCACCGAGTCCGTCAGGCGCCTGCTGAGGCTGGACGAGACCTCGGGCTGGCTCAGCGTCCTGCACCGCATCGACCGCGAGGAGGTGAACCAGCTGCGCTTCACCGTCATGGCCCGAGACCGGGGTCAGCCCCCCAAGACGGACAAGGCCACCGTCGTGCTGAACATCCGGGATGAAAATGACAACGTGCCCACCATCGACATTCGGAAAATCGGGCGCATCCCGCTCCGGGACGGGGTGGCGAGCGTGGCAGAGGATGTGCTGGTGGACACCCCCATTGCCTTGGTGCAGGTGTCAGACCGGGACCAAGGTGAAAATGGTGTGGTGACCTGCACCGTGGTGGGCGATGTGCCCTTCCAGCTCAAACCGGCCAGTGAGGGTGAAGGGGAGCCACAGAACAAGCGCAAGTATTTCCTCCACACCTCAGCCCCTCTGGATTATGAAGCTGTCCGTGACTACAACGTGGTGATTGTTGCCGTGGACTCAGGCAGCCCCAGCTTGTCCAGCAACAACTCCCTGCTGGTGCGGGTTGGGGACACTAACGACAACCCTCCCATGTTCAGCCAGGCCGTGCTGGAGGTCTCCTTTCCAGAGAACAACTTGCCTGGTGAAAGGGTGGCCACAGTGGTTGCCACAGATGCGGACAGTGGCAAGAATGCTGAGATCACTTATTCCTTGGAGGCCTCACCTCTCTCCTCAGAGGCACCAGGCAGCATCTTCAGCATTGACCCTGACTCTGGGGATGTGTCAGTGCAGACAGTGCTGGACCGCGAGCAACGTGACACCTATGAATTCCAGGTGACGGCCCGGGACAAGGGGGTGCCATCGCTGCAGGGTTCCACCACAGTGGTGGTGCGGGTGTCGGACCGCAACGACAACGAGCCGCGCTTCATGCAGGATGTGTTCACCTTCTATGTGAAAGAAAACCTGCAGCCCAACAGCCCCGTGGGCATGGTGACTGTGATGGACTTTGACAAGGGCCGCAATGCAGAGCTCAGCCTCTCCATCCAGCCTGGAGACCACGACCAGGCAGCTGGCATCTTCTCCATTGAGAATGACACTGGGACAATTTTCTCCACTGTCTCTTTTGACCGTGAGCAGCAGACCAGCTACACCTTTAAGGTGAAGGCAGTGGACGGGGGTGAGCCTCCACGCTCTGCCACAGCCACCGTGTCTCTCTTTGTGATGGATGAGAACGACAATGCACCCACTGTCACCTTCCCCAGCAACAGCTCCTACACCGTGCTGCCACCCTCCAGCAACATGCGCACTGTGGTGGCCACAGTGGTTGCCACCGATGCTGACACCGGTCTCAATGCTGACCTCAACTATAGCATTGTTGGGGGCAACCCCTTTAAACTCTTTGAAATAGATCCTGCCAGTGGTGTGGTGTCACTGGTGGGCAAGTTGGCTCCCAAGCACTATGGCCTGCACCGCCTGGTTGTGCAGGTGAACGACAGTGGGCAGCCCCCCCAGTCCACCACGGCCCTGCTTCATGTCTTTGTCAATGAGAGCCTGTCCAATGCCACCGTGGTGGAGAGCCAGGTGGCCCGCAGCCTCCACACCCCACTGGCCCAGGACATTGCTGGTGATCCCAGCTACGAGCTGAGCAAGCAGCGGCTTAGCATAGTCATTGGTGTGGTGGCCGGCATCATGACAGTCATCCTTCTTATCCTGGTGGTGGTCATGGCCCGCTACTGCCGATCCAAGGGCAAGCACGGCTACGAGGCCGGCAAGAAGGACCATGAGGATTTCTTCACCCCCCAGCAGCACGACAAGGCCAAGAAGCCCAAGAAGGACAAGAAAGGCAAGAAGGGCAAGCAGCCCCTCTACAGCAGCATTGTTACCGTTGAGGCTTCCAAGCCCAATGGGCAGCGCTATGACAGTGTCAACGAGAAGCTCTCGGACAGCCCCGGCATAGGCCGGTATCGCTCTGTCAATGGTGGCCCAGGCAGCCCTGACCTGGCCAGGCACTACAAGTCCAGCTCACCGCTGCCCACAGTCCAGCTGCACCCACAGTCCCCCACTGCTGGCAAAAAGCACCAGGCCGTGCAGGACCTGCCCCCAGCCAACACCTTCGTGGGCGCTGGCGACAACATCTCCATCGGCTCGGACCATTGCTCCGAGTACAGCTGCCAGGCCAGCAGCAAGTACAGCAAGCAGGTAAGAGCGCTGCACCCGCGGGCCCCGACACGCACACACACACACAGGGCAGGCGAGGGAGCCGGGCTGCCGTCCCCCCGCCTCCCGCACTGGCACAGGCACACACCCCGTCAGGTTCAGTGACCCGAGCAGTCTGGTGCCCCCGCCCCCCTCCCTCCAGGCAGTCAGGTGCACAGACCAACACGCAGCAAGAAGGAAGGACAGTCAGACATCTTTACTGCTGTTACTGTAATTTTTATCGTTCCTTCCGATTATCAGCTCCGGCAGCCAACCAGCCCGTCCGTGCAGCCGGACGGCGTTGCCCCTGGGGCAGCGGCGGGCGGCCGCGGAGGCAGAGGCTTCTGTCGCCGGTCCCGGCTGCGAACTGTAAGGCAGCCCGAGATGCCTTTATCAGTCGCACGCCCGGAGGCCAAACCCTGCGGATTTGGGGGGGTCGAGGGGAGATCAGGACCCCCACAGGCGGAGCCGCCATCCACCTCCCGCCCCCTGCCCCGCCTTCGTCAGCCTGTCCCGGAGCTGCCCCCACCGTGATGCTTTCCCAGCCTTAGGAACGTGCCAGCTCCGGCTGAGCAGGAAAGTTTCGCCTCGGCAGCCAGTTGGTTTGGGGAGAGGGTGTTACTGCCTGCCTGACCTTTCCTAAAGCTGTGAGTGAGAGTGGATTTGCAGCCGCCGCTCTGAAGCGTTAATGCCTGTAATTACCGGGTCTTTCATTAGGACCCAAATGCTTAAATAATCTACAGACACTATCTGGTCTCTAATTTACACCACAGAGACTTGCACTCATTGCAGCAGTTGCTCTGAATACACATAAGCATTAGTGTTTTTAAAATCACACTTCAGGATTTTATGTTTTTATGGCTTTTATTTTATTTATTTTTTTTTTTTTTATTGCCTCTCTTGCCTATCTCATGAAATTTCATTCACGCTGAGAGGCCCTAATTTGCTTGCCCAGCTGCTGCGTAGCTGTATTTGTAGTGTGACTGCCGTGAGACCTCTGGGAGCGAAATGTGCCTTCAGGGTGCCACGAGTGACTGGCTCTTGTCTCGGCTGTGTTGGCGGGGCTCGGTTCAGTGAAGCTCCGCCAGCCTAAAACTGGTGATGGTAGCCACAGTCTTTGCATTCCTTGAAATAAGATAGGGATAGCACAGAGGGGAATCAAGCTTCCGAGTGAAGGCTTCCGTTTATTTTATAAGACACACATATATACTCTGAACAGAGGTCCCTCTCTTTTGGGAGAATAATTTTTAGCTGAAAGTATGCATAAGATATTATCCTGAACGTTTTCTCAACTACAATGAAGGTTACACAAGAGGCTAGAGGTAAATGAATGCTGATTCATGTAACCACACATCCAAGTCTGGGAAATTCTGACTAATTTGACAAAAATGCTTTTTCCCCCACGTATTAAGATGCAAAAATGGTACACGATAGGGTTTTTTTATACTTTGAAATGTTTGCTAGCTTACTAAAATTGAAGTTTTACAAGTGCTGCCGGTATTTGCATTTTGGTCAGAAATACTTAAAATACAGTAGCATAAAACGAATTGTATGAGCCACCCCCTCCAGTCTTTCAGGTCACCAAAATAGTGTGATTGTACAATCTACCAGTGCTTCTGTGTATGTGATATTGCAAGTGATACAGACTTAGAACGTTTGACACTGTAGTTTCTGCGTTATACATTTCATTAACCCTTTCCTAGAGAGTACATCACAATTTCAGTTTGAGAATTATCTGTATAAAATACAAATTAGTAAGTTTTTCGTCTTTCATCTCCTAAGGCTTATTAAGCACAGGGTAGATTATGCCATTTAGCAAATACTGGGATAAAAAAAGTAACAGTGGAATATATGCTAATCAGATGCCACTTCTTTTTTGATGCTGCAATTCATCTAAACATATAGATTATAACCTGTTAAAGTGTATTTTAATTTCAGTGTAACAGAATGATTTGCCTTCCAAGTGTAGGAATGGTAAAGGAATACACATTTCAAATTCCTATTATACTTGATAAACACTCCCCCCCTACCCCCCAAATGATTACAATGCAGAAATATATTTTGAATTAGTTAATATTTTCCAAGGACTTCTTTCAATATAAAATATATGAGAAAACTTAGTAGAAGATAATGGCTTTATTGCATTTCTACAAAGAAGTACACCTTGAATTGCTCCAATATTTTTTATTTGCTTAAAGCCAGTTTTTCAGTGCTGATAGTTCTCTTGTGGTAAATACTTCACCTGTCATGAATATTCACTTATTCAAGTAGTTTATAGCCAATATTCTGATACCTGATCTATTTATTTTTAAATGTATAGAGAGTTATTTCACACCTATAAAGCATGCATATAAATGGGAAAATTTCTAAGAAAACAAGAAAAGAAGTGTCAAATAACAGATTTTATGAGAGAGTCTATCAGCCACAAACCCTCTGTTACCACTTTCCTGTGTGCACTTGCCAGCTTGTTGCTGAGTGACATTTGTATACTTGTATTCACTTTACACAGTAGTGAGGACATTAAGACTTACTTGCATAGGTACACTTTTCACATTTCAAACATTCACAGTGCAGCATTTCCCAGTTTAGCAGACAAAACACCTGAGGATTTTTAACACTCAAACCACCTGGAGCACTTGTTCAGCACAATTGTTTGGAGAGGAATGTGAAGCAGATGAAGATAAAGGGTTCTGATGAGGTATATATCTGATTGTTTCATAGTTCTGCTGTACAGGTGGAACAGAAGCATAATGGTGTGACTGTGGTAGGCAGACTACTTGAAATCTCTAAGACTGCCTTTATTTACTCATTATTAGTTCCCTTTGTTCTAAGGAGACATTGGACAGTGCATAAAATTTTAGAACAAATAAGTAGACGCAGCAGAACATATCTGCTCTAAGTTACTAGAGATGAGAGTGATGCTAATTTCCCATTAGTGTAATTAGAATTGGTAACTGATACTTTCCTCTATCTACAATACAGCAATCAGGAAATAAAGTCTCTACTTACATGACCGACTGGTGTACCCTAGGGAACACAAGTTGTTTTCATTCCAATGATTTGATACTTAATTTTTAAAGTCATGATTAAATTCTTATGAGTTTCAAAAGACATCATGTTTGATACAGGACTGCATAAGAGAACTTAACTGGAGAAAACTGCGAACAGTTTCTAATTCTCCCCCTTCTGACATCATGTTATGTAAAGTTTAAAACAAAATTCTGTATTCAGTAGACTTCTGACATTTCACAGTCATTATTTTTTTAGGAGCTCTTTAACAGGTTTAACTCTTATCCTTGTCTTACTTAGCATGGTATTACTCTGAAATATTCTTTTAGCCTCTCACTTATCAATGTTCTCCTTTTCAGTAAAGCTCTGCAGATGTTTAAAATGCTTAGTATTCCACAGGCCTTAATCACTTGCCAAAAGTTAAAGCTGTACAGAAGTGTTTTGCTGAATGGGGATGAGTTTAAATAAGTGTTTTTCTAGATCACGGATTTAAAATTTGGAACCTCCAGGTGCTGCACATTGCCTGTGAGGAGTCTGGATATTGGGATTTCCAGCAAAGACTGCCAAAGATAATGAAAACTCAGTGCCCAAGGGGAATCACTTAACAGCTTGGAGAGTTACATACTTAATCACAAATCTCATAATAAATTTTAATTTTAAATATTTGTTTATTTTATCATTTAGTTGCAGATCTATTTTTTGTAATATATTCTTCACCTCTTTTTCTCACAGTGCAAAATAGGGGCATATATTTCAGTGAAACTTTTAATCATGAATCTGCATATTGCCAACCACTCTTTGAAGTACACGCCTTTTAAACATTTTTTATATATTTCTTGACCATAATCTTATCTTGGTTTCTTTTTTACCTGCTCTACTAAGCAATAATTATTGGCTCTTTATAACACTTCAGTTCTGATGCTGAGGGTTTTTTTGCTTATTTTTTTGAGAGATATCACTATCAGTGGAACTAGTCAATGCAGTAAAGGAATTTCTGAGTAAAATTATTTCTGTACCTCAGATATTGGCTTCTTAGCTAACTCTGTTACTCCTTATGAAAAATCACAATGCCTTTCCTCATTAAAAATGTACTGTTTCATGAAGAAAAATGTTTATCAAACTAATCTTTGGACACTATAATCAAAATTATATGCATTTCCTGTAAAGTCTTACTTCCCTGAAAGTGAAATACATAGAAATTAATTTCTTAAAAAAATTCTTTGTTCACTAACCAGTTAATTTATTTTAGAAAATTTCAAACATTATTCAGTCTGCTGCAATATTGCAGAAGCATTTTGACTAGTTGGTTATCCTGTATGTCAATTGTATCTATAAACAAAATGGATCCATTTCCTCATAAACATATACCCAGAAGCCTTAACAGGACTCCAAATTCATCCATTAAGGAGGCAATCAGTTTAACCATACAGGAAGGCATCATCTTTCCTCTTGTTTATGTACAAGCACACACATACACAGAGAGGCTTTTCTCAAAGGTTACTTTTTATATTCCCAAACACCTTTAAAGAATAAAATTTTTCACAACTTTAAGCTAAGCAAATATAGTATGGTATAGTAATCATAAAAATAACAGTTTCATGGTGGCACTAACTGCCATGTCAAAAAGAAAGAGAACATGGTCATTAAGTATGAAGGTTTACATTGGGGACTTCTTTCATACATTTAACTTTCATACTGTTTAGCAAAAAGTATACAGAAGTATTTTCAATCTTCTGTTCTCATTTTGCATTATGTTAAATATTTTACAATTAGTTTTTAAAAGTGACCCACATTTGACCTTCAGTAACAAATTATGATGGTAGAGGGGCTAATTAAACATGAAATGGATGTATCATTGATGCTTTAATTAACTTTATTTAACAGAAACTCTTCCACTGATAAGTGCAGCTTTTCTTTTTTTTCCTCTCCAGTAAAATCATCTTGTACAGAGCGCAAATAGCTAAGTTACCACTGAATCATTCTGCACTCCCAGGAGATGTACAGAGCCAAAAGGGACAGGATCTGAGTAAAGGAGGATACATGCTCTGAATAAGTAAAGAACAGTACTATTATAGGCAAGGGGTAGCAAGAAACATCTTTAAAAGGATAGAATCTGATTTATCAACACAGACAGCTCTCTGGCGTTGTACATAGCAAACTTGGGTTATAACCATGGTTAGCAGCTTTACTATTGCTGTCAGTCTTACTGTTTCTGAGGGTGTTTCTTCCTTTCTCTCTCTCTCTTTTTTTTTTTTTTTTTTTTTTTTTTTTTTTTTTTTTTTTTTTTTTTTTTTTTTGTTGTTGTTGTTGTTTGATTGTTTATGTTTAGTTGTCTGGTTTTCTAATATTTTGGACAGTTGCTAATTGACCATCAGTACAGTTTTGTTTCATATCTGCAGCTTCAGACTCATTTTTTAAGTATTTCCTTTCAAAAGCTTTAGAAGGTTTATGTACTTAGTATTGTGCTGGGCTACTTTGAGATATAAAACGAATCAATTTGGTTTTGCATTAAAATATAAAAGAAAATCAACAAACTTCAGAAGCAGTTGGCATGATAAGTCAACTGAATCCTTGTCAAGCACCATCATGTCTTAAGTATAGTTGCAAAACATTTTAGCACTTAATTACTAATCTTAACAATATGAACATAATTTTGACTATATATATAGGAAATACTGATAGAAGCATATGAGCAATCCAGTACAGTATTTAGCAGGCAGATTTTCTAAGCAAGTCTTGTTCCAACAGATATGTAGAAACTGTTAAAGCTGCAAAATATACTTTTTTCAGTCTTAGGCCATATTACATGTAATATTTTCCATGTAATTTATGTTCTATATTTCTCCATTTAAAAAAAATATTACCTTTTTATATAGTTTTGTCTCAGCATGTGCTGAGAATATGGTATTTTTGTATTTTTTTCCCTGATTTTTCTTTCTTGAAAGAGTAAATTTGTTTTCTGTTATCAGATTTTGGACTTTTCTAGGATATACTATACATTAATTTTAATCAGCAAATGAAATGACAAAAAATAGACTAACAGCTAGTCTCAAAGATAAAAAACCAGTATTTAATTATTTTTATTTTTTGTCTATAAATTTGCATTATTTTAATTTTTAATTAAGTTTGAAAAAGAAAATTCTGACATGAATAAAGATATATTTGAAGCTGGGACTGACTTACTGTCTTCCATATATTTCAGGAAACAGACGTCCCAAGGTCACTTGTATTCTGTTGTGGATGACAAAATATCACAGTAATGCTGGAGTAACTAAGTTTAGTGGAGCATCTGAAATGGGTGACAAGAATAAGAATGGAATAAGACTGGAACAATCCATGGGAGATTTTAAACTTTTCAATTTATTATTCTAATACAATTTCCTCTATAAATATTTAACTAAGAGCAGGTCATAAACACAAAGACATAAAGACAAAATCTCAATATGTGATTATACTGAAGTACCAGTTAGTCAAGTTCCTGAATTATGTCAGTGATACACACTGAAGTTTTCCAACTGCGTGGAGAGGTGCTCAGCATGAATATTTGCTCAATCTCAAGTGGCCATTTTCACTGACAAGAAATCTAAAAACTAAAATTAAGAAGAACTTTTGAAAGTATTAAAAAAACAAGGGATTAGCTGCATATATAGCACATACAAGCAGTGTAGGGAAACCTCTTATTGGTATTTTTTTGTGAAAGCAGATTATGGAGAAATTTTAGAGTATGTTTTGGGGTTTAGAAGTTTGAACAAAAACAATGTTCTGGCCCCATTTAAAACTGTAAGGTAGGTAAAAGTGATGTGATTTCCTTTTTTATTGTTTATACCAGTCAAAAAAAAAAAAAAAAATCCTCTCATTTAGGCAAAATAATGTTTTGAAATCATTAGTTTGTAAAATGGTGCAGCATAGCCCCAAAAGTTCAATTTTACTCAGAGTGGATCCCAAATAACACAATTATTAGAAGCTGAAGGAAAACATTAACTTTGTCTTTCAAAACCTAATTTAACTTATTAACTACTGACAAGATGAGTATATTTTTTAAAAGCAAACATTGTTCTAATGTCTGAGTTGGTAACTGAATGAAAGAGATGTGTGCTTGCAAATAGCATTCTTGTAGGCAATACAATTGGTATTTATCAAACTGTTCAATTTAAAGTCTTTTATTATCTACAGATAATTATAGATAATGTAAAGTTTGTTTTTTAAGATTAGGTGTAGAAGGTAGGTATTGGCTGATGTTGAAAATTGATGTTAGAACCAGAATACAGAAATATTGATTCCATTTGTCAAAAATTCGTTTCTGGGCAAATTCCTTTGTGGTACCACTTTGTAAGTAAAAATATTTGCCACCTGACAGCATAAAAAATCCTGAATTATGTGGTCACATGATGATTATGAAGAATCTGACATAAACTCCATTAAAATTAGATTCTTGACCGGTGCTGTGGACACTAAATGTACTGTGTGTTATGTGCAAAATGCTTTGTCTGTTGTAACACTTTTCAAAGAGAAATGAGAGGGGCTGCTGTAATTTATTCTACTCATGTATAAATGTCAAGGTCTCTTAGACCCTGGAGCAGCATAAAATATGAGAAGCAGCCTCTACTTCCTTTGGATACTGAAACTTGAGAGGCAGAATTACTTCAACACAGAGACTTATCCTTGGGTAAAAAAAAGACATTATCATCTGGACAATGCTTTTAAAGGGATATACTTTGGGGTAGAATTATGTTTCTGACTTCAGTGTTGTGCTGTAAACGAACTGAAGGAAGTTATGGGGACTGTCATGGCATTCTGGTTACAATTCAGCTGTCTAAGGGTGTGCATCCTAGAGCCAGTTCAGGTACCTGAAAGCTCCTGTGTTATCTGCACAGAGCTGCACACACAGGGTGTGTGTTGCAAGACCTGGGTGTTTTCTGTGACACTCTTCTGCAGCTGCAGCTCAAGGCCAAACAAGAGAGCAATCACTAAATCCTTTGTTTTGCTTAGAGGAACAACATCTAAAATAGAATCAAGCACTTTGTATATGTAGTGCACTTTGTCAGGGCTCACAGGAAAATTCTTTTTCCTGTGAGAACTTCAGCACAACTGTCAAATGTGTGTGTGCCATACACATGCCAATTAATAGAATAGAATCTGCACGTGCAGATACCTGATCACATATAATTAATTATCTGAATTTCCATGCATCGTCAGACTTCTCAGGTGGATGTTCATCTCAGGTGAAACAACAGGTAATTCCACTGAAGTAAATCAAACTTCACTAGTATTAACTGCTGTAAATTGTACCAGGTGTTGTAATATTCAGAAAATGCTTCATATTAAAAAAGGATATAGCTAGAGAACACCAATTTGTCAGTTTGGATGTTAATCCCCTGCATTTAGATTATCAGCATGTATATATAATTTGCAAAATAACCATAAGTTTCCATCATGTATTACAACCAAAGGTAAAATTATCTTTCTAAAGGGGTATGGAATAGATGTGGTTGTAATGACACTTCAGAAAAGTAAGATTTTAGTATTGAACACATTCTTGCTTAAACTAATGGAACACCAAGAGTTCATATGTCAAGTTACCTCTGTTGGTCCCAAACAGGTCATGGCCTTTGTTCATGGAGCTGTGTTACCCCTTGTAGGCATATTTACAAAAAAGCCTTGGCCTAAAAGTTCCTATGAACTTCCTAATTCAAAACTTTGCTTCAGATGAAATCTGGCCATTTGCTTAGGAATATCTGCTTAGTTTATTGCAAGGCCTATTTAAAGCACTATATTTAACAAGAGAAAACACTTCTATAATTTGCAGTCTTTCCAAAGGTGAAAGACAAAAATGGAAATACAGATTACAAACCAACAGATAACTAAAGCACTAGTTCATCTGCTCCTAATATTTTCATGGTGGTATTTTAAGCCCCTATTTTACACCTTTGCTATTCACAACTTTTACAGTTTTGCGGGTTTTACCATACATCTGATCTCGTCATGTCACACCTGCTCTAAGTGAAGTTACATTATCATAAAATTTGAGTAATGAAATAGTTAATCAGTTTTCTTATCTTATCCATGTATTCCAAATTGGTTATAATGACATAACAGGTGCCTTGTGTGACAGTGAGTGAGGATATCCATCATTCTGCTGGATTAGAAAAGTGCTGTTTTCCATGAGCATGTAATTATATTGCAATTGCAGTACAAGTTTACAGAAGGACAGTAATTGATTTACTTGAGAGTGAAATAGTTGTTGAATTTTCCAGTAATATTGTGAGTTCTTATATGAGGGGAATAATTGCACTGGAAGCTAGAAATATCTACTTAACAGAACACTACATACTCAACCCCTGAACCTCAGCCCAGATCTTGGGTAAGACCTGTCACACTTTAGTGAATTTAGAAAATTCACTCAGATGGCTCCTCTGACTATATACTGAAAGTTTTATTTTTCTTCTTGCAACTTAAGGCCTTGAATTTTAATTGTATTTAGAAAAATTCCGTTAAAATAAAATTCCGTTAAAATAAAATTCTGAATAAGAGTAAAATTCAGGTATTTCTAGAGCAGGTGTTAATTCTGATGAGTAAAAGTCACAGCAGGGTGAAACAGAGCACTACCTTCTTTCACTGATTCATTAAAATATGAGTGTTTTTCCAAGGAATAGCAACATAAAGTCTGGGTCATGGATTTTGCTCAATTTGTTACTATATGCATATGAAACAGAATAGTGTGACATATCTGAACTAACAGCAGTGCAGATCTGAGTGATACTTTATAGACTGACAGAGAATTCCCACTGAGGTGTTTCACCAGCATGTGGATTTGTGCAGTGGGTGGGTTCACTCAATAGTTTCAGTCCTAGCACTGGCAGATCCTGGAGCAGACATGAAACCACAAGGCATTGGTGCACCACAGTAATTCGTGCTCTTTGAATTCACCAGCTTCATAGGTAAAAATGATAGATCTATTACTAAAATGCTTGCTACTTGTGGCGTTTTTCTGTGCTTTTATACAATAATTAAAAAGAAATACACTAGACAGCTTTAGTTTAGAAGTAAAGGAAACTTGTGCAAGTGTTTACAAAATTGCTGTCCCATGTTTTGCAGAGATCACTGAACACTTACATAATTTATCCTTTTTTGCACAACATTGTTCATATATATAGTGTTGCTAGTATTCTAGATCTTTATGTTTGTTCTTTAATGCAGATGAGAAGATAAACAACAGTGTGAAATTCCTCTGTGCAGCATAAATTAAGAGGATTTTGTTTTCATTAGATTGCAAAATGTTTTATCACTTATGGTCTCATATTCAAGGAGACTGGGTGATGTTTTATTCAGTTGGCCCTTCAGAAGCTGCTCAATGAATTGAAAATTTATCTTGGACTTTCTAATACTGCACATTAGTGCACCTTTCTAGGAACCTTGAATACTAAATTTATGTATTTTTTTCTATACTAGTTCTTAATTAAATATATGAAGGGACTGAACTCTTTAAATTATACAGTAAACTTCCTGGAGAATTAGTGTTACGGAAATATGAAAGGAATGGCTAAAGCATCACTCTACCAAATGTTTCTAAAAGGCTTTATATATTTATAAGACTTTATGATCTACTATTGATGCAAATTACTAAGGATAAAAGAAAATCCATCTGTTATCAAAGAAAAAAAAATAAATTAAATAAGTCCAAGGATTTGAAAGACTTAGCATTAAGGACTAAGTATTCATACTTTGTGATGGGTTTATAGTAATTGACAGTAGAAAAGAGTTCCTTTTAACATTTACAATATAGGGATTTTATTTAAACTAAAGAAAATGACTTCGCCTTAAAAACATCTCATGTAATGTATCCTGCCTCATTTTATAATTTCCTATCCTTCACTGAAATGTCTCAATTAAAAGATGAACTACACCATTTCATGTTGTGTTGGGCATTACTAGTTTTATTATTACCCTTACATTTAATCAAATTGTCAGTAGCTAAATAAATAGCATTTCATCAAGAGCTGTTGGTTTTCAATCAGCTAGGAAACAGATTATGGGCCTGAGAGCAGATCTAAGGCTAGTGTCTCCAATCTGCAACTAATTGTGCACTGATAATAGCACTGCCCACAGGCAAATCTTACTCGCTGTCCTGACCTATGATAGATTTTCCTGCATGGTAATATTACATCAGATGGAGTCATTTTGTTGCAGTTGCCATATTTAACCTTTCCTCTTTAATTGGAAATATGTATTGTTTGGAGATACTACCTTCATGTTTAATTTCTGAAAAGAAATGCATAAAAGAGAAATCTCAAGGGAAACATTATAGCGATGCTTTTCCCTTTAGCTTCCTCTCTTAAAACAGTTGCTTCTTTAGAACATGAAGTACTGTTGATACTTAAAGAAGTAATATAGCATATTCTATGGTTTATCTCAGGGACTGAGGAACATGTCTTACAAACTGCAGCAGGAAGTAGTGCCTCACTCTCTTGGTGTGTGTGGGTTTGCTCCTGGGGTGTGGGTGCCAGTGTTCTCCTTGGATCAATTGCAGATCCCATACTAGCCATATATAGCACATGTATGGATTACATCATTAAGACATTATAAATATTCACATTTTTCCAGTGTGAAGTTGATGAGAGTGATTAAATACACAGCAGACCCAGTACTGTACCAATACTACATCATTTCAGGTGCTTCACAAATACAGAACACACTGTAAAAGCTGCTTTTAAACAAGGCATACATAGAGGGTAGAATAGCAAATACTGTCTGTAGTCAGCACATTACAGTGTTCTGGAAGGAAACTGTCTTCTGGGCTGTGTACATTGTTCTTGTGAAATGATTCCAACAGTTTTGAATCTTTTTTTTCACCTTGCTAGTTATGCAAACAGCTCTTCACTTTTTTCACAAAGGCAAGTGGGAATTGTTCACTGTCACAAATAATAAATAACAAGAGTACCCGATCTGCAGAGCATGGAAGTGATAAAAACACATGCTTATGAGTGCTTGAGATTTCACAGCTATTAATTTTGAACTTTTTGATTGCGATTCTGTTTTACAAGAGTGGATGTTGTTAGGGCAGCAGTACACAGTGACAGTGAAGGATTATGACAACATGCATTTATCACTGTGAGCTTGATAAATTCAGTGTAAGAGATGGCCAGAAAATGCCCCTAAACCTGAAGTCATAAAATGTATCTTGCCTTTACTCAAAGTTAAAATAGTGAACATTTTTCTATTACTACTAATGATCTTTTTCAATTAGTAATTTAATACTAATATGAGTATGCTTGAGAAGGTTTCTTTGTGCATAATGAAATGTGTAGCTCTTACCAACATTAGTGAATTCCTTAACATGTACACTCCTAGAAGGAATCTAGGAGTTTTGTGTGACATGCTGTTGTATATACAACATATAACCGCATATGGAAAGCTCCTTTACAGAAGATCAGCAAATACTATAGCAAGTTTGGTACTAATAAAAGTCAGAAGGACTCTTCAGACTTTCAAGAATGCCTTAAGACATTGTTTAAACGTACCTAGCACTCGAAATGTGAATTGAAAGTTTGTCTAAAAACTACTTCTATGTAAATCAAAATGTGGTAGATCATGTCTTCCATTTTGAGATTGCAGCATTCACAGGTAATAGGAGGGTTTCAAATCAGAAACCACATATTTTAGATTATGGATAGAAATAGGAATTTCAGTAATAATTGAACATCATTCTGAAGTTGCATACTGTAAGAAATTAGAACACAAAGAATCCAAATATTTAATCTGTAATATTTATGCTCAATGTTCAAAGTGATAGCAAAGAAATCCTGAGTTATACAGAAGAAAGTCCAGAATAAGGGAAGCAATTGAGTAAGATGTCTAGAAATGTTAGTACTTCATTTTTTTTTAATCTTTCTCATTCTAGGGAATTAATCTTCAGCCTTTCTGAAATCCTCACTGAGCTGGTAATTTTTTTCACATTTTCAGAACATTATCAAAGCCATGCTAATCTGGACCAAGGGCATGCCTCAGAGTCCTTGAATCTCTGAAGAAAACATTTTCCTGTCTTTTCTATTTTTAACATCATTAAGATTCACTTCAAACTTTTATAAAACCTATAGAGAGGACAGTTTGATTATTTACAAGACAAGTGTTATAGGATACAATCAACAGCTTACAGTTCATTGCAAGATTAATAGGAAAAAATTGCAAATCCAGGAGACATATGTTCTCATTCTCTCACGCAATGTCTGGCTCAGTAATTAGACAATCTGGCTACTGAGTGAGGTACATTGTAATGGACATCTCATGTTTAAGGCATTGTATCCTGTAATCTGGAGGAGGAAAAGGAAAGATCTCATGAGAAAAGGAAATCCAGATATTTTTTCCTGTAACGTGAATCTGTAGGTATTTATTTTGTCTCTCAAAGGAAAGGCCTAGCATTTAAGCAAGACCTTTTGCATAGAAAAGGAGAAAAGTTGGAGTTCTGCCATTTTTATTTTTCTTTCACTCTAAAATTTTCTTCATCATTAAGAAAATCTAGTTTTTAATCATCCAACACTCTAGATTCTGGCAAAGTCATTAATTAATATTGGTGTATAACTTTGACAAATAAAACTTATGTTCTCTACCTTCCTCATCATCTTCACTAAAAGCAGTAGTGCACTTTCAAGACATTTGGGCAGATTGGAAAATTTTATTTTTCTGTGTTTGTAGAACTGCCTACTTATTTTTTCTGTGCTTATATTTGAATGGACTTTACAAGAAGCATAGACTGGATAATTACTACTAAGACATAAAGGAATAAAATAAAAATAAGCTCTGATGGAAAAATTGCTTTCAAAATTATTTTTTTTTTCAAATATGAAGATTGTGGTTAAAAATCAACCTAGGGAAGCTTAAAATAATTACTTATATGTTGGCTTTAAGGAAAGCTCTTTTGAGACCCAAATAAAATCAATCTGAAAGTAACTGGTGTTTTGGACAGAGAACTTCTGTTGAGGAGGCAGTAGAATACATATGCTGTCATATGTAAGAATTTCACTCACATTTAACATATCATGGACTCCTATACTATATGTCCTCTAGTCTTAGCTTTGTCCTCTGCATTTATAGTCTTATCTTCCCAGTAGAAATCTGAAGATTTTTTTGATTTTTGTTTCAGTCTCTGTTCTTCCCACCAAACCAGTTTATTTTTCTAATGCTCATAGTCAGATACCACTATAAGAGATCAAATGTTAAGAAAATGTGGAGACTATTATTTCAATTTTGTTCCTTCTGCTGGATTGCAAAAAGTATTGTAGATATATAAGTATGTTACTATTAGTTTTTTGTTGGGTTTTTGTGTTTGGTTGATGTTCTTCATTTTTAATAATTAAGATGTATTCTAAAACATTAAATATTTGAAGATATATGATGAAAGATAAGACAGCGAAGACAGTTAAGATATTAATTTACAGATTTTCCCTGTCTGAGGGAATAACAGCACATCTGTATGACTTACTGGATACTTGTTTTCCCAAAGAGGGAATTTCTTTCTGTTATAATAAGTAAAACTAAAGGAACAACAACAAAAAATATAAAAATTGAAAAAAAATCCAAACACCAAAAACCCCCCAGATCAACCCAAACCTGCAAAAATGTTCCCCAACTCGGGCTGATTTCTGTTTCCATAAATCAATACCCCATGTCAAATCCACAGTCAGTTTGGCAAACACCTATGGCTGACCCATGCCATAGAGAATAAACAGAGACGATGTCAGTTTTATCACTAATCCTCTGTCTTTCATGAAACCTTTTCTTTCCAAAAGAGGCTTAAGCATTTTGAGCACAAATGAAATAGTGCCCATGTTCTCTACTTTTCCATAATTCAAGAGCTAGGAAGCCTGATTTGTGAGAAGCTTATTCTGTGACTTTGTGTGTAATTGACAGTGAAGGGGGAAAATGAGGCAATGTTACGCCTTTGCCAGTTCTTTTTAAAGGAAGGAATATACTTACTCATTAATGATCCAAGCTATGAATAGATTCATGGTTTATAGCACAGCCTTAGAGTGGGTTAAGAGAATTTAAGGGTTTATCACACAGTCTTAAAAGAGGCTAAGAGAATTTAAAAGAAAGCTATTCAGACTGGAAAATTCTGAGTAAACATTTACCTATCTTCTCGGCAGTTCATTATTAAATTGTGTTGGCATTTTACAGACATGGAAAGAAAAGAGAGGTACAGGAAAAAGTAATAGAAACACTCTGATGACCTATTATTAGAGTTTAAGCTGAATAAATATTTAGCATCTAAAGTATGGAGCAGAGGTAATAAAAATCATTGGAAACTACTATCACAGTGCATAATATCCAGTAATACAATTTAATTCACTACATTAATACCTGATGCAGTACTGTATGATGCAGTATTATCACACTCTTTCTATTATCACACTCTGGGCTTAAGTTTGTTGAGAGTTGTAGAGTAGTTCTAAATGTAGATGTTTCATGATGATTGGCAGAAAAATGCACAAATTTTATGAAAAATAATGAAATAATGAAATCATATCAAGTTTGTTTTTTTTTTTTTTTTTTTTTAAATCAAATATTCTCATTTGTATTTAAGGGGAGCAGAACAAGAATCTGTGTGAGAAAGAATCCATGTGAGAAATACAGAACCTTGTTAACAGTGTGCTGTCTTAAATGCTCTTTAACAAATGTTCAGGTCTGTCTTATTCTTGACATGCCCTTAATGTCACCCTTTTGGTTTCTTGTCCATAGGAAGAAGATTTATTTTTTTTCTTCATGATCATGTTACAAGTTTGGAAGGGATCAGTGAATGAACCAGTGTTCTTGTTGCATGCAGACATGCAGAATTTTGCCCACACTCTGGATTCTAGTCTGCAAGTCAGAGTCCAAAATGTTGTGAGAATCAGGTTCTCTGATCTGGTTGTGCTATACATCCTAAGGGAAGTGCAAACAAGCACAAATTGTAAGGTTACTGTAATCAGCTCTTAGAAATTTTGGGACAGTTTTTGTAGGACAGTTTGAAATTACCCTGCTGAGATGATGAATCTTACATATATTTATAGAGATGGCTTGCAATACACTAAAGTATGCATTGTAATAGATTTCAACGTCTCGATAGAGTTTAAATTTGATTCACTTGAGAACACTCTGTCTTAAATTTCTTATACATTTTACTTTAATTTGGTATGTCAGAATTAAATTCCCATTTACTGATGTTGATAGGATAAGAAATCTCTACATTCTTTACATGTTCAGTTTGTGTTTAATTTTTGGAATATAGTAGATATTTTATCCTTATATTGCAGCATACTGGCCTTATTCAGCACTGTTGAAATAAGCTTAACTACATACATATTGACTGAAGAGGGATAAGGTTTTCAAAATTTCCCTGTAATACTGTTCCCTTGAAAGAGTTAAATAACTAGGATAGAATTATGCTTAACTGCTTTCTATGGAAATATTTCAAATGACAGAACTATTGTTACATTCCGATATGTATATCAGTTTGTGTTCTTATGGCAAGAATGAGGTACAAATGCCAACGTTAATGAAGAATATATTTTTTAAAGTTTGTTACTTAAAGGTCTACTTTGGTCCTTAGGCCAATCAATTTATCTCACCTCAGCTTGCTGGTCATCTAGCCCAAGTTACTTATCTAGGGACAATTCACACAAAGAGGGATAGGTGCCTTAAGGAGTCAAGATGTTCTCTCCATTTTAGCTGTATACTGTCTCCTGGGCCTCTCTCTCCCTTGATCATAGCTGAAGAGTAGTTTAGGTGGCTTCTAGGTCACTGATTCAGGTTGAGATTTCAGCTGCCCTGTGGTTTTTCAAAAGCAGGTATAAATTTTGACTTTTTTTGATGATATATTTCATCCACACAAATAATGACACAGACCTATAATAAAAACATTTTAAGGTATTTCTGTATGTTTTGACTGTTGGAACATAGAGAAATGCATTAGGTAGTGGAAGCAGAGGATAAGAGCACAGGGACTAGGCCTGCTAAAGGAGTGTAGCTATGCATCCTTCTGCCTTCTCACCTTATTGCTGGGCTGTACATTCTGAAAATGTGGAAAATGACTGGGAGAACTAGGAAAACAAGCAAAATGCAGATGCTCTGTAGATATTCTGTCTAATTACTGGTCATGTTATTATTTCTAAAAAATGTAATCAGCTCTTTATCCTTCTTGTTTTAAGTAAAAACTGTAAATGATGGAAATATAAGCACAAATGTGATGCTGATAAAAAAGGCTGCAAGTTCTTCACCACCAGGATATATGCATGCTTTGATTTCACCTCCACATTTGCAGAGAATTTTGATGCTTTGCTTTGTCCTCTTGCCCTAGGCAATTTTATAGTCAGTAAACATCAAAGTTAATTAAAAAGAAAAACAGACTTGTAGTGTTCATCACATGTCATAAATAACATTGATAGAGTCTGTTCTCTCTGTATCTAAGTCTAGAAAATGAGGAATATGCAAACTGATCTACTAGAAAGTATTTATAGCCTGCCTAATAACTAAGATAACATGCAGCAGCCACAGTGTCTTAAACTGTTTTATGTTTTGCCCTCTATTTTGCATTTATCTAGCAAATGCAGCTTGAACTGTAATAGTCAAGAGATAATAGCAGGTAGATACATTTTGTATCATGATACAGACATAGAAGTTGTATATAAATGTGCCAAAAGACAGGGATTTTATTTTGTTAGGATTGTTGGAGCACCAGATTTTAATACTGTACTGTTTATTTCTTCATCATAGTGCTGAAGATTATGAAAGATATTTGATAAACTTTCCTCTAAGTTGAGCCTCTTCAGGAAGAAAAAGGGAAACACTAATGAGTTAGAAATGTTTGCAATGGTCATATCCAAAACTTAGCAGTTTGTGACAGCAACCACAAACTCAAAGAAACTGGAAAGGTAATTTAAGGAAGTTCAAAGAAATAAAATTCCTGTTTGCAAGATTGACCCTATTTTTTGCAAAATACATTGTGACAACTGTCTATCATACTATCATACCATGTCAGCATACTAACCTGAATTCATGATAACACAATATAGTGTTTTGTTACAATTTCTTCACTGTTAATTATATGGAGAATTTATAAAAACTGTTTCTGCCGTTGATCTTTCTTTGCCCCTAAAATACATAATATATTTGTAGAAATACAATATAAAGTAAAAATAGTAATGCAGTTGTTCTAACAAGCAAAGTTTTAGGCTTGAAAACTGAGTGAGTTCTGAGTGTCAGATGAATATATTTCCAAAATCTGTGTCTGTACATTCAGAATTATGTCCTGTTCTCTCTTTGCTGAGAAACAGCCGGTGTTCATGAGGTAGAAAAAGTCACGAGGCAGATCAAGGAGATTCAAGTGAGAAGATGAAAAGTGATTTTTTTCCCCAGGAGGAAAAAACAGCAAATTAACGGGGAAATATTTGCACACAGGGATATAGTGGCTGATCAGGGAGACAGATGTGGCAGGAATTATAGCTGAAATGCTTCAGAGAGGTCCATCCAACTAGGATGGGTTTGTATGTCCTTGATAAGTGCCTGCCTAGCTGCAGATGTGGGCTGTAGATGTATCCACATCAGTGGATATGTCTTTGTGAAGAGTAAGATGCTGTGATAGACAGGTCCTTACAGATGAGAAGCAGTAACTCAGTACCATGGGTTCTTACAATAGATTCTGTAACTGTTTCATTTCACACAACTCATTCAGGATACCAGGATGTGGTTGTTGTGCTATAATTGCTTATATATGACCTATAGACTCTTCATGCCCAAACAACATAATATATAGGTTGTCTGGATTTTGAACATTCAATTTTGACTTTATTATTCCCTGTTTATTCAAATGCATTTTTTCATACAAACATGGTTATATTACACAAATCAAGCTTCTCATATTGGTCAGCTTTCACAAATATTTTACGCCTAGTCTATGAATTTTTAGGGGTCTATACAACTCAGATAAATATATATATATTATATATATATATATAAACTTTGTAACTACTTCCTATGACTGGTTTCTCTAACTTTACAGGATGTTAATGTCAATTAGTGCAAAAATTTGTAAGGCCACATCTTTGTTCCCGTTCTCCTGGATTTGTCAGCTATAGAGACATAAAACAGGCAAAGACCCAGACTGAGCACACAATTAGAAATGTCATCACTTGTACGCTATTAGTCCCCAGTTTAGTGGATTTTGGAGAAGTCATGGAAGATTTAGCTGTTCCTGTCTCCAAGCCTGCCTTAATGCAGGCTTGACTTCTGTTCTAGCATAAGACCATTGGGGAGGAGTGCATTGCTGATATAGAGCTGTTTCTATCATCCAGACTTGGGGGAGGTGACTTGTAAAGTAATGATGATGATTTTCAAAGTGGTTTGAAGAGAGATTTTTCTATCCCTTTCTGTGATCTTGAACTGCACATTTTTTGAAAGGAAACACCTGTGTATCTGTGGCTTAGTATTTTTACCTCCTAGTGTTAAAGAAACAGAGTTCACATGTGAAACATAAGAAAAAAAAAAAAAAAAAAAAAAAAAAAAAAAAAAAAAAAAAAAAAAAAAGACACAGTCCTTCATACTCTGATGAAGATAGTGTTTGCTGGACCTCAGGTTGATATTTTTATATGCTGTTTATTCTCAGACTTACTATTAAATCAATAGAGTTATTTTCAATACCTAAAAAGCATGGTTTTCACTATTTAATGTTTTGTCCAATAGCAATCAAAAGGTGATTTTTGTTTGGCACCTTTGATGTAATTGAATAATTTTGTTTACTTTATAGAATTAATTATTATTCTGAAATGTTGAATTGATAGTCTGCATGAAAATTTAAATCTTAATTGTATAGAAGATAATTATAAATACATCTATTTAATGTATAAATCATTAATTTTCATAATTTAATTACTTATATGAGAAAAGGAATAAAATATATATTTTAAAAGTTATAACCCTGGATTTTATCCATTAGCTAACAGATAAAGGAACTTCTGAGGCTTAGCATATCCACATGCATATAAGCTATTTTGCATTTATTTTAGTATAACCTTTCAATTCATGCAGTGGATAATTTAGAAGAAAAAGTTATGACCATATGTATTAGAAGTGTATTAGTTTTATACTTACTTAGATATACTTATTTTGCTATTTAAAGCTTAATTTCTTTAATCAAACTTGGTGTTCATGCAAAATGTGTTATTTTAAAGAAGAGTACTCAAAAAATGTAAAAAACAAAGTTAAATGGTTTCCTGCATTAAACAGATGCACGAGAAATATCTCAGAATAGAGAGAGTGCTAACTTGAATGGATTTGTAGTGTGTGTTTTTACCATTGTGTACAATATGACTTATACAATAATATTATGGGACTGAACATTGATGTGACTTGATCACCAGATGGAACTCCCTGGTTTTGTGGGGTTTGTTTGTTTGTTGTTTTTGGTGGGTTTTGGTGGTGTGTTTGTTTGTTTTTAAATTTGTGGTTTTTCTTCTGTTTTCGGAAGCATGACATACCAGAGCACAGGGCTACAGTTTTATTCACTGGTTTATCACTGCTGTGTTTCATTGGTTGCTGGTTGCACAGTCTTAGTGCAATGCATTGAAATAATTCATTACATTTCTACCCAAATCTGTGTCTGTGCATTCAAAGTTATGTTCAAGCTGCTGAAAAGAGTTGCTCTCTGATATTTCTCTGACAGTTTAAAATTTTTGAACATAAAAATTCTCATTGACCTACCTAAGGAAACACTCTGACAAGTCGTAGAATTCTAAAAGTGTTTCATTCACCTGCTGTGAAAGTGATCAGGGACCAAGCACTTTATGTAAGAGTCTGTCTGCTGGCTTTTGGAAGTGATCGAAATTCGCTGTGATATACTCAGGAGTATCCCATTCTTCTCCAGTAATCCCAGCAGGCAAAGTCCAGCAGAAGAG
>VXBR01000769.1:30671-63189 GCA_013400215.1 Cisticola juncidis
TTGGGGGGGGTGGATTTTTTTTTTTAATAGTTCTGAGAAATTTGAAACTGTTGAGATTGCTTGTTGTGTAGATGACTGCAAAGTTTGGTTTTGGAAGATTTTCCAAGATTTTCCATGTTTCTTTTGAATTCTGTAATTGTAAAAGTAATAATCCAGTTAAGCTTCTTGGAGGAGAGATGTGAAAGAACTTTTTTTCAATTGTTTCTAAATGGTAGGTTATGAACACTGGATAAATTTGTGGAATAGATTTGCAAATAAAATAGCTGGCTGAAGATCATGGCAGCAAATCACTGATAGAGTAAATGGAGATCTATATTGATAGGGGAGTAATACAATAGTTGGACTGTTTCCCCCCCAGGCTATAACTACTGCCTATAAGAAATTTATCTATTAAACCAATAACTTTACAAAACTCACAAATGAGAAACCAGAAAAATCCATTCTATTTATGTTTACACTACCGAAAAAGATCGGGGGAAAAGGCTAATGGAATATTTATTAAGCACATGCTGAATGGTGTCTTTTTACATTTGATTTCCCTCGTAAATGTTTCTTCATTAAGTGTTTTAGCTCTACTTTTCATAAATTTAATATAAGGTAATGGATGCAGCTTTTTACTTTGCTTTGACCACAAACTGAAAACTCAGAATGAACAGGAAACTTTGATGCTACCTAGCCTATTACTTCTTAGACATTTTTGTCCAAGGATACAAAACTTGCAGAAGCATTACTGATGTAGTGTTAGACATCTTGCATCTAAATTCTTCAAAACCTTTAAAAAAAGGAACATTCACTGTTTACCTAGGCAGAGTGTAATAGAATTTATAACTGTATTTTCTTTTCCTAAAAGCTTTGCTGCTGCTGCTGTTGTGATTCTTGTGCTGCTTAAGAGTACTTCACCTCTGTCCCTAAGCTGCTCAAGCCTTCTTCATATCTGCAAGTCACTTCTATTGTTTTTAATATTCTTTAAGTGCTTGAAACAAACAAAAAATGCTTAATGGAAACATTTGACTGAGAGAAAAAAAAAGGAAGTGAAAAATAGGAAGCAATCAGCAAACAGGAGACAAAAAGGGGAATCAGTGGATGGGCTATGAAGAAGGAAATAAATGCCTAAATTAGCATATTGAAAAGGTAATGTGGAAACCACGGGAAGGTAGTTTCATTTTTACCTCTCCTTTGTTAGTCTACACAGAAAAAAAAAATCTTCATTGTCCTTTTAAAACATTTTGGAGAATCTTATTAGTGTTTTGTTATGTTTTGACAAGGTTGTATCAAGAAAAACAGTTTATGTTTCTCAGGTTTCTGATTGTTGTTGTCTTCTGGGTTCTTTCTTACATGTCGGTATATCTGAGATCAGATGACAATGCAGCCAAAAAATTCTAGTGCTGACTAATGCTTTTTATTGCAACTGAAATATTACAATTTCTGAATAGAAACTGGGTTTCTCAGTGTCCTATGTACTACCGTTCCTTCCTGTGCATTTCCAGGGTTTGACTCTTTACTACACATCTTGGCTTAACTTTCATTGTCATTCTGTTCTGTTTTTTGTTCCATTGGAACAACTCCTGTCTGTGAGGCAGCATAAGATATAATTTGTTATGTATTTGTGATTTTTGCCCTTTTTTCAGTGCTACAATTCTAATACAGAGTTAGTCTGTGGATTTTTCAATGTCATTTGAATTCAAATCCTGCTCTCTTCCTGGTGCTCACAGCCTTTCCCTGTTTTGGGTCATCCACAGTTCCCACAGGAGGATACCATTGCACAGGATTAAAGAAATATTGAGCCAAATGCAAGAAATATTCCTATAGCATCTCATTTGCAGTTTTGCCTTTTCCTGCCAGCAAAACGTGGTTAGCAACCAAATGGCATTTTTTTCAGCTAACTGAATATCAATGACATGAAAAACAGTAATACTGTGGTCATTTCATCTGGATAAGTTCATACTGAACCTCTAGTCTATATCCTCTTTCAGTCACTTAAGATTCTTTCAATTCTGGCTTTAGATCTGTTGCTCTTTGAATAAGCTAACTTACTTACAAAGAATGACCATTAACAAAAATAAATTAAGTGAGCACAACTCCTAGAAAATCAAAATCAAAACACCTCCTAGAAAAGAATGACAGAATTTTGTATTTTTGTATTTTCACTTCTTGTCAAGTGAAAACCTGAATGTTCTTTGAAAAAATGTGTATATTAAATTTGAATAGTATGGTTTAAAAACACACTGAGTACCAGACACAGAGAAAATTATTAGATACTGAATACATTGATTATATTGTTGCCATACCCTAAATGGGGATATAGCAACATAGCCAGTTTGTTTAGGTAATAACAGCAGTATGGAATTCAGCAAAATTCTGAAAAAAAACCCCAAAAACATAAAAATACGAGTTCAGTGTTTTTGTAGTTGCACACAGCCATTAACTGCTAATCACTTGGTTAACACTAAGCTGCTTCCATTACCTACACAATCCAATCTCACTGGGCCCTGCAGCTTACGCCTACCTGTAAATCACAGGAAACTTTGGAACTGCTGCCAAGCTTGGCAATCACAGAGACACTGGCCTGATTCTAGTGGCCAAAATACTTGCTGCTGCTATAAAGTCTATTTTTATTGTGTATTAGTTCATATGTTTTCCTGCTGCTTCAAACTCTTCTTTTATTTGCTTGTCTGTCTGTATGAGTAATTTGAGTTTTTCTAATGCTGAAATGCTAACTTTGTATATAATGGCTGATAGTTCATTTTGTGTATCAACCATTAATCCAGTGGTCTGGAATTGCTAATTAAACCCATCTGGATTGCTGCTCTTCTAAGGTTAGGAAAGCAGGAGTGAAGTAAACCAGCTGTAGCAATTCTGGTTTCTTCTTTCCGTGGAGGCAGGCACGTCATTGCTATTACCTTGGTTAATGCAGGGCTTCCTTTCAAGTTTGACTTGTAATGGAAGCTACAAAGAACGGATTTATTTGTTCATGGGTTGTGCTCATGGCCTTCGTGACTCTGTTGTAATTCCTAAAGGAGACATTATATATTATTTATTATTTTTCCTCTCCTTCCCTTCAGAAGATTTTCATTGGCTTCAGAGAGAGATCTTAATGCATTTACAGTTTGTTCCGTTCTTAGCTGATAGATCAAAGGGGAACAAGAAGGAGTTTTGCTGTTTGGTTTCCACATCATTTTTGCTTTGCCATTTATTCCATTGCCAGCCTTTGCTATTCTTTACAACTCTTTTGAGCAGGAAGTGGCTGAAGGAGAAATATCTGACTGAGAAGACTTAAACAAAGCTGTTCACAGAATGAAAAGGAAAAATAATATCTATTTCAAGAGAGAAGAGAACTGTACTGTGGAGATACCTCAGTCTTGTGGGTACATACATATGTGATCAGGATATCAGTAGATTTCAGAGCTATCTATTAGGCATCAGTTGAACCCATTGGCAAAATGAAGTTCTTAATTCATGTGGGTTTGAAAAGTAGTTTTCAAAATAGAATTTTTTTTTAATGAAAATGACATTAACTTTTGGAAAATCATGGCTTTGATTTTTAAATTCAATGGTAGAAAAAAATCATTTAATATACTTGATTTTTAAGTTGTATTAGTAAAATATGATTTAAAAGTAGTTTTCAAAAATGCTACATAGATGTGTTCTTGATCTTTTTTGTTATTCTTTGAGTAAATGAAACTATGCTTCTATATTTTGTATTTCATGATCTAATGAAAGAACATCTAAGATTTGTTCAAAGAAATAGGAAAAAAATACTCATTTTGTTTCATTGAGAAGAAAATAGGCAAAGATTTTCTCATCATTTTCACAATTATAATTTGCACTTACTTTTTCCACCTTATTGCTCAGATTTATATGAGTCCATAGAATATATACCTTTATTTTTACTCCATTTGATTGGACTGCTCCTTTAATACTTTTATTACTGTGTAATGTTTGTATATAAGTGAAAGCAGTTCAAGTAAAATAACCAACAAATAGAAGAAATTCAAAGACCAGAAGAAAAACTATTTTGAAAAAACAGTTATTTGCCATATTGGCATCATTTACTTATTTCTGTTTTTTCGTTTGCACATAACGTAAAATCCAAAGTAAAGGCGAGATAATTGAAAAAATGGAATTTCAATTAAAATTACAAAATTAGTAGTTAGAAAAAACAGTTTATAAAATAAAGTTGCATTATGCTAGATCATTAAAAGCTTGCTTTTCAGGCAGATGGATAAAGACAATTCTCACTTCAATCGGTGAAGAGCAGTGGGTGATTAGTGCCTCCAAAGATAACTCGTGCAGGCTAGATCAGATCTATGTTAATTGTTAGGATGAGAGAATTGGAAAAATATTCAGAAGTGGGGGAAGAAATGTTTACTCCAGAGGGCTGTACCAGTCGGCTGCTGTGTTTATCCCATCTACATAAGATTTTATTGAAGGGAATCTCACAGTGAATATTTTCTGAATAATATATTTTATTTTAAAACATTTTTTAAAAATTATTTTGGAGAATAGGCATTAGATTTTAAAATATTTTCTGTATGGAACTGGGACTAGTTTAAATTTTCAGGCTGGGGATGTAAAAATTGCTTCTTTTTGTTAGTTGAAAAAGCAGTTCAGTATGCTGGAACTGTTCCTTAGGGAGGAAAAAGAAGCAAGTGCAGACTCCTGGCTGTAGCCCAGCTGCCTGTTAGAGTTCCAGAGCATGTCCTGATTCACTTCTATTTGTTCTTCTCTCACTTGTTCATTCATATCCTTTCCACTGAATCATGAAACAAGAAACTGTGAAATCTTTGGGTCAGTGGATGTTGGTATACTCTTAGATCTCCAGGCATACTGTGATTGAATGTAGTTGACAGTGGATTTAATACCGTGTTTCCTTAGAGCTTTTTTTCTAATGTGGGCAGTGCTAGGTGGAAGACTTTTTGTGTATAGAAACAGTGAACAGAAATACTGTCACTGATACTATCAAGTTTTTCCAAAGTACTAGCACTGTAAAAGCAAGGATAAATAAATACTCCTACATACACCTAATAATGTATTTATAAACAAACTTCACAAAGCAAATATTCTAAAATCTATTTTGTAAACGAAATTCTGATCCGTTACTACATAAAAAGAGTAGCTCAGTTTTTGAACTGCAAACTTGTTTATTTCTTATTTGTCTGTGACAGTAGTCAGCAAGATTTGGTCTGTTGCTGGTTGTGGTGTAATGAGGCATGGATCTGTAGAACTTTGGATCTGTCTGAATCTAAAAAATAATTCATTGGCACCACAAAAGTCTTGAATTTGGCATCTGAATATATGTTTGAACAAGCAAGTACTTAGGATTGCTTAAATGAAAAAAGAGTTTCCTAATTTCCTGGTTATTAATGAAATGAATGTATAAATGTATAGAAAACTGTAAGGAAATAGTATATTCTTAAAATAGAAAGGGAGATAGATTAAGAAAGTCTGGATGGCTGATATTTTGAGCCTTAGGCTAACAGGTTTCCAAAGTCTGGTCACGTTCTCTTGAATTGTCATTCTGTTGGACTCTAGAAAATTTAGGAGCTAAGTACATGTGGGTGTAAGGGAGAATAAAATAGTGTACTACTGCATCTGCTCCCTGAAAGCACATTGCATTTACAGTTAGTTCATGCCCAGTCTGCCTTAGAGGTCTGATTCATGGGCATGAATGTCTAACTTTGTGACACTCGCCACCTCTGTCTATCACTTTGCTGCTCCTGAGCAGAGGAATTGCTTATGCAGCAGTTATTGGGTCAGTGCAAGCTGAAGCCCAAATATTAAAGAATCAGTGCTCTTTGCCCTCACTATACCAGGTTGTAAACTGCAGCTGTTAGCTGCTGCCTCATAAAGAGTTCTGCTTTTCCTGGTGTGGGTGTAGATATCTGTGAGGAGGCAGAAAGATGGAGAGCTGAAGCAAAGATCGCTTCTGTCTGTCTCCAGGAAAGCTGCTCTTTTCCTTGCAGCAGAAGCTCTCAGCTCAAACCCACGTCCAGTTGGAAAGATTTGCTCGCTACTTAGATTTGCCAGTTGTTTTTAAGACAATGTATTCACCATGCACGTACAATAAAATGCACAGACAAAGTCTGAAAGAATTTAGAAAGTAACAAGTTTGCAGCCATAGGACAGATTTTTCTGTTTATTCCTCTGGTAGGTACTTAGTGCCAGTGCAGGGAGTCACCTTTCCTCTTCTCTTCTGCATCAGTCTAGCTCCCATGTAATGTTTAACATGTAGCTCACAGTGGTTTGCCCAGCACTGATTGCATTAATGCAAGTCAGAGTTGAAAACAGGTTTCCAGGTTGGAATTTACACTTGTGTTACTCTGAAGTTAAGATTGGTTTTCTTTTAGTTTGGTTCAAAGGCATTGAAAATCAAAACCATCAGAATTTTCCAGAATATTTAGGCTTTGGGTTTGTTTTTTTTTTGGTTGGTTTGAATTTTTTTTTTTTTTTTTTTTTTTTTTTTTTTTTTTTTTTTTTTTTTTTTTTTTTTTTTTTTTTTTTCNTGTTGTTGTTGTTGTTGTTGTTGTTGTTTTTTCCAGAGTGAGTAGGACAATTATAAGAAATTCCAAGTGCTTTTGGAAGGCTCTAGAGGTCCTTTGAGAAGTTCAAAGAATCCCTTGTGTACTGAAATAAACTCTGATTTTAGAAACTTCAGGGTGTTTAATTAGTGCTCCTTTCTTTGTTTCTGGTTTGCAACAAAGACTCTCTGTCAGCTTTGGGTTAAACTACTAATGAAAAGGGTGTGTTAATTAAATAATTTGCTTATTTCTAATTGGCAAAAGTACTCTAGCCTTCCAGAGACTTATAGGCAAGCACAGCAATGTCTGCTAAGAGATACTCTTGAGCTGGAGAGAGATGCCATGGAAAATATTAACAAATCCAGGAAAAGTAGCAATAGGAACAATCTTGTGTGGGGAATGCTTTACAGGAGACAAAACATGATACTCATATTCTAAGGGAACTTCTTTTTTTTTCTTTTTTTCTTTTTTTCTTTTTTCTTTTCTTTTTCTTTCTTCACAGTATGCAATTTGCATAACTTACAGCTAAAACCCCTTGCTTGGTGTGACATTTGCAAAGTCATTTTTTAAAAAATCTTTGCTTGTTCTAGATGTCATTGGTTGAGGGAAAAGGAGAACAGTACCTGTATGGAAACAGCCTCTGAGATGGAATGCAATGATTTCACACAGCAAAGTTGCAGCATTGCCTCATTTGAGGTTTTTTTCATGTTTATGGCCACTAATGTATTAATGGTAAGCCCCGCTGATAATCCCCTCAGTTTAGTTAGTATTATGCAGGATAGCCAGCAGCTGGGTTCACAGAATGACACACAATCAATCTACCACAGTATGTTATGTCAGTATAAAGAAAAAATTCATGAGATGCAATAGGTGTTTGTTTACATTTCTTTGAAGAAAGAAGCTACCTCTTATCTGTCTACCTTAGAAACACATTAAATACTTTACATGTACTTTTCTTACATGCAAGAATTTACTTCAATTTCAATACTGATACATTTATTATGTCACATAAATAAATCAGTTGGAGAATCATATTTATTAAAAGTATTTAAACCCCCATTTTTACCAGGATTTTATTGTATACTAAAGCAAATTGTAATGAATTAATACAACACTAAATTTCATAAGAATCCAGTTTGAATTTGCTAATCTGTGCTGGCCATTTGCTATTCAACTGAGAAAATAACTAATTTTCGTATGGATTAGGAAGACTTTATTTTATGAATTTAAGTAGTTAATGTATCTTAAAAGAAATGTGCGTACTGACAATTTTTTTTTTTTTTTGCCAAAGCCTTTGGGATATACCAGAATCAGGTGTGCATGTGTGTGTTTCTGTGTGTGTCAAATGTACACAGATTTGAAATCCAGGGGTTAAAGAAAGACAGTAATCTTTACTCTGCCAGCTGCACAGCAGCTGAGGAAGAGGTTTTTAATTTTTTTTTTTTTTCCTGTTAAACATCCAAGTAATCTCAGACTGGCCAATATGTATTGCTTATCCAAGGGTGGAACACAAGTAATCAACACTTCTTGTCTTGGATTTAGAAAATATTTTTAAGATTTAATTGTGAGAAGATGCTGATGGGTTTGTCTCATCTGCAATTTTCTACTGCTGCCAGAAAGGTCAATAACTTTGTCTCCACTTCCTTGTAATGTGCTGCAGAAGCATTTTTTAAGAGTAAAGAATTGTCTTGTCTCCCTTGTAGTAGTCCCAATATTTAGATGATCATATGAGAAAATGGATGAAATAATCTTTAGAAGAGTTTTGTGTAACTAAGATTTATTATTGTTTGATTGTATTTTTTTAATCCTTTCCTGAAAGAAGATTTCATCAAGGGCTCTGTGGGTAATGACCTGGGTGGGAAAGAGTTGTCAAAAAATCTTGAAATGGAGGAATAGAATTTAGAGTTGCACGTTCAAATATCCTTATTCAGATGGGGATGTCTAAATGACTTTTAACTTCTTTGTTTACTTCTTATGTTTGATTGAAATTTGAAAAAAAAAAACAACCTAGGACTATTCCCTTCTTAGTAAGAAACTTGAAATTGATTGTAACTTGACACATTTCTTCCCTGAAGTAATACAAAATCTTTGTCTAATAAATGTATACAGAAGCTTTGTGGCTCATCAGGGTGTCATGACATTCCAGTGTATTGATTCTGCGGTGTTAAAGGGTGACACACTTGGTGTTAACGGGCCATCAGAGCATTGGGATTTGAGCTACACACAGAAAGAAGCACTGACTCTCCTGTAACATGCTAGGCTATCTAAAGCAGCAGGAGTAACCTTAGTCTGACATAGTTCCTCATGTATAAACTTCAAACATTAGTAAGATTTTTGTATAAATAAATCAATAAAATCAGAAAATATTTTTAAAATTCTGAAAATAAAATTTAATATTTACTGCTTTGTAAGAGTCACCAGCATTCTGCATTTTTTCCTTTGTAAAATTTTTTGGCATCCAGAGTTAAAAATTCAGTCTTGAAAGAAACATTTTATTTTATAATATGTTTTGTTTGTTCTTTTTTTTCTCTATATTATTTTTCTTCTACAAAATGTAATCTGTCTTAGGTAAAGATCATAACATTTTTTTAGTGTCATTTTTAGCAGCCTACAGGATTTGTTTGCCTTTCATGTAATGGCTATTCTCTTTATATTGGAGGCTAAAGACACCTAAGTGCAAAGTTGTTCCAGTTTTATGTTACCTTGCAGGGCATCAAATACAGACCAAAAGGGCATGTGAACCACAGAGAGTTATAACTGAGCATCTTCTGGTTGTCTGTCTTTCAGATTTATTTATTTATTTATTTAAGTTTTGATGAACTGGAGCGTTTTCTTTGGAAATAGCATTTTGATTTTTTTTTTAATTTTATAGCTTGATTATAATTATTGTGAAAAAAATAAAATCAGCTCAAAAAAAAAAAAAAAAAAAAAAGTGAGCTATATCTATCCCTTTTGGAAATTAATCAGATTTACGGTTTAAAAGTGTCTATAGGACTCAAATTACAGATGTTTACATATTCATTCTGTTTTGTGTTTGAATACCAGTTGTCCTGCAAAGAAATGTAGAATGTATTTTATATCATATGTTTGCTCTGTTTTCTAACATAAGTATTTCGCTTAAGCAGATTTGGTAGGATGTGACAGCTCTGAAAAATTGGACACACTGCCTGCTGGAAGTATTTCAGTTCCCAGCAATCTAAATAGTGCAAAAGGGAGAAGATAAAATATCACCATATTTTAAAGATGACAGTTTTGTCAAAGATTGCTTTTCACTCTTAAAACAAATTGAGTAAATCAAGTAATCTAAAATATCTGCACTCATTGAAGATGAAACACCTTTTTAGTTCCTTTTATTTTTTTCCTTCCCTCCTCTCTCTTTATAAGGGTATGGTAGAACCATGACTTATTAAACACAAAACTCTGAGTATTATAATTCTTCTGGTTTAATTGTTATCTTTAGATAGTTTTGAATCATAATAGGCTTTCATGAAACATAGTTGCATAGAGGTAACCTACGTAAAAATTCTGTGAATCACAAATCAGGAAGGTGATCTGACCTGCTTGTTTCAATCATTTTGAGTGTTAGCAAGTATCTACAAAGAAAGGTTTTCTAAAATGGTCTTTAAAATAGCAGAGGGGGAGATGTTATTGAGCATGGCTCTCCACTTGAACAGATATAAATGCTCATGATGAAATTCTTGTTCTTCCTATTAGCAGGGGGGTAAATGTCCAGTGTATGTTTCTCTTCAACTACTTTTAAATATGGCATAATTCTCACTGCAAATGTACATTCTCTTCACATTCAACTCAAAGAAATAATTTGTAGAAAGACTTTACTAAGATTTAAAGTTTTGTTGAGAGTGGAACTCACTATCCATAAAGTAAAAGCCCTGTGTGCTACCCACAGTCTGTGCAGATACCAGAGTTCAGGCTGCTGCTGTTTTCTTCGTGTTCTGCAATGGGTTGGTCTTATTTAGCAATCTGCTCCAACACAGCTTAGCTACTGTGTTATACTAAAACCTGTCAAGATACTTTTCTTCTTTTTAGTTCCCCCTACGATATCACATAATGAATTTGCATTATTTTAAATGTAGCAGATCCAAAGATCTATGCCTTGGATTTCTGAAGTTCCTGCCTGATACACAGAAGGGACTTAAATATTTTTCACACTACAAAGCAGAGGGTGTTTATGGACCTACACCAGGTATTTGTTTGTTTCTAGGAAAGCCAGAAATAGGAGTAAAGCATCAGTGTTTTTTCCCTCAGATACATTACATGAAGTCTTTAAGAAAATATCTTCAAAGGTCTCTCAGTTTCTTGAAGAAGCCAAGCCATTATTTAGAAATTTCTCCAAAAAAAATCTGTTTGTGAGCATCCAAAGGAGGACTCAAGTTTCACTAGAAATCACTGCTGAAAAGGCATCAGTAAAAAAGGTTATGCAAATTTTAAGATGAAATCAGCTCAGGAGTCTTGCTATTTGAAGAAAGAGAGAGGCCTTTCATTTGTAAAATGCTCTACAGTGATGCAGAAAACCAATTAAAATATACATGAAATATGCACTCATTTTTAATTTCTGAGGCATCCTTCCATTTGAAATAGAAACCCCCACAAATAAATATCTAGAATTTCAACCTAGCAGTTTTGGCTGGTGTACTCTGCCTGCCAGCCAGGCTAAACACAGTTTCAGTGGTGTCCTGAAACTAACTGGAGAAATATCTTCTCTTCATTCCCCCTCCAAGATATGGGGCATATTAATGTGTCTTATTCCTCAGTACTACAGCAGGTAATGATCTGAGTGTGGGGCAGCCATGTGAAAACAAACTGAACTGTCCTTCTGTAACTTACCCGGACAGAGAAAAGCCCGCCCTCTGCGTATTAGATGTAAGTTAATACAAAAGAAATGGAAACACACTTAAGACTGATTTTGGGTCTTATAACAAAAACTTTTTCTACTTCACTGGAAAAAGTGTTTTGTTTTTTTTTAATTTTTTGTCAAATATGAGGAAAAACCCAATCTTAAATTATACCCCCCCCCCCCCCCNATTTTAAATTTTCCCCCCCCCCCCCCAGTTTATTGTGTTAATTGAATACTCCTATTTGCAATTTCTTTGCATATATTAATTGGCCATGAGGAATTTATGAGCAAAAGGATTAGTAGTTATGTAAAATTTGTCAGTGTGTAAACTGTGCTATGTTCAAATAACCAGAGTGCAACCTAATGTGATGTAATTCAACTGATTTACAAATATTTGGATGCAACATTTGTTGCTTTCCCCTGTTCAGATATTTGACATGTGAACTCTTAGCATGACAACCTGTCCCGGTTTGGAAAGACAGGTGTCTGCCAGGGAGACCTGGAGTTTCCCTTGCAAGGGAGAATGTAAACCTCCTCCCTCCAAATTATTAAAATTTAGCAATTAGCAGCTTTCAGGCAAATATATGGGAATACGAATGACAGTTCTTTACTAGGAATATTAAAAATACAAATGTAGTAGTACAAAAAAACCCCACCAACAACAACAAAAACCAAAAAAACCCCAAAACCAAACAAAGCAAGCAAGCAAACAAAACCAAAAAATCCTAGAAACCCTGACAGAGTCACAATAAGACCTGACACCCTGTTGGTCAGGGTGTTGGAAGCAGCCCAAATAAATCCTCCTGGAGACACAGATGTGGTTCTGTTGGGGTAGAGATGATCCTGTAGAAGGTGGCAAGATGGGTCCTGTCTTCCTCTGGGAAATCAAGTGGAAAAACAGGCTGGCCTGCTGGTCTGAGTGACATTATGTCATATATAGAACCATTGTCAAATCTAGCTTAATTTTGGCAATTTTAATTTAAAAGCTTGTCAGAGAAATTAAAAATCACATCATTAATTGCTTACTTTTTCTTATTTTTTCATCATTCGACATCATATATTAAAGATAAAAATAACTTTCTCTCTTTCCATTAACAAAAAGTGGATAGAGAAGAAAAAACAATTATTTGCAAAATGTGAAAAAATTCTTATGATAATTTGACAGACTTTATTTAAACCAAATTACTATAGTGTCCTCATAATGCCCACTATAAAATAAGCTCTTATTTGCTAGGAAACACCATATTTCTCCTTGATAATGGACTTCAAAAGTTGCAAGTGGTTAAGAAGCATGGAACTGATGTTTCTTTTGAAAGGGAAAACATAAATACAAAAACCACCTTTTTGTTTTGAACTTAATTTTAAGAAAGTGAATAGTTGACAATACAGAGACGTTTACAGTATTGTTATAACAATTTAGTGTTTTGCATACATATGGCATCTAAGAATAGCTTTAGTCTTTATTTTATAAGTTTATCATTATGATGTTTCTATAACACAAGTAATTACTTAGATGAATGTACAGACTAACCAAGAACTTGTACCTTTAAAAATCCATTTGGTTTTAACTTGGAGGTACACTTAGGAGGGATTCTGGAAGCCTAATTTTATGTTTTGTTTGCTGAACAATACTCTCCTTTAATGTCACTGTTTGAGTCTGTATTTTACATCCGTGTTTCCTGTAATCTGTTCAAACAGTGGGTTTGACCTACGCCTATTGTGACATTTCTTTTCAAATGGTTGGTACGCTGGTAAAAACGCCTTCTTTCATCTTCTGACATTTTCGTCATAGTTTTTTGTTGGTGGTGGTGGTGGGTGTTTTTTAACTGAAACATCCCTACCAGAAGAGGTAGTGCTGTGATCAGTGAGTTTTCTAGGTGAGCCTGGTATCTACTTGTACTTTGGAATTTGATATAAAGGCTGCTAGGTCTGTCATTTCCCACCTAAGGGTCCTGTATAAAACAGCTAAACCAACCTCCCTACATCCTTCACTATCCCTGCTTTGCATAACTTTTTCTTTTAGTTTTGGCTGCTGTGTAAGTCTCTACCTGTAGAGCCCTGCTGTGCCTTTGGGTTAACCTCCTATGCTGCCTGATGGATGGAGTTTTATTCACCCAGGAAGGAGCAGCAGGTCTCTGCTTCAGACGTGCATTTTGACTAGAGAGGAGGATGAATGCCTCTCTCAGTCAAGGGCAAGCAGGGGAGCTGTGAGTGCTGGTGGGGCAGAGAAGCCCCTGGAGTCTGTTGTACCCCAGGCAGAGTAGGAGTGTCTGCTCTGAACAGGGAGTACTGGCCCAGTGTCTCCACAGGCCAGAAGTACACAGCTTTCCTCTGAAGTCTTGTCATATCCATTAGTTGAAAAGACTTTCCTTAACAAAGTAAGCAATAAATGTATCAGCTTGCTATCTCTACCACATCACAGTGATATGTTTTAAATATTATCTACAAAGTATTTAATTCCTTGTGTAATTCCTCTGTCTCTCACAAAAATTTCACTAAAAGTCCTTTCTGCCCTTGTATATGCAAATGGAAACCTTAGTGACCAACAAATTTAATTGACAGGTGCCATTCTGTGTAGATTATATGTTAGACAAGGATTTAAAAATTCTCCTTTAAAACAACCAAATATTAATGACTCTAAAAAATAAAATTACATTAAAAAACTCATATTTGTCTTCTACCTCAGCTTTTTTATACTTTAGGCACTGAATCTTGCCATTATTAATTTTCTTTCTGTCTTGGTGAGTATGGTATTATGGCTAGAGAGATTATAAATAAATATAATACTATGTTTGAAGTGACAAAGGATCATTAATAGAGAACACAGACATTTTGCCTCTAGGCAGATTAATTCTGGGACTTGGAAAAGTATGTCCCCTGTTCAATCAATACAGTTTATTCTCTTCAACATTGACCTTCAGTAGCAGGGGTAGACAATGACTTTATATTCAGTGACAGATAGGAGGAAAGTGGGGGTTTTGATGCAGAAATATTCTTCATATTTGTCTGTGAAGTAAAATATCTCAAATTCCTCCTCAGAATCTCAGCTGTATGGGTGTCTATCCCATGTTAGATGAATGAGAAGATTTTTTTTTTAAATGAAATAAATTAAGATCAAGAATTTGCAATGAGTTGGAAAAGGAGGGAGATGGGAAGTCAAGCAACCAGAGAGATGTACATTGTAGGGATGTGGTCATCATCAAGTTAAAGTGCTGGCAAATGTCAACTAAGGTAGACATTAAAGGGATGATTAAAAGAGAACTTTATTAAGTTATAAGAGCAAGGGAGAGATTCAGGATAATTATTACACTTAGAAGGCAAAGTTTATGTAGATGTGATAGAGATATACATAGGAGGCAAAAGCTGGAAGCATCCAAGAGAAAAGCAAAACCAGAAGTCTGATGTATGTAAGTCAAGCAGGACCAGATAGGAGTCACCACAGAATTCTGAGTGACATAGAGCAAAGTATCCCACATCTTCTTTTAAATAAATCTGTTAGGAAAAAAAAAGGTACTGTTTTGTTGGAGAATAGCAAATACAGTATTTATATTTCAGTAGAGGGGAAGATGGAAAAGAAGGGATAAAGGTGTAAAAGTGTGATCTCATCTTTTATCAAACAGTAGAGCAGAGTTTATACAGAAAAAAAAAAATTAAGTTACTGACATTAAGAGCGAGGGGAGATAGCATGAAAATTGAAAATGTCTTTACTGAAAAGAGTTCATACAAACCAATCTGATAACTTTCTTTGAAAAAATAACCAATTTTCTAGACAAAGAAAATTTAGTAATCTCTCTCCTTGGACTTCAACAATCAGTTGATACTGTGCCACCTGGGAAATTATTTGTGCACCTGAGGAAAATGGATACTACTAAAGTGAAGCGTAGGACTAATCTGGGGTTGGAGACAGAGCAATATGGTTATAATGTATGTTCTCCTCTTTATTTGCAAAATGGCTGGTTAAATACACTAAGAGCAGTTTACAATAACAGGTGCATTTCTACTGGCAGTGAGCGTGGACAAATATGTAAACAATCACAGCTTAAGGCGGTTATTGTGTCTGCACAGTAACTGACCTATTCTATTGATACCCATACCTTAACCCAATTTTTAGCTACGCCACAAGTTTATCTACACACAGGCCTAAAAGCTGAGGCCCAGTTTGGAATAGCTCATCCGTGATTTCATAAGACATCCTGCTCCTGCTACACTAAAGGAATCAAAAAAAAAGTAAGAATTTCACTTAAATGAGATGACAATTGGTTTTCTTGCAAAGTTAAGCATTATAAGAAGTTACTTGAGTCAAGAACCAGTCTTAAGAACATTTTTGCTTTATATTTTAAAGTGAAATTAGGGCAAATGTAAAAGGAGACTTGATTATGGAACAAATATGATAAACATAATGAATTTGTGAGAGAATTAGGTTGTATTAGATGAAGGACTAGAAAATATTCTAGACTTAAGGAGTTAAAAGTTAAAACTTAAAAAAAAAAAAAAAAAAGACAAATTTGTAAATTCAGTTAGGAAACTGATATGGGAGCAGTAGAAAAAGAAAAGAGAAGAATTTAATAAATTAGGAAAGAGTTACTAGTGACACAAACAAATTCATTTTTGCAGTGTAAGGCTGCATCAATTTGGGTGCTGCTGTAAGAGAGACAGGCATAGTCAGATCATTTGAGAAGTCATTCACGAGTCTTCCTCTTAAATATTCTATTATTCTAGTCAACCCTTTTCAGGAAGAATTATGCTTACTTTTAAACATTCAGAAAAAGCTGTTTAATAACCATGGAATACAAACTTAGCTGTGGAAGAGTAGACTAAAAGGGCTTTGCCTTTTCAGACTTAAGGCTCTTAGGGACGTGCTGTGGCAAGTTAAAATTGGATGGCAGAAGTTGTTGCTATCCTCAAGGCACGAATACTTGGAGCTCCTTTGAATCACTTTGTGAACCACTGCTTTGTATATTAGGGTAAACCAAAACTGGAATTTTTTTACTTTAATACACCCAGCTGAAGACTGCAGTAGTACATGAGCTCTTTCACCCTGCCCTGAAGGTTCTGGTGTCTGTCAGGAGGGTGGAGTAGATGGTAACAGTTCCTGTCCTCTGGTTTTAAGCCTCTGCTACATTTACCTCAGAGCATTAAGAAGGTAAGTGGGGAGAGATGTGGTTGCTCTTCATACATATATTGAGAATAAATATCAGCAAAACTTATAAAAGAACAATATTTTCATAACTGCAAATGTGTATATTTATATCAAATATTCATAACAGCAAATAAACATTATATGCTTATTTAGAATAAACTATATGTTTAGTTTAGAAACTAAAAAACAAGTTCAACTCCCTGAGATTGAGATAATGTAAAAATATCTTTATAGTTTTGAAATGGAACTTCATCCATTTAGAATAATAGAATTACAGATCTTTTCCTTCCAGTAAGTTTGTGTATTCCTAAGAAAAGGGGAAAAAGAAAACAACATCAAAACCTGGGCCATGCTTTTAAGGCCTTAGTTCCATAATGATGGATTAAACTGTTAGTAGCATTATGTACACCAAGGTCAACCTATGTCCTGTCAGCTGCTTAAGGAGCAGCACAAACTTCTCAGTGTGAGGTTTGTAGCAACAGAGGCATCTAAGGGTTGTGCTTCTTTTGTCTCATGAAATGTTTTTTCTTGATATGGCAGTAAAGTTCAGTTTTTAAGGAGGTCCAGAGTTTCTATGGCTTGATTGTAATAAATGAGGTAAATAGATATAATTCTTATCACTACACTGCTTAATGCAGTACATCAATAAGAAAGGTGACTGAATTTTGATAAATGTTTCACATAAGTCGAATGCAAACCATATGGAAGTTTACATTACTGAGACTTAAGGTAGATTAATACTATGTTATTCCACTCTGTGCCTTCAAAATACTTCTAGCAAGTTATAATTCTGAATATGGTCTACCTGACATAAGTCAAAGCATATGTACTGAAGATAGAACAATTATATATTTATAGTGGATTGTAATGAAGACATTTCAGTGCTTCAGGAGCAGCAACTCATTCTAGTAAATAGTATTAAATAGGCATTTTTTTTTAATATTGCACTTCTTCTGTGAGAGTGGATTAGAGTTAAATTGGATATATTTTACTTTGGTTTCCATTCCTACCTATTACTAATAGAAGGTATAGGCTTATTATTAATTTACAATATTTTGGGTTTGTTTGGAAAGAACTGATTCCCAAACAATTATGTGGACATAATGTTTTTTAAATATTAAATTCTTTATTTTTTGGGGATGAATTACTTACTTTCAGGTCAATGGCATATTCACAGTTCTTCCATCTGTAGCCACTGTCTTTGTGAGCCAGTAGTCCTCTAGTATTTAACATCAAGACAGGTTGATATGTCACCATATTATTACAAAGTGTGACTATGAAAATAACATAGGTGGTGGGATTTGACAGTTTCCTAAATGTTCAAAATTCATTTGATAAGCATAGCAGGAGAAAGAAATCAATAAATCATGAAGTTTGTAAAGATAACAGATGGTAGATGTAATTTTATGCTTGTAATGATGGGTTAAGAGAATTACTTTTGTTTGTTTTGTTTTTGTGAGAACTGAAAATATTAGTCTTGAAGGACTTGATTTACATAATATGCAGGACTCAGAAGTAGTCACAGAAAAAAATGACAAATTTAATTTGAATGAAGTTAGGTGAGATTACAACCGTATTAAACTGTGTACTAACTCTAGGTGTGTTGCCCTTTAAAAATGATTTCTTTAATTTCTCTTAAAAAAAAGTCGGGATTATTAATTTTTTTATATTAATTCAGACCATATCTATTACAGAAATTTTAATTATCAAAATCTATGCATCCCTTTGTGATCATGTGTAGAAGTCCTCGTTAATTCCTTATTCAGAAAAAAACTCTTCATGACTTCCATGTTTCCTATTTTTGCCCTATATGTGGCCTTTAGATGTGTATACAAATGGCACAAAATAGAGAACATTTTATTTACTGATTAATTTTCTTTTGTTTATTTGAGAACATGAGAATCAGCTTTCCTTGTGCAACACGTGCATTCTAAGGAAGTATATTCAATACACTTTATGTAGTTCCCCATGTCCTATTTTTATTTCTGCCACAAACTGAAAATGAAGTTACATATGTATAAGAAGTTTAAAAATAGGTTAGAAGTATCTTGTGAAATTTAACAGGAAATCTATGGAGATATATTTTTATCTGGCATTTTCTGTAGTGGGCAAAAATGAGCGTGTTGTGCCTTTCAGTTCCATTTAAAAATGTTGTAGAAACTTGTGATATGTCACATTTTTAGTCATGTGCACAAGTCCATCAGATGAATATATAATATATAATATATATAGCAATCATAACATATTTACAGACAGAGATATAGATCTAAGAATAAAGTGAAATGAGTTACAACAGCACCACCCCCCCCACCCTCCCCAATAAAACTCTACTTGCAGAATTTAATAATTAATAATTCCAAATTTGCAGCAATATTTTATGGCTGGGATCACTATACTCTGTTAAAGTGTGACTTCTCACATATTTAATGAAAAATAATTACAATTAATAGCAAATACATGTCATTAATACTAAAAGGTCACTTCCCAATGGCAATGAGTATGTAAATTAAGGAAAAAGGAAAAACAGAAATAGAGATCCATTAATAAATTTGGGGTTGTTTGTACAATGTTTTTTTTTGTACTGCAGCATTGAAATTCTGCAAGCAATTTCCCATTGAAATATTCAGGCAAAAGAATTGTAACCTATCAAGAAATTCTGTAAAATTATGCCTATGGTAAGGAAGTGTACCCAGTATGTGATAAGAAACTTCCAGGCCTATATTTTAGCATTATGGACTGGATTAGTGGAGAGGTCCAAGCATCTTGCTCATGACAGCTGAAGTAGTGACTCTCAATTCTTCATTTGACTCTGGTGTATGTGCATTTTTGTGCAAGGAAATGGAAGAAAGAACAAGACAGTAGTATCAATTTCATGGAAATTAGCAAGAGTCTTCAACTGCTGTAGAAAAATGGGGAAAACAGCACCAAATTTAACATAAATTTGGGGAGAAAAGATAATTTTCTAATTATTTTCTGTCAATTATTATGTATGGGTGCATCTATTGATGGCACAGAGCAGGGGAATGTGATCTGGGTGTGAATTTGTCTTCAGTCTATGTTTGGAGTCCTTCTGTCCATATTTCTGAGCACCCCTGAGCATTTTGAGGCACTGATTTGTTCCAGCCTTGTCTTTAGATTGTCATGCAGTGTGTAGCACTTGCAGTGCAGATACAAGGCCTTCCATCATTCTGCTCTCTACGCCTGCACAGTGTGTGCCAAAGATTGGCAGGAGACGCAGAGTTTGTTGCTCGTTAGGATGCAACAAATCTCACTGTCATCCTTCCCCTTGTGTGCTGCCTCAGGTGTACTGCAGGTTATATAGACACACACACAGAGAGACTTCCATGATTGTTTGGGATTTAATGATACAATGTATTGCATTTGTGATAAAAAAGTTCAACATTTTGTCTTGTATGTGCCAGGGAATTTGGTTTGCCTGTTTTTCCTTCTCTCTCACAATTTATGATTTGATTTGTTGACTGAAAAAAAAATGGTATCAGTATCTGTCATGCAAAAAAGATTTATTATAGAAGGTATATGTTACACCTAGGAACTTTTTTCACCTCAGAAATATCTTATGAATGCACTTAATGCTCAGAATTGTTTTTATATTTTGGAGAAAAATATTTAAAATATATACTAACAGATCCTTGTTGATTGCATGCTGGACAAGTCTACTAGAGTGTACTCTCCTTAAAGTCAACAAAACTGAATTTTTATATGAATTTGAATAACTGTTAAGTTAGGAATTTTGAGATACCAATGAACTTAAATGAAAGGTACAGAATGATCAATAAAAAAAGTTAGGTAGGAAGGAAGGTACATTTCCTGTATTTTTATCGAATGTTGTGGCTTATTTAGTATTTTTGCTGCTTTGTCAGGTTAAATCAGTGTAAACCGAACAAAGAAATTTGTAAATAATTTGGTTGGTGCTGATGAAGAATTTTACTGGGGTGTAAATATATTTCTCCTACAACCAAAAGAGAGTGTTTTGCTTGCTTGTCCCAGATGGCTTCTTGTAAGAAGATCATATTTAGATTGAGGAGCAGACGTTATTATTTGAGGACATTTGGGAGTCTCTTATGGATTATATTCATAGACTAAAAGATGTTTAATAGAGATGCTTGACATGGCTATCCTACTTTTGTGTAATTTGGTTTTAAATTTACATATATGTAACAGATTAGAAGAAATGATTCATTAAAATAAGGATACAGTAGTCAGTCATGTAAAATAAATAAAAATTATTAATAATTCAACAGTACTGGAAAAAAAGAAAAAAAAAAGCTGAAAAGACTTACAAATGTCAATGAAACATGTTATGTAACCAACAATAATGGGTTAATATTTTTCGTGTGGATGACCCAATTTCAAGTGGTATTCTAAGTGCTGTTTCTGAGGGATATATTGGACAGAAACCTCCACTGTTTATCCCTAGGTGTGCATGTCTCCTTAGTGTTTCATTTTTTCATTTTCTTCATTTTCTTCTTAATCAAAGTATATTGATCAAAGTGATTCAAATGAAGAAGGTTCTTTCCTAGTTGTCCATTTTCTTTATGTCCACCTTAGAGCACGATAGTTGATACCTGGCATTTTGAAGAATGCAGATGTTCACAGAATTATCATTGTATACTGTATGTTGCCCTTCAAATCTGGCTTGCTCACTGCATTTTATCTGGTGGTTGAGTCAGAGAGATGAAGCGGAAGAGGAGTTGCCTGTTCGTGTTCCTGTAAGATTCCTATTTTTTTCTTCTGTCAACTCTCTGTGCTGGACTATTTATCCCATCATTTGAAGAAGAAGAGTTACGTTCATCACTGATACCTGAGACATCTATATTATTCTTTCCGCTGTCTGCAGTAACTCTGAGTAAGAAAGGGAAGAATTTATAAATCACTCCAATTTGTCTATAATTTTAAACCAGCCTGTTTCTGGGCACAGTTCACTTAATTCTTTCTTTTTCTTAAGAAATATGAAACAGTATATTTCTGTGTATGTCTGTATGAAATAGACAGTTCTAACTGTCTTTGCTACCAAAACAGTTGCTATTGAATATGTTTGGACCTAAGGCAGAGAAATTTTTTGCTCACTAGTAAGATCCATGGTAGAGGATTAAGTTAGCCAAATCCTACTCACATCCTGGTAAGCAGACATATATTTCTGTATTTTTTGTAGGTGGACACAGTGCAGACTACGCAGCACCCTGGCCATATTGAGGAATCATGTAAAATGAATGTATGTGCTCGTAAGTGAATTATTTATGAAATGAAACTCCAACTCTAAGGGACGTTGGATCACAAAATCCATGAACTCTCTTTACTCTTATGTTAAGACATTGATTCCCAGGGGACAGGGTTACTGCAGAACTAAGTGGACATTTAAAGAAAAGCTATTAGAAAAACAAAACAAAACAAAAATGATAAATCATGATAAAAACCGCTGAAAACAAGAGATTCAGATTACATTTTGGATGCATTTGGAGAGATATTTAATGGAGTCAAGAATCTAAAACAAGAAGATAAATGGTACATGAGAAGGGTTTGGTAAGCAGAACTGATTGTAAGTGGAGGAAGAGGATCAGATACCATCTAATTCAGCAGTACGAATAGGATGAAAACACTCACCATTTTCTTCTTTGTTCCATCTTTGAAAGGACTGGAATTTGATTAGATAATCTGTTGAATTAGTAACTGGGACATGAGTGTGAACAAGGTTGAATTTTCAGTGTTTAAATCAATAAAGTATTTGTGGTTTGCTGAAAAAAAGAAAAAAAACAACCCTGATGATATGCTAGATAAACAAAGAAAAAATATACCTCAGGACTGAAATTCTGTACCAGGAAGAGTCTTAAGATTTGAAAATCTTTGCTCCTGCTCGGGTACATGAAAGAGTGTGTGGAAGAGGATTCAAGTCAAGCAGTATTGGGTCCTTCAGATTTTGCTGAGAGAAATGGCTGTACGAGGAAATCAAGGTAGATACAAAGGAGAAACCAAACTAAATGCCAAATGCCTATCAACAAATAGGGACATGAAGCGTCACTCATGGTACACACACAGTCTGTTTGCTAAAGACAACTGAAATCACTTGTCTAGTGTCCAGCCTAGAATAATTGTACCACGGATTGTACAACAGCCAGTATCGAAACCATATATACAGGAAACCTCTGACTCTGCAGTCATTACTAAGCTATTTTCATCACATAAGAACAAAGGCTATAATGCCAACTTCAATTTTATATATACATATATCTACGCACACCAATTTTTATATCCATTTTATATATGTATTTGGATATTACTCTACATATCAGCTTATGATTTAGAGAAAGGCTGAATATTTTTTCCTAAATAATTTATTTAGTCATATTCTTCATATTAAGAAGCAACAAAAGAAGATATTTAAATAATAATTTTCCAACAAGGTATTTTTCTTAGGAATAAAACATATTGAAGCCCATTGAAATTTGTGATGTAAATCTGGTATAACAGTGTGAGAAAACTACATTATATTTGTAACAAGACTGTATATTGTGACTTGCCTTCATAGTATGGCTTTTCAACTCAATGAACAAAAATGCTGAAAAATACTTTTTCTTCCCTGATTGTTATGCTTTTATGTTTGAATTAGCTCATCCTTTGTGCTTATCCCTTCAAAACTGATAGCCTGTCACTTTTTTCCATTTGGTGTAATTAGTTCTGAGTGGAGGAATTTATGATACAGTAGGGACTTTGACCTCTTTATTGTACTGAGATATATTATCAAACTTCAAAATCAGTAGGCTGCTACCATATTGATTTTGTTTTCTGTGAACAAAATCAATGAGCAAAATTAAAATAAAAAAATCAATTCTTTTATTTTTGAATTGATTCAGATTTTCTCCATGTGCATTGTTTGTTTAAACTTGATTGCTAGTCTGGAACATTAGTAACTGCATAAAAGAAATTAATAAAATACAAAAAAGAAAGAAGATTACAGTAAAGACATATAGGAATGAGAAGGAAAAAATGCAAAAGAGATAAAGAAAAGCAGAGTTTTCTATTGGAATTAATTATTTAGGAATATCAGAATATAAAGTTTGGTGCCAACAGCTTTGTTAAAAATCAGCACACATGTTTTTTTTCTTTTGCCTTTTCTATCCCTTTTCTTTAGTTCAACTGATGCGTAGAAATGATGTATAAAATAATTGCAGTCCATGGATCATATTTTGTGAGTTCAGAGCATTTGCCAATCTCACCTAAAGATGAGAGAAAAAAAGGAAAACAACGCCAAAATATATCAGATGTAACATTTTGCAGAAATGAATGCACTAAGAATGCAAATATATATGTGAAATTTTCAGCCTTTTTCTGAATACAGACATTTTCTTAGAAAAAAATTTAGCCTGGAACATGTAAAGGCATAGTTAAGTACTTCTGATCAGATTCTTATCTGAAATATACCAATTTTATTTCAATAAAATTTTTCTTCAACTGGATATGAAATAAAACTTGTGTCTTCTGTGTTCATTGCAATTTCATTCTTCTGTATTTAATTACCAGTCAGAAGCAATTGTGAAGAAAGAACTCTTAAAAAAAAAAAAAGTGTAACTACTGTGATTTTTAGATTTCAGAGAGTTTAGCAGTCAAGTAATTTGTATGGAATAAAAGCACTTTCATATTGCCTCCTGCTACAATACCAGTGGGGAAAGGGCAGCAAAACAGTGGGAGACCAAATGAAGAGTTTTCTCTTCTGTTACATTAACTTGCAAGATATTGGGAGCTTCAGAATAGCAAGTGGTAATACAGCTTTTATGAACTATTTCTTTCCTCTTTGCCTCCTATGGCTGTTTCATTGTTGGGTAATGTCTTTTTTTAAGTCAGAATGAGGGAGTGAAAGATATTTGTGACAAGTGACATTCTACTTTCTGTTTGCCATTATCCTGCTTGGGTGAGAGAAAAAAATACATCCATCTGACTCTCATTTTCCTATCTTTCAGGAAGAGGTTAATTTAGAGCTTTTAAAACCAAATCTGAATTGTCTTACTCATAGGACTAGGCCAAATATACTCGGACATTTCTTGCATATGTAAAGACCACTCTTTTTCCAGTATCTCTTTATTTCAGTTGTTTCATACAAGAACACTAAAAAACAAGATATGTTGGTAGAAAACTATCAGGGAAGTTGTGATATGCAATTTTTTTAGCTAGTTACAAAACAAGTTAGATAAATTATCAGTAGGAATATTATATGAAGTGTCAACCAGTGAGAAAGGGAGCTGTATGGCACAAGATCTCTTTTTCTCTTCTTAATGGTTCTACTTCTGGTGAATGTGCACTGCCACAATTTGTAGAGGCACTTTCAATTATACCAGCCACAATTTTACATATAAATGGAGAAGTAGATGTAATCTTTTCAGTAGTATTCTGCTTTCTAATATACCTATCAAACCTAGACTAAAAGATTAAATTAAGTAAACTTGCACCACCCAGATCTCACTTTAGTCTCAGGGTGATCAATTCAATTCAATTCAATAAATTGTTTTTGCAAAAGCTCATAAACATTTTAAAACCTTCGTATGAGATTTCTCAAGTTTATAAAATCCTCTGTGTTTACTCTTTCTGCAAGCTTCATTTAGGTCCATAAGCACAGACTTGGATTCACCTACTCATCATTTAAAAAGTCTGGACAATCCATGCTTTAACCCGTTACTCCTTTTACTTTTTTTGAGAGTCATTCAATAGACTGAATTTTGCTGAGCTAGAAAAAGATAGCTTTGTACTATCAAATACATTGGCTATGTTTAAATTTCCAATGTATACTTAATTATGCATTCTTACAAACTCAGTATTATCTCCCTTTTCATTGGGGAGAAATTGAGCTATTGTGGTTGCAGACATTATATCTGGCTTTTGACATTTCTTTTGAGGAAAACTATAAAAATGTGAAATGCTGTTCCATCTTGTATACTGTTCTCAGTATTTTACCTTAATTTTCAGAATCTACCTTAAGAGGAAATATGATGAATGTGACAAATGTTTTAAATCCTTTCTATCGCCGTGGACATGTCCCAAATTTGTTTAGCATTAAACTCTGTTTTTGTTGGAATGTGTTCCTGAAATATCAAGAAGCCAAAATTGAAGTCTACTCTCCACCATACTCTAGTAAATTACTACTTCAGCACTGAGTTTCCCTTTGATCTGTAGTTCCTAGAAATGGCATTTATCACAGGAAACCAATTTTTTGCCCTTTCTAAGGAATTTATGGTGCTAATGCGGAAACAAAGAAAAGATTTGTTATGACCCCTGGCAGTTACCACAGATCCCTCAATATTCTTCAGTGGTGGAATTTAATAAGGGCATTAATGTTTCTACATTTAGTTTAAAATTAATTTTCTTCCAAATCAGAATAGTTTTCACATTTAAAGTTTTAGTGTAGCCCAGTAACACTATTTTGAATAGCAAGTGCCAACCAAGCCAATTTAAAAAATCCATTTTTATTATTTATACATATAAATACTATGTTTATTTCTATATTAGCTATGAGAAATCTGACAGAGAAAAAGGTTCTATGGGACTTTAATAAACCTGATTATGCTCTATAGCTTATTTTATCAGGCTTAATTATCTGTTTGTGTTACATTTTGCAAAGTTTTTATTCAGGAAAGCAGGATTTTCAATTGGTTTTTGACACAAAATAACCTTTATTTAAACCGTGAATCTATGCAGACAATTGTTTCTGTATAAAAGGTATCACTTCTTGAATATTGTCTAGAACAATTTTAGTTTAGCAAATATAAGCAAAAGAGTGGTATGTAAACTAATTAACCACTCAGAAGTGTGGGCAGAGTTCAATATCATAAATGTCCATTGGCTTTTCCTTTTTACTCTTAGAAGAATAATCATTTTCTTCTGGTATCCTGCACTGTACTGTGAGAATGGTAGAAGCATACAAGGAATAAAGATAACTCTAGCCACTCTCAGCTTTCACCTCTAAGAAGGGAGTTAGCACATAGCCAGTTACACAGGCACAATTTTAAAAGGTGAATTATGATGATTGTAAAGTTTGGCACCCCACCTAGCTGCATAGTGTCACAATCAGTAGGAAGTAGGCATATGTGGGCACCCTTTCATTTAGTCTAAATTGTTTTCCTGATATTTAGGATGAAACCTTTTTTGGTGTCTCTCTGATTATATTAAATCTCTACAGAGAGATTTAATCTCAGGAATTAAAGTTCAAGCTCAAAATATTTCTGCACCTAATGTCAGTTAACATAGAACACTTTTAAGCAAAAATGTCTCATCACACTTGGTTTGTTTTAGCGTACATCTAATGATAGAAGACAGTTTGTATATTTGACTTTACGGACATCTCAACACCATTTCTCACATTCTCCATTTCTACGGAGAGGCAGAAAATCAGTCTAGTTGTTGAAAGGTTAGAAACCAGGAAATTCACTGTCTGTTCCTAGATCTGCCACTAGTACCCACTTCTTTGGGGTTACACCTGTGAAAAGGGTAATTTTATTGCCTCAGTCAGAGAAAATTCTTTGATCCATTTTGTTTTGTGAATTACTTACAAGGTGCAGTGATGAAATCCACAGAAATGTCTCTAAAGTGTAGTATGATGTAGAAATGCTTCAATGTCTTCTTTTCCACTGAAGATGGGAGAACTGATTTTCAGAGCAAATCCTTTTACTGTTTAACAGCTATGAACTGCCTACTGACCAAAGTGTTTGAAAGCAATATTCATTTTCATCACTATGTATATGGAACAGTTACATATATATATAGATGTACTTCAGTGCACTTTTGTCAAAAAATGCTTTAGATTTAACCATGCTGCAATTAAGAAAAAAACCCCACAGGTTACCTTTTTTTCCTAAAAATCAGGTTAAGCAAGTAAATGAAACCATATTTTTGTTGCTTTTAAATATACATAGCACATCTGTTTTTGTGCAAGTATTTCATGACTGTGAAGTATGTATATATTGTCATGGTTAGTAGGTAAAGTCTTTCAACAAATTGGAGAAAAGACATGGAAGTAACTAATTCAATAATATTGTGAAGCCATTGATTATGTACTCAGGGCTGTTAGTGACACAACGATACATGAGCTTTGTCCTGAGAAACTTTGATTATAGAGAGAAAACTTGACAAGCTGTGGGAGACCCAGTGTTTTTCTTGTTGCCTTCATTCTGCTTCCATCCCTCATTTTGAAATACTCCCTGTGGAGGGCATTAAAAAGTTGTGAATTAAAGCTCCAGGGAGCCTGAAAGAGGCAGCTACAGGCAGTGTTGTGGAATAAAAAAGGTAGACTTCCTGATGCAATTAGTCAGGTGTTTCTTATGCATGATAAAGAGTTTATAGTGTAGAGAAGATGGTGAAAGGAGAATGCAAATAGTCCAGTTGCATGTGTCTGTAAAATTGATGTCATGTCGTGACACCATGTCATGCTCACCTGGTATTTCAGATGCTTAAAAGCATCTGAAGTCTGAGCATCCTGCAGTGACGAGGAGTTGGTAACTGCTGGTTACCTGTTAAGTTCAACTTTTGATCTTTCAAGAAGATCAATTTGAATATTTTTATGAATCTGACCATAGCTCTTGAGCAAAGCTTGTGCCTTTCTCGTGTACAGACAAAAGAACTTGAAATGTGTGCAGGAAGCTAAATCAAATAAAATCTCTTGAAGTGGCCTTTAGCTTTCCTCTATTTTTCTTGCATTGATGGTGTTGATTTCTGGCATTAATACTGAAATAATGAAAAGGTAAAAACATAGGGGCAATAGTAATAAACTGGTTTGTATTTTTTTTATCACCCTTTAAAATTGAATTTAATGTTTAAATATAACACTAGATTTTTAATATGACAATTTCATTTTGCACTGTGTTGTGGAGCACTTCCATGCAACCTTCTACACTTTGCTTTTTAATCATTCTCACTGAAATTAGAACTGTCAGTGAGCAGCTCCACTTAGATTTTGATTTCACTCAAAAAAGTTATTTTGGATAGGATAACTTTTGAAAAATACATAATATTTTTATATATGTTTTTAGAATGTTTTTTAAAATTAATTTTTGTACCTTTGATTGAGTTTGTGGCTTATTGTAATACATTTCAAGGTAAAAAGTGCTTTCAGAAAAATTTGATTTATAACTGTGGGAGGTCAGTAATGTCAGAATCTCTGCTTTACAGAATTCATTACTGTAAGTAATGATAGAAGATGATATATTAGCAAGTCTTGAAACAAGGCAGAAGATTTTGAGCTGCCATTTAGTCCATTAACTTTCTAGAAACCCCTTGATATTTTTTTTTAGATTTCTGATTATATATAACACTTGCATACAGCAGGACCTATGTCTATCTTACTGTCTGCTTCAGTAGAGACTGCATTTATACCATGAGCTGCATTAATTTCAAGTGAATAATCTGTTTACTACATAGAACTGGGGAGTGGGAATTGGGGATCTTGTTAATGATACTGACCTGCTATCCTGGGAGGAAAGAAGCCACCTTAGATCTCTGTGTGCCTTGATTGCCTAGTGTATTAAATACAGCTTACATTACAGTACAGGGTAAGAATTGCTTAAGTAAATTCTATCCAAAATGCATGAATGCCAATGGGCATTTACTGATTTATGCCCTAATATATAATTTAGGGAAAATCTTCATCTGCACATGTGCAGTGTATTTATATGTTGATGTTAAAAAAAAATTAAAATCATGAAGTCTGGCATAATAATTTCAGCTTTGTTATTGTTAGAATAATATTTTTTCTCGTATTGATATGATGGGTAAAATAACGCAGAGAATTGTCCTTAAAATGTAACCATATCATTTTTTGCATAATTTATTGGAAATATACTAAAACATTTCTCTCATAGTGCATTGTCTAGTAAACACTTTTCCAAATAATGGGATCAACCTATAATAGAATGATAAAATACTGAGTATTTTTACTAAGTGATGAAAATCTGTTAATTGAAAGAGTAGGTGATTTCAGAGACACAGAAAAAATGTGATTTTTAAAAGTCTAATATTAATCTAAACCTCTAGGGGTTTGAGACTTGTGGTTAAAACAATAGTCTAGTGCTGGATTTCTGGTATTCTGGCCATGTTGAACTGCACCAGGAGAGAGTTATTATAGTTCATGCAGGGAATAGTGTTGAATTTTCAAAAATCTTTCCTATTACTTACTTCAGTGATTAAATTTTTGAAACAATATGATCCTGAAGTGTACCTACCAGACAGATGGACAGATGGTTATCCACATCTTGCAATAAGCACTGTGAGATCAACCAGGTGTCAGGTGGGAAGATTCTGGACATCTGTATCTTCTCTCTGGCTTGTTCATCCCTCTCTCAGGGCCTGTACAGATGCACTAGCTGCTTCCCTACATGCTATAACCAGGAAGGATAAGGCAATTGGAATTCTTGTTTCCAGACAGGGATATCAATGCCTGGAACTTAGGATTGGATTCATAGCTCACTGCTTGAGCTTCATGATTTTTGCACATCAACAGAATTTATGTTGCACATACCTAATACCTCAGTGTATATATCCTAACTTTCATAATATTTTGCAGTACTGCATTTTAGGACAGCATCTAAATATGGAAAATCTCTATTTTTAGGAAAAAGTAGAGTGAATAATATTACCTGAAGAAGTACTACTATTTTAAAAAATGGAAGATCAAATTATCACTAGATCTTTTGCTACTTAGTTCTGCAATCCATTGAAATTCTGCTGAAGAGATTTGTACTTTTTGTGGATGGAATGGCTGCCAATCATTCTTCCCTCATCTATTATCTTATTCAAATTAATACTGGTAAGCTTGAAAAATCATAAGTAGCTTTAGCCACTCTGTAATCTGCTTTTAATAGGAATAGGAATGGAATATAACCCATATGGTAACCTGGATGATCTATCTTGAATTATTTCTGGGATAAGATCAAATACATACCTGAGTTTTGGTTACATACCCAATCTCAAATTATTTTCATTAAAAAATAAAATCTCATTTAAATACACTTAGGCTGAGGCCATCTGTTGATTTCATAAACCCTAGAGCCTCATCCTAAGTTTTTATACTGAATAACCCTTTACTACACTATATTACCATGGAGGTCATAACATCAGAGGAGGCAGCTGAGATGAGCTTGGAGTGCTGCATACTGGAGTGAAAGGATGAACAGCATTTGACTTTTAGAAGACTTCTGACTCAGCAAAATAAAAGTAAAATGTGAGTCAGTGACTTCAAGAGGGTTTGAATCAGGTTTTAGCATGGTAAACTGTCCAACTGTCTGGTGTTATAGATGACTAGGTGAGGATAAACAGTATGCTACTTCATAGTAAAAACTTTTCCAAATAATGGGATCAACCTATAATAGAATGATAAAATACTGAGTATTTTTACTAAGTGATGAAAATCTGTTAATTGAAAGAGTAGGTGATTTCAGAGACACAGAAAAAATGTGATTTTTAAAAGTCTAATATTAATCTAAACCTCTAGGGGTTTGAGACTTGTGGTTAAAACAATAGTCTATGTTCCTGTTTCTGAAGTAGTCATCAAGAAGAACATACAGCAGAGAAATAATAACTTTGATTTTGCTTATAATTATGGATCCAGATCCATATTACACTGTCAAGAGACTACTATAGCTGCTTAAAAACAGGTCTTGCTTCAGCAGTGAAAAAGCAGCACATCATGATTAAAGCTAACAGCAAGCACTCAAATGCTAAAATGATTTATCACCAGGGTGGTGTTGGGGCACTTCTAAAACAGGGGTTCCAATCAAGCTGAGTGAAGTCTGCAGTGATACAAAGGAACATTTTTCGGATTGTCAGAAGGTGCTATGGCCCCAAAGTTTGCTTCTGCATTTCAATGGCAATCCAAAATGCTTTGAAAATATGGAATCTTAATATGTATAAAAGTGCCTCATATTTTTTTCCATATACACTCCAGCCAGTTTAAAATGAAAGAAATTACATTTCCTTAAACTGTTTTATTAAAGTTGATTGATTTCCCAGAGATATTGCTACCTGTCACAGAGAGCTGTTGCTGAGACAATTGTTTGTTGTGGTGTAACAATAGCATCACATTCCTTAAAATAATATGTGAGAATTGGACAACATAATAAACTTCCAAGGCCTTTGTGAAACATCTTTTTTTTTTTTTTCTGATTTTGTATTAAATAAGTACCAGCCTGTGATTGTGGGTTAATATATGCATACCATTTGGAATGTACTTAGTGACATTATGTAATTCACAGATGTTTTATTATTCATAATACTGTGCATTCATAGCCCTCTGTAGTCACTATTGTGCAAAAAAATCTAATGAGGGACAGTCTGTGTGTGTTTTGCTGGTCCTTTAGTCTTTTTTAGTTCTCATTCACTCAATTCACAGAGGGATGTGGTACCTTTTCCTGCATTTTGACTCATGGAGAAAGGATTAAAAATACAGATTTCTCATAATTTGTGCATGTTTATTTCCCATTGTAAGATACAGGGTAGGACACAAAAAATCCTAAGATCTTGTAGCTGCACTGTATTTGGATTGTGCTGTAATTTATCCCTTTGGGAGAAGGTGGTTAGCCAAAGTATTAGGTAAGGACTTCATGCACACTTTTTCTAGGCATAAATGAAATCACAGTTACAGACAGAAGTGAACTAAAAAAAAAACGAGAAAGCTCCATTGTTTCTGTTGTTATTAAGTTGTATTAGAAATGCTTTCTCCAGCTGGTTTACCAATTTCCTTGATTTCATGATCTGATCAGCACCAAACCACTAGCTGATGAAAGAGAAAGTAGTTGTTAGTGATTGCAGTGGCATTAATCATTTTCTATTAAAAAACCCTCATAATGTCTTAGTGCAGTAGTTCTATTGAAGAACTGATAAATCATAAGAATTAAATGATCTTCAAAAATCCTTACTGGAATCAGAATTTTTATTCAGAATTTTGATACCATTTTTTAAAATCTCTTTCTTTCTTTGTTTTTTCTGAGTTATCCTTTTTTTTTTTTTTTTTTT
>VXBR01000769.1:63224-80794 GCA_013400215.1 Cisticola juncidis
TTTGGTCTGTGAATAATGCATTCTTTGTCACACATTTTTGAACCGGAACCGGCTTTTATCTTTATCCCTGCTTGGTTGGATGTTTTGGACTATACAACCATAAACACTTTAACTGTTTTTTTCTATAACCATATTTTTCATTGTCTTATTGCATGTTATGTTATTATTTTAGTTTTTACCATGAAATGTAGTAATTCAATTGGTAAAAATTATTCTCACTTAAATATTCATATTAATAGATTTACCTTGTGTGTTTTTTACATACAGTGGCAAGTTCTTGGCACAGTGTTTTTCTTTGTGTTTTTTTGTTGGTTTTTTTTTTTTTTTTTCCAGTTTCTCACTGGAGAATTATTCTTCCCTGGGAATTCTTTTGGTGCAAATTTGATCTCCCTGTGTTTAAGTTCCCTGTTGTACAGGTCTGTCATCTCTGACTACCTGACTTTGTGGAAAAGAAAGGTGTAGTCATATGTAGTTTAACATATCTCTGACTAATATCTTGCAAAAAAAAACAAAGCAGTTTACAGTGTTCCAGCTTTCTTTGTTGGACTAGTGATAGCCTTGCCTTTGCAGAGTCTGGGATCAGTATTAAAAAAGTAAATACACTGAATAAAAAATCTGACAGTTCTGTAAATGCAGTACTTTTCTGCTTTAAGTGTTTTGAAACTATGCTTTTGATTTATTTAATGTTCAGTCATTCACTTTGAAGTTCTATTCATTTATATACCACTGCAGTAAATACACATGTAAAGCTCTTTAGAGCAAAACATAAATTTCAGTCAAAATGCTGATAAGGAGAGTGCTGAAAAACTCAAGGAACATAAAGACTAAATGTAAAATCTGAGGTAGAGATGGAAAGTTGAGCTTTTTGTCACATTTAAGAAGAGTTAGTCTAAGAAGTTATTAGGAAAGTTATTTTTTTTAATCACCTCTGTGCAGTGAATTCAATTAATGTGAAATATACCCCTGAAAACATCCTTCGCTCGGCGCTACTATTCATAACATCCCCAAGCTGCAGCCTTTGCTCTGCATGAAGTGAACAATAATTCAACTTGGTTTTCAGAGTTGTGTCATCTTTGTAGTATTTTCTAATACAACTTTGACAATAGGATGGTTGGCTCCAAAGCCCCACTTTGAACTGTAGCAGTGGTCCCTGTTTAAAATTTGTAGGGTGCTCCAGCTTACTAAACAGAAGGGGTAGAAAACATAAAGCATGCATTGTTCATTTTGATTCAGCTTGCAAAATTTATGGAATGTCAAATGAATGATATTTTGACAAAATAGCTTACTTAAGGTCTCCCAAATGGTGGAAAAGGCCTTTTTTGGAGCTTCAGTGGATAGCTCAGAACTCCTCCTGCAAACAGTCAATGCAATTAATTATAGTTATGTGCTCTGCTTCAGTTTTTGTTGACTTTGTGAAGAGTAAATGGATTAAGGTTTTTAATGGTTTAATATCTAAACTTGAGAAGCAACTAAAATTATTTGATTAATTCCTATTATACACAAGAAAATATTAAAAAAACAAAAAGAGATCTTTTCTTTGAGGACACTGGTATTTCCTAGCTGTTTAGTTCACTCCCCCTCACGTCAAAGCTGGAAACTGAAGGGATGTTGCTAATCTTACTCAGGCAGATTGATACCATCTTCACACTGTGCAAGGGTACCAAGTGAATCTCCAGTCACGGAGATCATATTGTCAAACACAGGAGCAACATAGGAGTTAGATTCTGTCTCTGGTTCTTTGTCAGCATGATAGCAGTTTCCATATTTAGGTCTGATGAATATAAATGGACAAGAATATGTATTCTACACATTGTATAAAACAAAATGCCCAGGGCAAACTAGCTGCTGTTTGGTTTTATGTGGAAGAAAAGATAAAAAACAGTTTGGTTTTAGTGGAAGAAAATATAAAAAGCAGAAGTTAACTTCTGCCTGTGTTTGTTGCTCCAGAGTTTCTTCTTCATTAAGATCACCTACTAGAGACAGTTTGGGATTTTTCTGTTTCAGATTTTTGTTTTTATATATGTAGAGAACATTGCAAGGAAGGAACATAAAAAGAAGGATGAGACAGCTGATGTCTTGAAACAGGGATGCTCACTGTAATGCCAAAGAAAGATAGGTAGAAAAATACAAGTAATGAACAAAGCTCAGCATAGAGTTCTCTAAAAGGAATAATTTTTGTCTTTTGTAACTAGGTTCCAGTTACAGAATCACAGAATCACAGAATAGTTAGGGTTGTGATTGACCTCTGGAGATCACAGGGTCACTTAGAGCAGGTTACACAGGACCTGCTCGTCCAGGTGGGTTTTGAATGTCTCAAGAAAGGCAAACTCCATGACCTTCCTAGGTAGCTGCTCCAGTGCTCTTCCACCCTCAATGTAAAGCAGGTCTTCATCCTGATTTTGAGATGGGACTCTTTGCATTTTTTTTTTTTATCACCATTGCTCCTTGTCCTTTCACTGGCACCACTGAAAAGGGTCCAGTACCATCCTCTTGATATCAGTTTTTAAAATATTTGTATGTATTGATGAGGTTCCCTCTCAGTCTTCTCTTTTCCAGACTAAACATGCCCAGTTCCCTCAGTCTATCCTCATAGGAGAAACCAGAACCCTCATCATCTTTGTGGCCTCTACTGGACCCTTGCCAGTAACAATTTGTCTTTCCTGGGCTGTTGAAATCAGAATCGACCCTAATACTTCAGCTATAGCCTGTAGGGCAGAGTAGAGTGGGAGGATAATATCCCTAGGCCTTCTGGCCACACTCTTCCTGATGTACCTCAGGACTGGCCCTCCTGGCTGCAATGGCACTGCCAGCTCATGGTGACCTTGTCATCCATGAAGACTCTCAGGTTCTTCTCTGCAGAGCTGCTCTTCAGTAGATGTCCCCTTACCTGTGCTGGCACTTGGGGTTATTCTTCCCCAGGTTCAGGACTCTTGTGCTTGCATTTGTTGAACTTCAGTAGGTTTCTCTCTGTCCAACTCTCCAGCCTTTCAAGGTCCTGCTGAAGAGCAGCACAGCCATCAGGTGTATCAGCCACTCCCTCCTATTCTGGATCATCAACAACCTTGCTTAGGCTGCACTCCATTTAGTCCAGGTTGCTGATAAACATGTTGAAAAAGGCTGGACACAGCACTGATCCCTGGGGAACAACACTGGTTCTGGGTCTCCAGATGGATTCTGCTCCACTGATCATGACCCTTTGAACTCTGCCTTTCAGCCAGTTCATCCATATCACTTAAATGGAAGGTGCTGAAAGAAACTTAACTGATTTGAAATAAATAGATTTTTCACATAAATATTCCATTCACCGGCATGTTTGAGAAGAGAAGCTGGAAAGACCCTGGCACAAAACCAATCACATCACAATGACGATTTAAAAACTAAGAACAAATTTTTTATTCACTTCTATATAACATAATTTTTAATATGAGTTAAGCTAAAAATTTAAGACAACGAATTCCCTGAAGTGAGCACAGAGCTAGAATTCCCCGTCTGCTCTTCACTGTTGATGCTAAACATTGCAGGAGGACAATTTTGTTGTACTCTCAATTAAGGTGTTGGAAAGAAGCCCGATACTTGAGTAGAATGAATAAGAGATTGTTACATTTTGGTATAATACATTTATCCTTATATAGAAGCAGAAATTTTAAGCAGTATATTTGTTTAGGGAGATGCTTGGGGAGATAAAATATTCTTTAGATTTATGACTTGCTTAATGGACTCTTTCCAATTACTTAGTGTCCTCATTTTTCTGCAGCTTGAAACACTATTCTCTTCCCAGTACTGCCAAGGCAGGCAATCTTTAATATGTTCATATCTTTAATCCTGAACTACTTCTTGTCATTAATCCATATGGGGGCTTCATCCTTTTTATATGAAGAGTTTTCCTCTTTGAGGAGTTCCTGTCTCAATTGAGCAGTTGGGCCTATTTTGTGAGAACTATCTAAGTAAACTCTTGTGTGTTTTTGTTTTCCCAAAAGGGCTAGGACGTTTCCAAATATCCAGAGAAGTACTAGGTATCTTGTATGGTTGTATCTTGTATCTTGGAGCTGCTGCTTTAGGTTTTTAGTGTTTTTCCCCACCTTTCTGATTCTGATGAAGGTTGTCTGCTGAAGCTCTTCGGGAAAGTACTACAAAACCCAACCAAATTGAAACAAAATCCTAACTGTCATGGAATAGGTATTTGGTTAAAATAAGAGAGCCATGCAGTGATCAATCAATGTACATAATTAAAACCTGCTGTTATTAATATTATGTTTATAATTATATTATCATTAATTATATTTTAATATTTTTTTCTAAAATATTATTATTGATATTATAATTATACTTGAAGTGTTTTTCAGGCTAGTATTTATAGTAGTAGAATGTAACTTAAAGGTTTGCTTACTGTTGTTTGTGTATTTTGGGGGATGAATTCCAGCCTACAAATCTAAACATAGTATACACAAAGTGATGGATGAAGGATAAGGGGATGAATCCCCTTTAGTGTACACTTAGATGTGAGTGTAAGAAAACAGCAGAAAAGAACTAAGAAGGACTTAGTTTACATGAACTAAATGTAAGAAAAATAAAACTCACTGATGCACATTCTGCAAATGTTTCATATTTAATTCTGCCAATGTTTGTTATTTCTACCCAAAAATAAAGGAGCTGTTCTAATTATTACGAAAAATTTACCTTTTTGTTTCAAAAAGACTGATGTTTGTTCTTTAGGGAAAAAAAAAGGAAAGAATGTACTTTAAAAGAAATGGTAAGCAGAATACTTTCATAGACCTTATGGTGAAATACTCCCTGTGTGTTGCCCATATGACAGCTCTGGCAACATTATAAATCTTTCTAACCTTCCTCTTCCAATTTAGCTGTATTCATGAGGATATATGTTGAGGGCATCTTAAGCATAAAGAAAACAAAGATGCTAAAACATAAAACAGATATGACAACTAGTATTTTTAACCTGTGAGGATTTGGAAAACATTTTTAGTGTAAATGAAAGGGTAATTTCTTTGTCTCTCTCCTGTTTAAGAAATTCACCTATGTTTCTCAGTGCAAAGATTGTTCTATTCTGTTTCTCAACTTTTATATTTTAGAAAGGCATGGATAAATTGGTTATTTAGGAAATTAAAAATATTGCCCATGTTGACACACAAGTGTTTGGCAATCAATTTTATGGGCTAGTGTAATGATACAGAAGAATCTCAGTCTCTTTGCTTTCATTACGGAGCATCAGGGAAAGCTATGGAAATAACATATAAGCTCCTGGCAGCCAGAAGTAGTCTTTGCATTTAACTGTAGTTTCACTGGTGAGCCTGTAAGGATGCTTAAGTCATTCTTCGGGACTTGATGCTGGACTTATAGAAATTAGAAGGGTGTTTTTGCTTGTAGGAGGCAAAGAAGTTTTTAAATAGATACAGGAACAAATTGAAATAGAACATGAAGTGAAGAAAGAAACTGTTCTCCACTCCTCACGATGAGGCAAAAGAAAGAAATAAATGCACCAAGGAATAAGTTAATAGAGGTGTATAATGTGACAAAAAAAGAGAGTATTTTCCTTATATATTACATAAATTACTTTGCAAAAGAAAAAAAGTCAAGTTAACTGGTAATGAAATGGGATGAGGGTAGACCTGCTGTCACAACACAATGTCATCCCCTTTCAGTTTTTAGTTTATTGCTTGCTGTTCAGGATTTTTTTGCTTTGAAATTTAAAATAAATTAATAAGTAACAGTAAAATCTAGATGCTAGTTTTGGTCAGAATAATAAAAGTGAAGTTTTAAACAGCCTCCTATGTGATGATGCAAGCACAAACCAAGGAACAGAAAAAGGCTCCAAAGGGTCTGTAACTCATGGAGTAGAGGAAGCAGTGCATTTGTTGATGCTTCTCCTTAGCTCACAGAAACTCTTCTGTGTATATACCTCATAATTAGGGCTTCATGTGCCTGCGGGGAGGGTACACAGCCAGGGAGCAGCCTTTATGCACAGCATGCTATCCTAGCAACCTGATAGATTTCCAGCAGAAATTTTGTGGGACTTAATGCTGATCTTTGCAGAGATAACCCACTTTTGGAGAGAGAACTATGCACAGCTGTTATGGACTAGTCAGCACAGTTTGCCTTCTGAAATCTATAGGAAAAGTACTTAGTCAGTATGTTCAAATGTGGATATGTACCTGGAATTTCCCCCCTCATCTACCAAATCCCTTTGTGAAGAGTAATGTGACATCAGCCACATGGGATGATGCCCACTAACTGTGCTCTTGACATTCCTTAGATTTGTCATTCATTTGTCACCTAACCATGATATGCGTTTTGAATCTGTATTTTGCTCAGTTATACCAGAATAGGCTTTTTAAAGGTGAAATTACCATCTGAAGCTGAGCTCTGTCAGTCCTAGACAGAGCCCTAGGTCTAATATATGAGAAAATGTAAATGAATACACAAGTGAGTGACAAAGGGATCAAGAGAGTAATTGTGTTTTACTGAAAACTCCAACATCAGTAGATCTTTGGGACCAGAATATTTATATCTCTTGTCCTTGCACCTTTCTCAGAGCTAGAAAAACATTACTACTGCAGAGTGAACATATATGTGTCTTGTGGCTGTGTTAATCTCATTCAGTATTTTAAGAGCACAGAGAAGAATATCCCTTTGGGTGTGCAGAGAGTGGGAAATTGCCTAATGGTCAAGTGTGAAAGAGTAAGGCTGTGGAAGAGACAGATTTCTGAATCTCTGACAGGCTGTAGAGACTATTTGCAGCTTGTATAATTGAATTTCGAACCACTGGAAGAAGAATTTATGTGCACAATTTCTGCTGCTTTCCATCACTGGAGGAAAACTTCACTGCATCACAGTCTGCCCAATCATCTGATATCCTCATTATTCAGCAGAAAAAAAAAAAAAAAAAAGATCTGTGTGATAGGAAGAGTATGTTTGCATAAAGTCTCAATTGCATTAAGCTATAAAAATTCTGATTTTAGCTGTCCATTTTATTGTTAGGGTAATGAAGAGCTTTCACCTTTCATACCCAAGTGCAAAGCTGAGAGTCACATACAACAGGGAGCTAAGATTCCAGCTTTGCTAAACTTCAGGGATTTATCAGAAGTAACATTGAGAGTCTCCCACTGAAAGTTTCATCTTTCTTTTTATTAGCACATAAAATCTTAAAATGTTGTTAGTGCACTCCTATTAGGACTGCTGAATGATTTCCTTGGATTTACTAATCTAAGAAAAATTGTTGAAGAAAAATTGACCTTATATCTTCTAGTATTTTTATTGAGGAAAATTGAAATGGGTTTATACATTAAGCTTTTTTGGAGCTCCAAATCTTTTTTATCTGGAAATTGAGTTCCTAGTACTAGTTGAAGTATCGGGGCAGAATAGTAAAAACCTGAACAGGTTGAAGAGAAGTAGACTAGTCTGTTAGAAGTTTTCTGTACATCTTCCTCATGTGCTTCTTCCTCACACAAGTATTACTCAGGTGTCCACATAACTGATGTGTAAAGGACTGCTTATTTAGCCAAAACCAAAACGAAGAAGAAGATGAACCTTGTGATGTAGCAGTCTGCCACAGTGCATATCCATTGTGCCTAGAGAAATCAAATGCATTCTGTCTCATGCTGCACTGGAAAAGAGGTAGTTCTATGTTGCTTTAAGCCAAGAATGCTGTAAGCAACACAGAAGAATTTCAGTTGTTTTATAGTATATTAACCACCATTTTATTTTACCCACATGGAAGTGTGGGATTGTTTGAACTATTACAATCAGTTTTAGAGATAAATATATCATTTTTATTATCTAGTTCCCTATCAGTCTTTCTACCCACCTTGAAATTTTATATTGATATCCTTGAATACTGCTATATATTTTTTATCATTTTCCACAATAAAATCAATAACTTTACTGAAATCCCTGCTAAAACTCGAGGACTATTCACTGGAATAGCAAGCTTTTCTGAAGATGTCTGCCTGGATTTGCTGGATCTATTGTGGAGTATTATTTGTAGAATCCATAAAAAATATCACTTGGTATACACTACAAAGGAACCATGACATTAGATTTTTATTTTGCATTTTTATTTTAAATACTTAATTTAGAATTCAAAGTGATATTTTTATCCTCTAAATTTGAAAATTCCATTAATAGGTTCTAAGTGGATTTTATACTAATGGAGGGACGCCTTTGTGTGGTATTCATCAGTTGCTATTCTCGTTCAAAACACAAGTGAATAAGAAAGTAATCATTACCATTTCGACTAGCTCTGGCCCCTTGAAAACAACACATTAAAATAAAAAACTCTTCATCTCACACCTGGATAAGTTCACCAGGCAGTTAAACATGGAGATACAATTAATCATTTTCCTCTTCATCATGATTTATACAACTGCTTAAATAAATATCCTTTTTTTCAAAATTAGACAGGTATGTTAATAATATAAAACTTATTCTACATGTTTCTGAACTGGACACTTATATGTTTGTTCACATTAGGCTTAAAGTCTTCCATGCCCACGGTAATTAATATATACATAGAGAAAAAATTACTATTTGGCAAAGAGGGTCTATCAGCCCTAAATCCCTTCTGGCTCAAAATTTATGCTGATATGATATCAGAATATACCATATATGACCCTGAATTGAATTATTCTTCAGATAGTCTGCCAGTACAGCCAAATTTTCACCGGAGTTGTTCCATTTATCATATATACTCTTAGGAAGGACTGTTTTACCTCTTTTCCAGTTCCTACTATCCTAAGAAATTGATTTCTGAGTCCAAACTTTGACAAAAGCTTTCTGTATTTCACAAACACCAGTAATAACCACTAAAATTCATTAATTACCACTATGGGAATGGCAGCTGGATGCTCATGCTTTTCCACTGACTACAATTAAAATTCCAAATATTTTAAAAGCTTTTCAAACATTCATCTATCTTCATTTGCTTTGCTTCTCATCCAGTTCCTCCACCACCTGCCCCATCCTTCCTACAGAGTCATGCCTGCTGGTGTGAAAATATGTTCTTTTGCATAGTTCTGTCAAGCAGCCTGCTTACGTTTTCCCTTCTGATCTAGCCTTAATTGCCTTTCTAAACTTAAAAAACTGCATTATTTTTTTTTTTTTTTAATTTCATTGGTCTTTATGCACAATTGCTTTTTGTAATGCTGTTATGGGGGACGTTACATTACACACACTCCTGTCTGCTTTGCTTTTGTAACACATATATATTTAATGGTGCAGGAAATATATGTGATACAAATGGGGCTACCTTTGTTTTGACTCTGTCTGTATATTCCAGTATGGCTGGACTTACTTAAGTGTTTGGTAAATATTTACAATGCTATCTTCTGTTCTACATGGATATAGGGATTTTTGTGGCAGAGTATGTATCATATTTTGGTATGACTGTGCCCACTGTGGCAGCAGTGCTACCTGTGCTTTTACCTTTGTTCATGTCTCTTCAAACTTATGTTTCATAAGTCAATATTGCAACAGAAGAAGAGATAATGGCATAGAGTTTGAGAACATTTTAGGACACTGACTAAATCACTGAACCACTTCAGCCAAGACTGCTGATGCAATCTAAGATAATTCATGATTCTGTCCCTCTACTTTGCTCTGGTGAAACCTCACCTGGAGTACTGAGTCCAGCTCTGAGGTCCCCAGTACTGGAAGGACATCAAACTGTTGGATTGAGTCCAAAGGAGGGCCACAAAGTTGATCAGAAATTAAAATGAAGTGGTAACTTTACCTACAGTACATTCTGTGGACAGAACAGGATCTAATTTACTTTTTCAGTTTTATTTAGCTAGTAAAATTTTCATCATGCATATATGGACACTGTGAAAGAATCACAAATACCTTTTCAGTACTTCTTGACAGGCATTTGCAGCAAACTTGTCAGGTTTCCTGTAGGATCTGTTTTCTCTAAAATTGGTATCTTGTTTCACTGTATTGCGGAGACTTTTTCTGAGTGACAGTATCCTTCTCCTTGCCTAAACCTACTTTTGTTCAAATTATGTCCTACACTTCTCATTTTACAAAGAATGGAGATCAGGGTATCCCTGTCATAAGACATTTGAAATTCTTCATGCAATCTGCACTGTGATCCAAAGTGCTGTGAACTGGAGGGGTTGCCCTGTTGGGCATCTTTCAGCTGGTGGCACACTTCCCTGTTGTTAGGAAGGCTGACAGTTCTTGCCCTAAATCAAGACTTGTTCTGCTGCTGAATAATGACACTGCAGTATCTGGGATGTTTGGCTCTCCTGGAACCGAGGTAATCCTTTCTGTGGCAGGTTATGTAAATACAGTTGGCTTCTGTTGCTTTTTCAGGACTTACAAAAACCATAGCTCTTTTATAAAAGTTAATATTGTTTGTAGTTAGTTCTGACTTTTTGTTGTTTATTTTCCCCCCTAGTTGCATTCCAAAGTTTGTCACTGTCTGAGCGTTTGTTGAGAATGTAGATCTTATTGTCAGGTGTAGTTTCAATCCTATATACCATCAATATCAAATACACTGTTTTTCAGCATGTTATGGGATTTTCAGGATAGAAAGAGACTGTGTATACTGGTATTTTTTTCATATTACAAAGTACCATGATGCTCCTAATTATTACAGAATATTTCAATAACAATATTAATTTTTAATATTATAAAATTTATAATTAAGGTTCTTTAAAATAATTTTTTATGTGAAGATTTCTATAATGCTCTGAAGTATTATAAACTGTTTATACTGTATTTATTCTAGGGTTTTCATATAGGTTTAAGTCTCTTAAGTATTACATTGCCAATGATGCATATATATCTGATTGTTAATACTTCTGCTGGCACCAAGATGAAATGCAGAATCTTTTCTTTAAGAGTCCATAAAGAGAGAGCACACAGGCAGCTATTTTTAGATAATGTGATCTTCTTCTGACTTTAAGCAGACATATAGATCCACACAGAGAGGAACAGGCCTGTAAGATCAGTTGTGTCCAGGAAAACAAAATTGTCATTTATGTTTCTTTCACTGTGTTGTTATTTCTATTATACTCTGCTTACAGATCTGAGACAATCACTGCTCTACTCAGTACTGAGTAATTGCAAGAAAAATTAAAAGCTGAACGGCCTAGTTGAGGTACTTAATTTGGAGTTGAGATAATCCAAAACAAAAAGACTAATAAATTAAAGTAAAAAAGAAAAAAAAAAAAAAATTAGTTGTTGGTTGTTTTGTTGTTTTGTGTGGTTTTGTTGTTGTTGTTGCTGTTGTTTCCCTAATCTTTTATTGAAAGCAATAAAATATAGCTGTGTCAGAAGAAAGTTCCCATTTGGTCTTTTGGATTTATGTCTGTTCCATTGACTTGACTTCAACAGTAAGAGACCCACTTGACTCCTTAAGGAAAATGGCATTAAAGTCCATTTTCTATTTTATCAGACCCTTACCTTCTTGGGTATTGCATTATATGTTTAAATCCATGTATAACTCAGTTGGCTTCCACATGGCTGCTCACTTTCTGTGAATTTAGTATATATGCATTGCTTGATCCCTGTTATTTGCTTTAATAGACTTTTCATGGATTAACAAGGAGATGATTTACCTGATTTCTCAAGTTTAGTAAGCTTTCTTATACAAAATTATCCTAACTGCTTTAAATTTAATCATGTTTTTGATTAGGAAGTGAAAATTATGTTAATAAGTAATTAACTTAAAAAAAGATGTTAATAAGTAATGAATAAGTAATAAGTAACAAAAGCAAGGTTCACAAAAGTAAGTAAAAGAATGAAAACTAGTTGAAGTGTTGTGAAAGCAGAAACCCTGCTTTATATTGATAAGTATATCCTGCAATATATATAGTTTTCCTTTTAAGCATTAAGTAAATATTGGGTGAGGAACTTTTTTTTTTTTTTTTCCATTGGGATGACATTAAAATGTGAATTCATTTAAAATACTGCTTGTCTAAAATGCAATTGATTTTCTTTTTCATTAAAAAAAATCAGGGCAAAATCTTCCAGATCTTCTAAAGAATATAACCTGCAGACTGACCTGGAAGACCATGCACATTTCAGTACTGGTTAGAAATGTATAGTTCTATAATAATAGACATGCAGATATTGGATGAAGGTATAAACTGTGGTGCTTAATGACATGTGGTGCTTAATGACACCTTGATTTTGTGGAAATCACAAATCATTGAAATTTTGTAAAGGATTCAACAATGACAAAATCAATTATGTATTTTAAATATACTGAGAATATGTTTGGTTGAGTATACATTTATCCTCTTGCAGCTTTCTCTTCCTCTGTAACTTGAAGGAAAAAAAAATCTGCTTACAGTACCAGTTCTTGCTTCCTGCTCATTAAATATCTTTTTGTTTTGTTTTATACTTCACTGCACAGTTTATGTTTGAAATGCAGTTTAATTTTCATCTAAATTCCCCTTTCTTCACTGATAATAATCATACTCAATTTTTACTTTTTCTAAAGCATCTTTTGCTCGGGTAAGATTTCCTCTTTTACACTTTTGGGTTTTTATTTGAAAACAGACATCTTGCAGTTGATTATCTTTATTATAGTTATGGTTTGTTTTGGCTTCTTTTTTTTCTCTTTTTCTAATGTGAGGATGAGACATATTTTCAGTATATAAAATTTGTTTTCAAAATACATGTGTATATAAAAAATATATGAATGTATATTGTTTATGAAGAATTTCTGTAAATATGTAATACATATATCAGTAAGCTTAAGAACTTTTTAGTTATGGGTTTGTATTTTCTTAGAAATTTTGTTGTTGTTTTCTTTCTAGAAAACTAAGAAAAAATGCTTTTAAAGTATGAAAAGTGAAACTAAAAAAATTAACATACAGTCACACAAAATTTTATATACGTTTTACATTACAAAATAAAGTAATTTCAGAGTATATTTATAAAACTACCTACCCATATAATAACTATACTTGAGAATTACTAGGAATAAATAAGAATTATGAACATATTCAACAGCTATTTTTAGTCATTTTGAATCTTCCTTCTCATTGTGTTTTAAATTCTTTTTTTACTTTTCTTTCTTTTTCTTGTATTCTACATTTTTGAAATCTTCAATGTATGTCATATTTACTTGACATCCAAGGAGCAGTTTCAACAAGCTCTTTTGATATCTTTTAATAGGATTTCAGCAAAAACCTATTGAATATTGAGGGTGTTTGGGGGTGTGGAAGGTATTTTAAATAAATAGCTACATAGATTTAATTTTCATCTTCTCAAGTGGATGAGATGAAAATCACTAGTTAATATTCAGATTTCTAGCTGTCAGGATTCTACTAACAGATCAGCAAACATGAATCCTAAATACCTGATACTCCACTCATTTTTGCAAATAGAATTATTACAAAGCCATATAGATTTAAATAAGAAAGCAAAATTTAATATAAGATTAAAATAAGATTTTTGTAGATTTAAACAATAAAATATAATATTCAAATAAGTGAACTGTTATCCTTCTTCAGTGTTAATAAATCACATACTCACTGTTGTACTGTCTTCACATTAGCAGATACAGCCAAAATAGTCAAAGAAGAAATATCTTTTATTTACAGCTGAATGAGGAACACCTGTACACAGCTGAAGAGAGTTTTATAAAGCATACTATTCCAGGAGAACATTAGTTTATATTCTACAGACACGGGAATTATAGAAGTTACAGCAGAACAATTTGTCAATCTGCATTTTCACACACGAGTTTAGAACAGATTTTAAAACCTGTGTTTAAATCCTTGTTGCTTCCCTGTCCTGGCTAATCCTTTCATTCAGTGTAAAATTCAGTGAGCTCACTTTTACCATTTTTCTTAATTCAGAACTATTCAGTCATAGACCAGCAGTTGTTACTGTAGGCATATTAAAAACAAGGGCCTTGTGGGTAATGAAGACATTTGACACTGAGAAATAACAACCATAACTTAATATTTTCTTCTAATAAATTTATCACTAAAACTTGATATGGATTAGAAAAATCAAAAGATCCAAAACATTAAACAAACATTTTAAGACAAATTATTCTGGTTTTCTAATGGTTGGGGTTTTTTTCCCCCCAGTACATCTTGTGTTAACCTTAAAACAGGCATTCTTTATTCTCTATTAATGTGTAGAGAGGTCTTTCCTGAAGAAGTTATTCAACTGAAATGGGTGTTATTATTAGGCTGCATGTGTAGACCTCCACTCAGTTGAGAGTCTAGATGGTTTTTGGGTCATTACACAAAGATGTTAGAGGATATGATTTGATTTATACAAATCAAAGTTTTGTGTGAACAAGTATGAATCAATACCAGCTGCACTTACCTGAATGAAGTTAATTCAATAGCTCATCAGTTCTACTGAAAATTATTCATTTCTCCACCCCAGCAAATGGATTGGTTATGACAGGGAGAATAAGACAGGTTTTTTATACTCATGGTAAATACATCATCCTCTGGTTTACAATATAGTATTCCATCCAATATGTGTTTAAAAAAAAGTATAGAAGTACACACATTTTGACTGGAAGCCTTGTAATGGATCTTTTGATATAGCAACACATCAATATCCATTGAAAATTAGTTTTAATTGGAATGATGATTCAACTCTTAGCAGAAAAAATGCCTTTTAAATTATTTTATTGGAGATTGGAAATCTGCCTAAATTGCCTTGTAAAACTAATCAGGAATATAAAGGAATAGTTCACTGTAGTAATTTAACTTATTTTTAAAATATTTTTCTTCATATTTATATATACTTTTAAGAAGTAGCTATAGGTTTCACCCTCACAACTAATTTTTCTAAAAGAGATTTGTTTTTATTTCCTATGCTCTTGGCTTTCCTTATTCCAATGAATTCCATAAGGGAGTCAAGGGTAACATCAGGGAGAGTATGTAACTGTAGGTTTAAGAATTTTTATAACTAGCATTCTAAAATGGAATTTTTAAATGTAAACCATACATTGATTATACATCATTTAATACATATATCTTCAAAAGCCCTTGGCTTTCACCATAAACATAATTTAAAACTCTATATAGCCAAATCCTACACTTTAGCATAGCAGATCAACCCCTGACCTCAGAATCTTGTCTTTAAAGAATGTTTAAGTTAAAGAATGGGTAAGGGCAACTTTCTTCAGCAATATATCCCCATTAGATTAGCATTTTGCCAGAGTTGTTACTAATTTCCACAGAATGAAAGATCAAGTTCATTTGTCAGGGTATCACTTGAGTGGTATAGATTTAGAGTTGTGCTGGCTGATGATGATGTGGGCATGGAGTATATGAGGAATTAAATGCTTGTTTGATGGTAATATAAGAGTTTCTCATTGTTCAAATTTAATTTAAATAGACAAAAATAGATTTCTGTGCCTTTTTGAACAAGGACAAATGAAATGATTCATCTGCAAATTGCATGTACCCAAAGTAACTGAAGAAAGTTGTTGTGTTCTATTAATAAATAGGTTCAGTGTGGGTTACAAAGTCTTTCCTTTCAAAGGAAAATTGCAAAAATTTCAAAAAAAAATTGCTGATAAATAGTGTAAGGGCCAAATACAGAGGGAAATACTGCTTGGTTGGTTTTGATTTTTTTTTGTAAAATTCTTTATATGAACCCAGAAACTTTTCATTTCATCTTCACTTGTCACTGTACTTTGCCATGTCAGAGGGGTTTCCTGACTAATTTTGGCCACTGGATGATTCTTTGTGCATACTCCCTCTCAGGTACCATCATCTGCAGTGGTCTGTGCAGCTGTAAGTCCACTGGATATACTCTGCTTAGCTCTGCAGGGCAATGTGCAAGGTTCTCCTCACTCCTAACATACCTAACAGTATGTGGTTTGAAAGACTGCAGGCTAGTCAGCAGTCCTGTGGTGTTAGTTACCTCCTCCCTCATCCATCACTGTTCAGGTAAAAATGAAGTATTCATAGGCAACGCAGTGACAAGGACATAAAAGGACATATTTACACAGAAGTGCCACACTAAGTGTGCTTGTATATGCCTTGTATTTTTATTAATTCCCAAGATCAATTAGATGAAGATTGAATTCTTTTGCCTTCTTATGCCTTAGATGCCAAATCTTGTTTCACTTTCATAGATTGCAAACCCACACTTTCTTTTATATATGAGCTCCATCTTTGATGGTTATTTAGTTATCTCTATAATTTTCTATTTTCCATAGTTCTCTACAAAACATGATTATAACATGACAAGATTTGCATAAGTACTCAGGTTTAATTTTGGAGAATATTATGCCTGTACGAAAAAAAAAAAACAAAAAAACAATCAGGTGGTTTCAAGCATTTTGAATAAGATAACTTGGAATGAATCTTAATGAAAACAAAGAAAACAGAAAAGAAAAAAAAAAATGAAATATGGTTATCTAATTGATTTGATGTTTTTTTCTGACAGCATTTCCAAGAACAGGAAAGATAAATACTCTGATAGATTAGCAAGTTTATTGTTATCTTTATTATGCATAATGAGACAGGGATGACAACTATTTTTAACTAATTCAGTTAAGATCTATTTACTTTCCAAGCTACTTCATAATGGTGAGAGAGGGTATTTCCATCAAGACATTTGTTTGTGTGGCCCTTGCTCTGAAGTGCTTTTGTCCTTTCACCTCCTACTGAAGTAAGCAGCTGTTTTCAACTCTTTAGCAACTGTGATTGAAACATTATTTTAAAGGAAAGCAGGAGAGATTCCCTTTCCTTGGAATGAAAAGTGAAGTTTGTACGTTTTAACTGTCTTGGGGGACTATTTCTAGTTCTTTCTCATCTGTCTCATTGTAGTAACAATTTAATGTTATAATAACACAATGCAATATGTCGTCCATAAAGTCTTAACAGGCTTTATTGTGAGCCTCCTCTATGGTTGCAAAGTTTGGAAATGAAGATAACACCCTGACAGCCTTATCTTTGTTTGAAATCATCTTGGAGGGTGGATATTTACTGAATTTAATACAGATTTTATGTCAGTTAAATTATTTTATATAGGAGCATGATATTTTTTCCCCATGGAGTTGTATATCATTAACATGTATCAAGTTATACTAGCATGCAATAATTGCTTTGGTGATTTACATCAAAAGATATTGTTCCTTTTCTTACAGATGAAAGGAAACCTGAACTAGACCTGGTTTCTAATACCAGTATATTTGCATGTACACTCTAGGTGAGCGTGGCTTTAAGTACACAGGTGTCAATAAAGTGGTCAAGCTTTGTGTATAAACAAACCCAGAGTGTTTTATCAGGAAGGAGGATCTTCACCCCTAACTCTGACACAGCACCTCTCTGACAGAAGAGCTCACTCCATGAAGGTGCACTTCACAAGCAGCCAGGGCATCCTCAGAAACAGAGCTCTGCTCTCTGCAGTACGCTAGACATATTTTGATTTCAGATAATATATAATTTTCACACCCCTCTGGCCTGATCTAAAGGCTGAGACAAAATGGAGCCTGGAACATAGTTTCTCAGTGACTAGCTTAAAATAATGATAAATTACTTCCCCGATTCAATTCATCTACAGAGATTGGTAGTATGATAGCTCTCATTTTAATTAAAACCACTTCCTTTTTTTTTTTT
>VXBR01000769.1:80838-91240 GCA_013400215.1 Cisticola juncidis
TTTTTTTTTTTTCTAAAATCTATTAAGAAAACAAGAAAGACAGAATTTCTTTTGTGAAGATGCATGCATTAATATATTTAAGAAAATCTCTTTTTAAATTTTCTCATTGCTTCTGAGCTAGCTAGATAGCTTTACAGCCTATTTCCTAAATAATCCCCTGGCCTGGACAATGTAACAGCAAAACTGTATTAGTAAATCAGTTCATGAAGATCTTTTCAAATTTTCTTCCCTTTAGGTAAAGCATGTTTTTGTAAAAGTCAGCAGCATACTGAAGTGCCAGTTAAACCACAGTGAAGGACTCTGGTATTTTGCAGAGAGTAAGGCTTGTTCCCTGTATACAACTGCTGGTATCCCAGAAGTGGCAGTAAATCATCAAAGACATTTTTATAGCCTGACAATATTTTCCAGAGGAGGCAAGATCTCCACAGTTTTGCTATGTAATTTGCATGCAGAAAATGACAAACAGAAGCAGAGGGCAACCTCTCCTCCTTTCTTCCTGGAGCCACAAGCTGGAACACAACAGGCAGGCAGTCTTAATGCTACACCTTTTGGCAGACAGCAGTGACATTGTTTAGTCTGTATATATGACAGAGTTAGAAATCTGTCCAGTTAAAAGAATATTTGATGTGGCAATGATGGGGAGTGTAGTACGTTTCTAATGTTTTCTGGCATCTCTATTTTCTCTTTAGTTGACACAAAGGGAGAAAACCAAACTATTTAATACACCTTCCTTTTCTCTAATGCATGCTGGATCAGAATGTTACTCAAAAATGCATGAGTCTCTGATCAGTCTCTGTAGAAATATGAGAATTATTGTAACAACAATATTGATTAACAAAATCCTAATAAAGCTTTCTTTCAATGAAAAAATCTTCAATAGGAAACTTCAAAGCATGAAATGATACCTGTAAAGAATCTGTTAATTACTGTGGTATTACAATCATGTCTGGAGTTAAAAGCATCTACTGTTCTAACACCACTTAACAGATTTAAGGATAAAGTGTGAGTGAGAGTATAGCATGCCGTAGTTTTCTATAAATGGGAAGTATTGTGAAATATGTTTAGTATACTGAATAATATTCCACATAGTACTCCTCATGCACCCTTACTTGCTCGTCCATAAAAATGAAAGAAAATACAAAAGAGTGCATTCTCAGCATCAGTGGTTTTTGACATGACTCTCTGTTCACATGAGTACCCCCATTGACTTAATGGGTCTATTCATGTCAAGAAAAAAAAAAAAAAAAAAAAAAAAAAAAAAAAAAAGATTTCTCATGTGACTATGGTTTGCAGGGTTCCTCTCAGGTTCTAAAAGAGACCTTTATAGCAATTCAAATCACTAAGTAAGTGAATTATTGGTTGTTTCTTACTACACAAGCCTTTGATTTCAGTCATTTGGTATTCTGAGCCAGGTTGAAACTAATTACTTGAGGCTTACTTAGCTCAAAAATGTCTAAGTGGTAAAGAATGCCCATGAATACAAGTGACCGAGTTCTTTGAAAATGAACTTGACTTCATCTTCCTTATAAATGAGATTCAGGTGTAATTATTGTTTCCTAATACAATTAATCTTTATGATGAATGACACACATTAATAGACAGAGAATATTTTCTAATTAACTTATTTTTTGTAGTGGTTCTGTGTTTTTGATAGTTTGAAGCAGGGCAGGAAGTGCAAAAAAGTTACATTATTCAGGGATATCCCACTGAAACACTCGATTAATTGTGTAAAGAGAAAAGGAAGAATGGGGATCATAAACTGCAGGTTTCAGGGGACTACTTATGAGGTTTCTGACATTCCTGAGCTGGCCTCTGATGTTCAGCTTGTATTAAGTAGCAAATTAAGAGAACAGTATAATGGGAAATTATACAAAAATGTACTTTGAAATATTTCTTCATCTTGTAATAAAGCTGCAAACTTTTTGGTAAGTTTTAAGGAATAAAATTAATATTCCAGAAGCCCGCTCTACCTCTTGATTTCCAAGATTTGGTGCTATAGATCTAACTCATCAAATTAATACTGTTCTGAAAGTCAGCGCCAATGAAAGCCAATAGAGAGACTCCGTAGATTTAGTAGGCTTTTTATTAGACACATTTCACTAACAATCCCGACTAATTAAGTCCTTTGGTAGTAAAACAAAGATCCCATTAGCAGCACTGCAATTGCAGAGTGCAAAGTTAGAGAGCTACCCATGTGTCTGGCATTTGTTAGCTTGTTTTTTTCCTAAGCAGTGACTCAGCTGAGAGTCAAACTCCTATTCACAGACTGGAATGAGGAAGAGGGACCTCAATGGTTTTTTGTCCCTAAAAACAATAAATAGGCAAGTGCAATATTCTCTCTGGTAGTTTAGGACACACTTTATGTTTCTGTGGAGAATTAAGAACAATACTGGCTTTGAAAAAAAGTTAGAAAAATGTTCACTAAAATTTTATTTTGGAGTAGGTTTTTAGATGATGTTTTAAGTCTAAATACTTATTGTATCTAAATACTCATTGGTTATATTTAGCATTTTATTCATATCTGGAATTAGCGATAAAATGTCAGTAAGCAGAATTTTAAACTGCCATTGCTTTGTCAGATGGAAACAGATTTTTATCTGTGTGTAATGTGATCAGCTAGAGTGCTTCTTGCTGTAATACAGGCACGTTATGAAGGTTTCGTAATCTTAGTGTTTCTGAAGATTTCAAAGTCTTAGTGGTTCTGGACAGACTCCCAGATTTAGGAGGAGAGATCAACACTTTGCCAGTGGTAACAGAAGCCTTTAATCAGAGTCTGGAAAATTAATTCTCTGTAAAAGCATCTGGATGCTTTTCCTGCCTTGTATTCATCTTCTTTTGCAGTACTTGTTTTACTCGTGGACTTCATCATAAACTGAAGTTTAAAAAAGAAAAGCTAAAACAAACTTGCTGCCATCAGCAGAAGACAACAGATGCCTTAGTGCAAAATGAGTTTCGAAGTGAAAATTAATACAATGAGTGGTACAGCTACAACATGTGGAATATAGAGTTGAATTACAATGGGGAAATTGCTCTTTCTACTGAGCAAGCTTTTTGCCATATTTTTATTCATGCATTTGATAACACTGTTATCCTAACATTGTTCTGCCTATAAAGCTTTTCCAACCATAATGTACAAGAGCTTTGTTTTTCCCTTCACTGTGATGACTCTGTCCTTTGGTATTTTTCATGGCTTGACACGAGGCAGTAATGGTTCTATTAGCTGCACTGTATCTGCTGAGCTTGCTGTTTTCAGGGAGCATGTCATCACCAGTGCCTTTCTGCAGCTTCCTTATTAGCATGTGCCCTTTACTGACTCTGCAGGAGCTATCACCTAGAATTAAATATTTTCTGCTAGACCTGTCCTTACTCTGTGCAAAAATGATTACAATCCATTATGCCACCCTTTTGCTGACAGGCAGATACCACTGAGATTGCAATAAAATTGCTCCACATTTAAATACAACACTAGCTTGCTGCACCGAGTATTTTGATAAAAGGAAATGTTGGAAAAAATCCTTTCAGTTCACTAATTAATGATGAACTTTTGAGAAGAAAAATGTAGATATTTATTAAAATTATAGTGTCAGCTATGCTGTATAGTTGTGGTAAACATAAAAATGAAAAACAAACATTTTTACTCCATTAAGATTGTTAATAAGGTATAGAATAGCACAGACATTTAGAAGGTACAGATATTGTAATGGAAAACAAAAGCTTTGAAATCATCCAAATTAATTTTTCCTTTAATATGAAAGACAAATGAAGTAATATTTAGCATTTCCTACTGCAATTTCTTTACACCTCAAAAAAAATCCTATGTGCAGCCTATTTTAAAGCTTTTTCAATGAAACACTGTTGCTGTCATTATTGATTTGAATATAAAATTTTCTTTTTTTTGACATATTTGTCTTCCTTTCAAACTATATTCCTATAGAACCTCAAGGGTGTCATTCTACAGTTACCTTTATTTTTAGCAAGACACCACCTCCAGCATTGTAGAAGATTTGATGTGAACTTCTCCCAGTGGGTGTAATGCTCTTGCAGCTTCTTTGGAGCTGGTAGGAATTGTTGCTGCAAACATAAGAGATGGCAGCTAAAACCCCCCAAAGTAGGTGCTTTCTATTTGGCTATTTTACTTCTAAAAATACTGCTCCATGAGTAAAATACTTCTTGAACTTAAAGCCTCTTACATCACTACACTGTCGTACAGACAGGACTATTCTACTATGGCACAATAAAGTCATTTCTGTATGTGAAAGCCTAAGGACCCATTTTGTAATTCCAACACTCATTGCTTACATGAGCATGCTGCTTTGCCTTATCTACATCACCCTTAACAGCCTTAATAATTTTAACTGTGATCAGACTCAGTCCTTCTATTTCTGAAGAATGGCACTTTATAGATGAAATAAGGAAAACTCCCTTTGAAGAATTTACCGTATAAACATATCAGTACATTCCTAACCTATATTTTGTAAAATGTTCTACATTTTTTCCTTGAGGGATGTCTTTCTTTAGCATCCAGCTGTTTTTTCATGTTTTACACATGAACCTGCACGCACCACAAGGAAGGATAGATCACTGTCACATTAAAATTTGTGTGCCTGCTTCATAAAAGTCATATGCTTCATTTACATGGGATGATCATCTACAAAGAAATATAGTGTGCAATATATCACTTGAAAATTAATATCCATTTTGGTGAACACCTGCCTTATTATGACATTGCAGCTTATGTATGAAGTGTCTGAAGCCTAGAAATGGACCAGTTCGAATAGGTCTTCATAGGATTTGGCAATGTTTAAAGACATTTTCATCCCAGCATTTTTGTATCTAAAAAGTAAACAAAGTCCTATTTCAGAGATTTTCTGAATCATAAAACATAATTAAATGCATGTGTTTTCTGCCATCTCATTTTGCCTGTGTATATTATCTGATGAATCCCTGTATATTTTTTATACAGTGTTTCTGATATCAGGGCCTTACCAAGACTTATTTCCCTAAGTTTTCCCGAAAGTTGATTTGCTTCTTGTTGAAACCATAGAACTAGAACTATTAACCACTTTGCAATTAAACTATTAACTATTAACCCTTACAATTAAAAGAACCCCTCAAAATTCAACCCTGTATATTATTGTCGCTATTCTAAATGATATACAATATGTTTCAAGAGAGACCCTGCATCCCATATTCACATTTAAATCAAGCTGAAATTAGGGTGAAATTAAGTTAGCCATGCTTAACATGATTGGGTTATGAAATTAAGGTTGATAGCAAGACTACATGAACTGCAGCTGTGGAATATACAGCTTAAACTAATTCAAATGTGGCTTCCTCAGAGGACTCACGTCAGTGGTAGGAGACCTGTACTGAATCAGGGTAGTCTGAATCAGAGAGAGTTGATTAGCTTCTCATTAAAATGACATTAACAACTATTTTGGGACCACCCTGGTGCTCAGAAAGTTCCATTCTGCACAGGAACTTTCATGAAAGGCTGAGGCACTGTTTTTACTACCTACCTGTGAAATATAAGGCTCCTCTGACTACTGATTATGTATCACATGTCTCTTGGTCAAATGGGCATATTGGTACAGACTCTAAGGTCCTACACCCATGACACAGCATAAGGTCTAGAAACTATTTGTGCTGAAGTTCATGGAAAAAGGCCATTAAACTCAAGGATTGTATTTGTAAACATTGTGTGTAATATACTTGAAAAGCCTTTTTGTATCAGCTAGGATTTGATGCCCTTTACCGAAAATAATCATGTAGATCCAGGGTCTGTATGAGCAAGTCTCTTGAACTCTTTAGTGCTGTGAACATGCACTAAAATGGAGCTAAATGCCTGCAGGGAGGAACTGACAGAAGCTGGGACCTGCTTTCCCATTATACTTTCTGGCAGCTACCAACTCGTGTCTTCCAAGTGTGTAGGAAGATATGTGTTGTATTTATTTATTTATTTTTCACTGCACCTGCTTTGTAGACTGTTTGCTGCTCCCTGAACTACCAGTCATCTGTAGATCAAAGCTGAAATAAGAATGTATTAGTGGATCCTGGTGTAAGCCCAAAAAGTGGGAATATATTATATCTTACATCTCAAATTACTGCTTTTGTTGGGAAAAACACGGAAATACGCTCACCATATTGAACCACTAGAGAGAAATAATTTATTGAGATATTCTAGGAACCAACACTGGTCCTAAGGGCCTAAATCACTGGGGCTCCAAGTTCTACCTTCACTGAAGGGAAAACAGGGACAAAAGCTGTAGCAACAGAAAGATCTATGGTACTGGAACTAGATATAGTATTTGTAGCCAGACTACACATAGGGAATGTATAAACATATGGATCCAGCATGATCCAAACACAGATGATTGTCCACTCAGGGAACTCCAACAGAGCCATAAGTGCTCCCAGTTATTTCTCTGAGGCTGACAGTACACAGTGTATTTATTACCTTGTTCCTGTGACAGAGTAGATTCACCTGAATCAGAAATGGTTGACAAGTTTGGTCTTATACAGAAATGAATATTTTAGCTCCAACTTTATGTTACTTTTTTGTGTTTCATTTTGGCCTAGATGTCACATCCTTCTTGATATGACAATTGTTCCACTGATGCTAAGTAATTTACAGGTTTTATATATATATATATATATATATATATATATGCATGTATGTACATATATGCAATCATTTATATACACAGGCTAATACATAGATTTTATGTCTAACCATTTAGATGATGTGATTATGGTTGAAACGTTCTGAGGTTTTTTTTTGTTTGTTTAAATAGTACATATGGTTCCATGGGGAAAAAATGTCCAGGATCAGGAAGGTAGAATTTAGAAACAAGGAATGAGAAATACAGTATTTTTTTTTATATTTAAATAATTTTATTATAATTTTTATTAATTTATAATAATATATTATTATCTATAATTATAATTTATTATTATAATATTAAAACTGGGAATTAAAGAAATTGTTAGTCTGTTAGATGAGTTTTATCCTCAGTATCTGTACCATGTTAATAAATTGAGAATTGTATCAAATTTTTTCTACACAAGAGAAACTATTTTGCTTTCTAGCACATTCAATTGTTTAATAATCTTATACTACCATCAACAGCAGTTACATTCAGCTACACAAAATTTTCCTGTATAGACGTATCCCTAACCAAAGGTTTACAAACTCCCATCAGTTACAGGCAAAATTTTCAGATGACAGGCTTGTAATGCCACATTTAGAATTAGCAAGATAATTTTGCATTTAAATTTTCTGAATGCTATTCAACTCATCAATCCATTTTTTTTTTTGGATTTAGCTTTTTTTATATTGACCTTCCAGAAAGTAAAAATTGCCCTTCTGCCCAAGAAGTGTGAAGCAGACATTATAATTTTCAGCAATAAGGCCTAACCAGGAGATACTTTTCTACATTACCCTAAATATTGCATCATTTACATAATAGATTAACAGTCTGTTTCACACTTTGCAATTCTCTGCACAATTTCCACTTGAAGCTTTAAAAATTTAAATAGCTCATGAATTGAAATTAGATATTATTGCATTCTGGATGTGTATGCAGTGTGTACATTGTCTATGGTTTCAAAAAAGAAGGCCTGCTTATGGAAGTAATTCCTTTAATTTAATACTTTTTGTGTGTTTGTATAGTTTCTATTCAGAAATTTTCACCTTTTACAGGTTAATTACTGCTGAGCTGTATTTTTCACTAAGAGTAAATAAATTAAGTGGTACTTAAATAGGAAGCAAAATGAAGTATGTTCTAATGACTGATACCTAATCCAAAAAATTATTATTTTTTAAAAGGGATACTCTTGGTGAATAATTTTCATCCTAAATATTTGGATTCTTATTGTACATGAAATTAGGTCCAAAGCATCTAACAAGAAGCAGCTTCATGGTTTCAGTAAAGTGCTATTGTTCTGAAACCATTAATTATTTCTGGTCCCAAGAATAAGGAATTTCTGCCTTTAGAGAATGCATTTGTAAAATGAAAAAAAAAATGCAGCAATGTGTATATGTGCATAATCTGCATACTTACATGCATTTGAATTTAAATTATGTAATTTGATTTATGTTAAACAAACAAACAAACAGCTTTACACATTTCAATTTGCAGTTTTATTTAATTTGTAAGAACCAAGGAAGAAGCACAGCGGTATTTAGAAATACAGATTTTTGTAATACTCTTTTGGATACAAAACCCTTTCCACATTTTTCCCCATCACTTTTCAACATCATGCATTATGAAAGAAAATGCAAAAGAATGGGAATGCTAGTAAAGCTGAGTTATTGACAGAAGAGAGAGGGCACAGGAAAACCAGCTTGTCTTTTGCAGCGTGTACTGCAGCAAGGAAGGTGCTTGGTGGCTACTGTGTGTCTATGACAGTCTTGGCCCTGGTTCACCCTGGCATGGGAGTAAGCAAAGCAAAAAAAGACAGTTTAATAAAATACTTTTCACTGTGTTTTGAAATCACTCTTAACGTGCAAAGGAATCCTTTTAATAACTCTTATTCCTGTAGCATATCAAAGGTGAACATTAAAACCAAGAAATATGAAATAGAGTGTGTCCTGCTAAACACATGTAATTTCTGTTTTGCTCTGTCCTCAGAAAAATGTGCTCTGTTAATTCTGTTGATTTATAAGTATATATTGTTTCAGCTATTTGTTTGTACAACTATCCTTGGGTTTCTCTAATTTGCTGGGAGGATCAGGGTGGTTTTATTACATTTGTATAGATGTATAGCTGCTCAGGTGATCCATGAGCCTAATGAAAAAAACCTAACATTCCAAAATGGTGATTTTAAAAGAATGATCTCAAACTTGCTGCCAGACAGACTTTTGTTATCACAGTGTTATCTAAATTGGAATATATTACTCTTGCATACATGCAGCTCTTGCTTGTGTAGTGTGAATAATGGACATATGGAACTGTAAATACTACAGAGAAAGTGTGGAATCTTTCTGTAGTGAAGTCTTGCTCAAGCCATAGATAGACATGAGAAATAGTTGTCTTTCCTCTGTGTGAATTGGAATGCAAATTCTCAGTGTCCTGTAGAACTGTACCTTGTTTCTGCAGGTGGCAAGAGTGAGGAGTAAATTGTGGCATTCCTGTGCTGTCATGTCCACTTACACCACTGATAATAATGCCAGCCTGATTAATGTGTCTGTTCTAATGACTCTCTTTTTGAATAAGCTTCAAAAGGTCTTGTTGTTTTACTTCAGTGCTTCTTGAGGCTGATTGTACCTGACATACCTCAGGCACAGAGGGTTTGTCTGCCTCAGCATACTGGAATGTTCTTGGCTACTTGATGTAAAATTAAGATCTTTAAGGTGTAGAAACAAGAATTCAGTACAACCCGTAGAGCAGAGACACGGAATCTGAGAGGAAAGCCTTATTCTGCTTTCAGATGTTTTGGGAATTTCCAGTGGGAGTCTATAACATTCTTTGAGCAGAATGATCAATTTTGTGGTAAAGAACAATGAGCAGAAAATAAAATATAAAAGGGGGGAAAAATCTCAGAGAAGACTTTAATTTCATCTTGATTGAGTGGATTTAGACATAATTGAAGAGCTGTTGTTGCTGGTGGCTGCCTGCAATGAAAAGTTTTGCTTTTATAGCTTCCTTCAAGGGCATGACAGTCATTGTGGGGCTGCCTGCTTTCAAATTAGACAGTATCAAGAAGAGTCAGGAATGTGGAGAAGGGGAGGGTAATTATTGTGAGCTTATTCATTACCAAGCAAAGTTTTTGAAGACTGATGATCAATTTACTTAACGGTATGAATAGCTGGATAACTTTAAAAATGTGCTAATTTTTGTTTCTTCCACCTGACTGTGCTTTGTTGAGGTTTTCTGTAAGTTTTGAAAGAATATATAAGTCAGTTTACTAAATCAGAATTAAATATGCTGAGAAAAAGGAGCAACAACAACATAAATTTTCCTGGGAATTAAAACCATTTTTTTTTATTATTAAGAAATATTAGAATTTATTTTGAGATATATTTCTACAGTGAAACCATCAAATTTTTATATTTACTTCAAAATCTGTTTCCAGATGTTTTGTCATATGACTGCTATGTGACCTGTTACGATGATATTTATTGATGTATCATGGTTATCTGAAATTACTAGTTGTTCTCAGCAGTCAGTATCTGAGTAAGAATAGTGAACATCAAAAAATTATCTTTATTTGATTCTCCGTGTAATTTTTCCTTAAACTTGAAGTATTTTCTAGTTGTTTTTAGTTTAATTCATTAAAAAAAAAAGCTTCTTCAAACAAATTTTTCAACCAATTACATACAATAAGTAACAGAAATTAAAGGATTTTTAAGAGTTGACAATCTCAAATTTTATTTAATTCCTCCAAAAAAAAAAAAAAA
>VXBR01000769.1:98165-136652 GCA_013400215.1 Cisticola juncidis
ATATACACATATATAGATAGATAGGAAATTTCTCTCAGCAAGTTCAATGAGAAATTTTTCAGATAATTTTACAAAAAATTATTCACCAAATTTTTTTACTAAGAAATATTCAGAAATATAGACTTAACAAAGATCTTCCAGTAGCTGAACATCCCTTGCTATGTGCCTATGCCCACACAGGTTTTTTTCCCCCCTTTTTCATATTGCAGTAGAAAGAAAGAAAAATCTGCAGAAAATTATTAAAAATAAAGAGCAATATTTTTAATGAGCTTAGACTATAGACAATCCTCTTCTATTTCAGCTCTTCTCAAAAGAGTTGAGGAAGGAATTTGAGTTTTCTTTTAAGAACTATGTTAGGGTATGACCAAGAGACATTCAAGACACTAGAGATAAGGTCTGTCAGCAGTTCCATTTATAACCCCACTCTGTCTCTCCACACGGTTTTAAAAGCTTTTTGAATTGATTTTTAGATGCTTTGGCAGCATCCATCTTATCGCTGGTTACGTACAACATATAAAAATAAAATTAAAACTTAATGAGGTTGGTGATAAGTGAACAAGTCCACTGAACTTCACAGAGCAATGCCTATCCTTACAGGATATTAATAGCAGCTTCTCCTCCTTTAGCAGCTGTACACTTAGACCATTAACAAGAAGTTTATCTGAGGTCAAAACTCATTTATATATTTTAGCTTTTATTTCAGAGATACATAGATATGTTTATTTTTACAAGTCCTTTTTTAAAAAAATTAAGGTTAAATTTCATATAGGGAACTTACTCTCAAACTACTTAATGCAGTATCTGATAAACAGAGAGTTTGCTGATCATACTTCACTGTATTATGCTAAAGTCTGACATGACAAACTTTCCAAAATTGTTTAGGAAGACAGATATTTATGCATTTTCCTGCTTAGCTCAGAAGCACAACAAAATGCAGGTTCTTATTTATGCCAGTGTCTTCAGCCTCCTGTGGAGTTTTGAATACAACCATAATGTATCCAGCGTGGTACATCAAATTAAGGCATTCAGTGCTCTGTATTGATTTTGGACACTGTCTGAAATGCTGAGCTAATGCCAATGCCATCAAGTTAGCAGCCTGGATCAGCATATGAGATATAATGATTTGAAGTCTATCTGAAGTTCCAGGCTTATTGCAGAAGAGCAAAAATGTGACCAGTCTCATTCTGGTATCCCCATGAAACACTAAGGCAGTATTTGATGTAAAAGGCTTTTGTGATGATTAAGCTGGTTTTGACATGGGTTCTAATGCACTAGCCATTTGTGCTTGATCCAAAAGATTTTTTTTTTCCAAATTTTGATTTTAAAGGCACTGACAGTGAATCACTTCATACCAAAGTGCTTTAATCAAATAAATTAGAACAGAACACAAAACAGGAAATTTCTTCTTTTATAAAACTAATTAGAAAAAAAAGCCCCCTTAAGTCAGGTGTCCATTTAGCATTTTTCCTATCTTTGTCATGATTTTTTTGTGACAATGATGATTAATATATTGTCTCTACAGACAATAAGTGGTTTGCCTTTTTCTTCAGCCTTGTCTAGAAATAGTGGGTTTTTCAGAAGATACTGCCAATAAGTCATATTTTATCCTAAGCATTAGTTCACTGAATGTTTCAGCAAAGCTGAGTGCAAGGTTTTTCAGCAGTTCTTGAGAAGGTAAATGTTTAGATGGAATTATTTTGCATAAAACATGTAAGAAAGTAGTTACTGCAGATGTGAGGAGAGATTCCAGAGGCTTAGTCAGCCTCAGAACTGTGCTAGAGGAGAATATGTTTTCCTGTGTCACTGTTCCGTCTAATCAGCTTCAATTCTCAGATATCTCTGAGTGTACTTGAAATGCAGTAAACTTTCTGTGAGTGCCCCAGATGCAGAATACACTAAAGGAACAGAAGGTGATCAGCCAGAAAAACGCCATTGCAGAGAATGTATGAAAGATCAGCCTAGCAAAGATATTGCTTGTAGCCAAAAAACTTGGCACATATTTTCAGCTACTGATATTTTGATTCAAAAGAATCAAATGAGTAAAGCTAGTAAAATATCATTGTTGGAAGCATGACCAAAAAAAATTAATGAGGCAGATAAGGTGAAAGGGTAAACCACACATTTTTCTTAAGATCATTCATGGTTTTTTTTTTTGTTTTTTTTTTTTTTTTTTTTTTTTTTTTTGTTTTTGTTTTTTTTTTTTTTTTTAATTGTAATTATTTTATTTTAAGACAAGTAGAAATTAATAGATTTCCCAGAGTTCTGGTTTTTTCAAGGCAGAAAGATTTCTTTTCAATGTATTGGAGGAAAAATGATTTCTGTCATTTGGAGATGGTTTTTCTAAGGATATAAAGTACAAAAAAAAAAAACCCAAACCCTAAACCAACAAAGATACAAAATTTTATCTTTCATGTCTTCAGTTTCTCTGGATTATTTCTACTTTAAAGATAATAAAATACTAGTGTATTATCTCATTAAGGTAAAAGCCACCAGTGCTGGTACCCAGGCTTTTTTTTTGCAATTTGTACCCAGTACAGATTGAAAATAGTGACAGATATCAAACCATAATGAGAACCCGAGGGAAAGTCCAAAGAACGGACAATTTTTTAATGACAAAATAAATTAGATATTTTCCATTTAACATTAGAAAAAGATTTTTTTTTATTATGTTATTTGAAAAATTCTGGTTTGCCTTGGTTGGAACCATTTCTAAGTCTGCTTCAAAAAACTTTTGTTTTTAAAAAACATTTCAGAATAATTAAATATCCTGCTTTTCAACTTAGAAAATAAAAGTTAAATACTTCACTTAAAAATAACTTTTCTTTCTTGAAATTTATTAGTAATAGTGGTACAGCATATATTATAATGAGACATTTTGAATACATAAGATGAAATTCTGATTGACCTCTTTTTACTTCTTTGCCTCCAGTTATTATTTAGTAAGAAACATCTGAAACTTATCAGTTCTTCATTCCAATTTGGAATGGGAAAATTATATCAAAAGATATTAAAAAGTCAGAACTAAGTAGCAACATTATTCTAATTTATGGTCTACATGTCTCTGGAGAAATATAAGGTTTGCCATCTTCGACTATATATTCAAAATCTATATAATAAACAATATTTTCAGTGTATTGCCTCAGAGAAAAATCCCAATCAAAGTAAGATAACTATAAGTGGAATAGTCCATAAGTTTTCAACTTAATTAATATTTTATTGCAAGAAAAGATCATAAACTTAAGTAACAATTCCATGCAAATTTTCCCATTAAATGTTTTCATATAGAAGCGTTTTATATAGCATACTTTTTAAAATTGCCCTAATGTTCACAAGAAACTCTGGAATAAAAAATACAATTTGCACCTCTTTGTGGTTCATGATAAGGCATGTAATGTGACCAACCATTTTTTCCTTTCAATAAATGTTGATTAGATAAAAGGCACTTAGGTCGCCCTCTGTGCTTATGTGGCAATATTGTAGGATGATGTAAACTTTTGATTTAATCAAATTATCTTAACACAAATAAAATGAAAATTGAAATGCATTTTCTTTCATATTGTTTCCTAAAGGCTTTTGAATTGTGTTGGTCCTTTAAATTGCTTTGTTTCCCTGTATAAACCAGTTTGCACTGTTTCCTTTTGCAATTTCTCTTACTCCTTTTTCCTGAGTGAGTGTAAAGAGGAATTTGATTTCTCACCTAACCTGTAGGATGCCTCTGATTTCCCATTTAGCACCTTCCTGACAAAATCATAAATATTAATTCTGCAAAAGCTTTAATTTCCTGTGGAATAAACCCTTCCAGGAAGTTTGTTCAATTGTGACTTGCAATTAAAGCACCTTTATGAGGAAATATAAATGGGGTTATATGGTAATACACTTGAAATTGCTTTTTATCTCTAGATAAGGAAAGGTTCGCTTCCAAAGTCTTTGGATTATACTGGTAAACTTGTTTATGTGTCAATATGACCTGCAATTATAGGAGTCCATTAGAGTCTAATCTTACTCCTTTCCTTCTAAAAGCAGTGAAAGAACAATGTGTTATTTGCTCTTAGTAGTTCAGAAGAAGGAAGCTGCTGAGTCTTTCATTTAAAAGTATGAAGACATTATGAGACTAAATCTACACTGACTTTTGATCTGTTAGACAGCAGGTGCCATCAATAAAATATGTCAACTTTATTAATGTTGGAGACATATATCAGATAATCAGCATCTGAAAGCTGTGACATTTTACCTCAGTGTTAACACAACATTTTGTGTGTTTGGGGTGTTTTTAAAATAAGCTTATTCTACCTCTTTAGTTCCTGCTTGGCAAAACTGATTCTGTTAAATTTGTGAAATTTAAATTTAAAATTTAAATTTGTGAAATTTGTTGTGTTTCATGATTCATCAAGATGCAGGTAGATTTCCAAGAGATTTAATGCTGTGATTTGAAATATCCTTTAACTCCCTCATCATAACTCCTTTTCTTTTTTTTTTTTTTTTTTTTTTTTTTTTCATTGCCATCTTACTTTTATTCATGGCTGTTACTGTTCCTTTGGGAGCTACTGGAAGTTTAGGCTGCCTCAAATTGCAGAGGGACAATATCAAATGGCATGAGATCAGCAAGACTAAGAGTGGAGTGGGAGCAAAAAGTACAGTTGAACAACTTGATTTCAGAATGACTATTATCAAACTTTCATTTTAGTGTGAAGTACTAATTCATAAGAAGGTTTATCTCAAAAAAAATTTTCCAAAGTTCCAGCAGTTATCTGTGTCTACTAATCAGGCAGCTTGATTAGTTGTATATCTGGCAAGGCTTGCATAATTTTTGTTTCCCATAAAGGAAGTAGAGAAACTCCTAACCGGACAAGAGAAGTCAGCATTGTAACGAAAAAGTTTAATTACTAAAAAACAAAACCAAAAACAAAACCACCAAAGAACCCCCATAAAAAACCCACAAACAAACAAACAAACAAACAAAACTACCAAAAACAAAACTACCAAAAACAAAACAAAACAAAACAAACAAACAAACAAAACTTTGAAAAAAGGAAATTTTTTTACTTCTAGTATTGGATCTAATTTTCATGATATTTAAATTCCACAACTATAGTAGGAAATCTCTCTGTGTGTAGTTTAGAAATCTATCTGGAATGTTTGCCTTTTTAAAGCACTAAATCTTACTTTTATTTCCTCCAAAATTTACTTTGATCGCAGACAGATTTTCAGAAAAAAAGTAGGTTATTTTTTTATTCAAACTTACAAATATGAGTATGAACACATAGTCAATACTGCTGAAGTGTTTATAGAAATTCTTAGGACCTGTCCATGAGAATGTCAGAGAAAGGCTGAAGCGCATGAAAGACTGAAATGGGTTGGTGCTTAGAGTAATTAAATCTCAGGTGTGTTGGTTAATTCTGACTTGGATGTGAGATACAAAACAAGAAACAGCAAACACTAATGGTTCTGTTGCTTCCTTGAAAATTATAACACACAGCAGGGTGTGTGATTCTTGATTAATAAACAGGCACCTAAAGTGCACGATGAGTCACAGGCTAAAGGCAAATCTTTTCAGGTACCCTACTAAGCGGTTGCATATCCAGATGCCAAGATACTGAGGAGAGTGTAATTGAAATTGTTCCACAAGTAGTTCAGAAAAGCCAAGCACCCACAAATCTTCTTGTGCTTTAGGTATGTGTGGAACACAAGAGAACATTCAGCTTGTGGCAGACAGTGGGGTTTTTTAAGTGGTGATGTTTACTGATGAGATGCATGAGGCTGGCTATTCTTCATGTTGCTTTCTGAGACCACTCATGACATTCCTCTCTCTCTCTGTTGCCCTTTGCTGCCCCATGCAGTCAGGGTAAATTGAAGAGTGTCCAAAGTGCTACCTTTCATTGTACTTCAACAGCACAAGACCTCTTGTGATATCCCTGTGCAGTAAGGCTTCTATTGCTGGCTATTTTAGGTGAAATATTATGGGAGATGTGGCAGTGGTTTGTTGGAGTTTTTTGGTTGAAAAAATGTACCTTGGTAGCTAGAGACTTTCTGTTTGAGAAAAATATGTCTCCTAATATATAGCTTGAATTTTTTTTCTTGAGGATATGAAATTATAAAGGACATTTGCTTCAAAATTTGCACAGAGATTGTTGTTTCACATCAAATCTGTGAAAAAAAAAAAAAAAAAAAAAGACTGGTTTTATGCAATAACAGGGGCAAAGTAACACTAAACCCTAGATTCTAGTACATTGATCTGAAACAAGTGGGCCCAGGAGCTCCATCTGAGCTCAGACGTGGCCATTTATGAATAGTTTTCTTCAGTTTCCTGGGCTGATCTTAGCTGGTGTTAGCCTGATGATCCTCATGCTGTTGGTAGAACCTGCTGGTGTCACCACCCTTCTTTGCTGGCCTGGCTGAGGTGCAATGGGGCTGCTCCCCTCAGTGCTGATACTGCCTGGCCAGTGTTAGAGTCACCCTGGGTTCCTGACTCTCTTTCCTGGAGGGATCAGCCCAGATCCTGCTACTCACAGATATTAAGCATCTCTGGAACTGGAATGAGAAGCTTCCTTTCTAGCTGACTTCAGAGACATTCCGGAGGAACTTCTGGGCAGAGTGGGGTAGCAAGGTGCTATTTAAACTTAATTGCTATACATTTCCTAATGGGATTTGGCAAGCACCGGTGGAGTGGGCGGGAGGCAGTATTTCACTCTGAAGCACTGAGTCAGCATAAGAGTGAATCACAACAGCTGACTAGCCAGAATTACAGAGGTATGTATTTGACATGTCACTTTATCCATATTGATCCGATTGGGGATACTTTATTCATCTTGTGTGTATTTTTATTCCCTGTGTTCAGCAGAAGACCAGGCTACCTCATTAGTATTTAGACTATTGATGCAGAACTTGGAGCCCATAACCAATGGCAAATTAGTTCCAGTTTGTCACCTATTGGTGCAGATTTATACTGCTTATTATCATTGTAATGCTATTGATATTTCTTACATGCAAAAACATCTTCTCCATCCTAGTCAGACCACCTACTTTAGATAATAATTTTTTCCCAGGACATATGAAACAACATTTTGATCTTTCTCAAAATATTACATTCTTCTTCTCCATATTAAAAAAAAAAAANAAATAAGGGAGCTTGAGGCATTCAAAACTAAATTTCACTTATATGATATTTTTTCAGGAGAACATTATGCTGAAAGATTTTATCCAGACAATGGTTTTATATTTCCATGTGAAAAAATTGGTATACCTGTCTTTATGATAGCAAAAATAGAATAAATCACAAAAGTCCAGGTCAGTGCTTATTTTTTGAAGAGGACTTAGCCATTATGATTTTACACATTTTTTTTTCTTTCTGAAGCTTGATATACAAAATTTTCTAATTATTCTGTTTAAAAGAATATAGCAGATATAATGTCATACACATTTGTCAGCTAGCTAGCACATCTCCTACATAACTGCTTTGCTTCACCCGAATTCAGATGACCACAACTGCCTATGTCAGAAATCTTCCATTATAATTCAGTAACACTTAACAAAGGCTTACATGCATTTTCTGGATTCAATAACATGTAAGAAGAACATGTTATAGCTTCTGATTACACAAAGAATCCTGTATTCATCACTGCCTTCCCAAATAGGTATTCATTTCTCTTTACCTACAGTGCAGAACTCAGAAAGGTACTCAATCTGAAATGCATTTAACACATAGAATAATTTGTTTTACTATTTAAAATGGTTTCTTTGGTAGCACATGCTGTCAATATGAACTCCATTATTAATCCTGTTAAGAATCCTCAGACTGTGGACTGAATGAAGAAGTAATGGAGATTTTTTAGGTAGAGGTGGCTATGGATAGTGTTCCTCTTCTCATCTGGCAATTATTTGTGTTTTGTTCTAAGACTGTGGAGATACAAGGTTTATGTGTGGATCTCATGGATAATTTTGTAACAAATAATATAAAATTACTTTCAGTGGCTAGATAGCATACTTCTAGCATTACAAAGAAACTATGTCAAATGAAGCATTTCCAGAATTTTTCACATGGAACATTTTGCTATTGGAAATGTAATTTTTTAAGTTTAAAAGAGTTTAAAGAGGTGTGCTAATATTTATATTTTTCACAAAAACAAAACACTAATTTTTTAATTTCTATTATTAAAATAAGATTTTTCATTTTAATATTATAAATAAAATAAGAAACATTCTAGCCAGATGACTTATTCAAACAACATGCCTTAATTTTTCTGAAACAAAATATGTCAGAATTTACCATGGAAAATTTATTCTGAAAGGACCACATGGTACAAAAATCAGTGCAAATCTCTGCTATAGTTAAGACTGAGTCAGTATGTATTTAATGGAGATTTTTCATTATTACATTGAGACAAGACAATGAGACTAGAAGCAAGATGTCTGTGTCCAACACTTGTAAAAGTTTTAAATTATTAATTGTAACTTTTTTTTTTTAGATTTGTAATTTACCCTTTTCATGTTTCTAATAAAGACCATAAAAAGTCACTTCCATAATTCAGCTTTATAAAAGATTTTTAGGTCTTTTGTAGGCTTCTTTCATGATTCAAGATCAATAACTCTAAGGATCCCAGGACTTCTCTTGCTGTCTTTGCTTCTGTATGCAGCCCTGCTAACTACTCTTTCAGTCATATTTTTGATGTTGCTTTACCCACAAATGTATTATTGCAGCTATGGGACAGAATGTGCATGCTTTTTTCTCCAAAGAATTGTACAAGAAACCAATGTTTACCATAAAATGTGCATGAAGAAGGAAATAGAACTGAGTAGGAAAAAAACCCACAGGATAAAATCTCTATAATTGCAGCAGTTTTAAACAAAAAAACTTAATGCTGTTCTTAGTCATTTTTCTCCAGAACAAAACCAAAAAGATAATTCTTAGAGAAAAGTCACTGACTACTTTTTCATTACACGTTTTTAAATGCCTCTCTAGTAGTGCTTATCTTTGAAGGTAGTTCTTAGGACTAGCACTCAGCACCTCAGTAAATGATTTTATTTCTCAGCACTGTTTGTCTTCCTCTCCCCTTGAGAGCCTACTCAGACACCCACCCACACAGAGATATTTTCTGACCTTGTGAATTTTAAAATATGCATTCTACATAGCAGAGAACTGCAGTAGCTGAGGTTAATAATTAACCATGCCCCTTAAACCCCTAGGAGGCACTCACTTGCTCACTTACTAGAGACCCATCACCCCCAAGAGACACCTGTTACACAGTGCTTGCTCACTTGAAATTTAAGTGCTCCTATTTCTGTCTCAAATGTTGGAGAACAGGTTAGTGCAGACTCAAGGCATATTGCTGCCAAGGGTTTACTTCCAATTTACAATGACTTGAAGAGAGAGAGATCTGGAAAGAACAAGTAATGTACCAGCTCGCTACTTCAAATGGATTTTAGGAATTTAGAATTCAGTCGCTCAACTGAATGGTCTTTTTTCTCTCCCTTTTTAAATAAACATTATTAAGAGTTATATTGAGAGGCAGAGTAAATGGTAGATATGTCAAACCCAAATAAATCCCTCTACTTGAAAACCAGCTAGGGAGGCTTTAACATGTGTAATCTGGCAAACAGAACAAATTTTCTTTTGATCCTAACCTATTTCTGTATAAACTAGTAGGTAAAAATGGTACTATTAATTATTGATTATTAATTATTAAGATTAATATGACCTGTAAAAAGATATCTCTATTCTAATAGCCCTCTGTGGTTTTTTAATGCCTCCATAGCTCCTCAATCTGTTCTGAGGTTTGAGTGTAATTCACCACTGGTTATAATCAATGTGCTTTTCATTTACATAAAGAGAAAATCAACCTCCTTTAGCCATTACCTTTCCCTGAGACTATGAATGGAAGTTGATTCTTCTCTTTTGACCTCTAGATTGTTCTCTAATTTCTTTGGGAAGAACTAGCTGTACAGCCCCTAACTCTCCTCTCACATTTCGGAAAGCTGGTTAAAAAAAAGACAAGTCCTCTAACTACCCTTTCAGTCTAGCATTGCCATGTTTACACTGAACAGAACATATTAGGAAGCCTCTTCTTGGTAGATATAGGAGGTTAAATGAAGTAGAGATTCTTTGCAATTTGGAAGGTTGATTTTGACCTCACTCATCTCTTGTAACAGGTTCATAAGTTTTGTGAAGTCACACCCTGATTTAAATTGTGCTGAATACCAGAATTCCTTTCTAAAACTGTCTTCATGTCCTATTTTTGTCAAGGATCCTGCTCTAGGATCACAAAGGGATGATTTTTAATATTTATCTTAACTAGTGATGTCACCGACTGAATAGGAAGAGAGATGTCATTGACCACCTGTGAGAGACCACAATCAGAGCTAAAGCTTGAGTATTTATCAACTGGCCTGAAAAGAGAAATGTGCTGTGGTACTGTCTTATGACATGAAAAGTTAAACAAATAAAGTATCCTCTACTGCTGTGAAGATTCAGACAACTTATGTTTTACTTACTTCATATGATTACTTACAAACAGCAAACAAGTTACTGATACTCATTCATATTCTGAATTACTTGTAAATTACAACATCATAGCCCAGTCTAAAATTATAACTTGTTCAGAAACTTGTTGTTCAGAAAGTTTTAGTATTGGCAAATACCTTGATATCTTTGACGTGTGAGTACTTACGTACTGCAAAAAAACTATGTCCAGAGTTGTCTTTACGGTGAAACACTGAAACCTAAAAATGTTGAACATAAATTGTCAGATGAAACTGTCCATGACTGTATTACAGCTGAGTTAACAGGTAACAGTTTCAAACAGTTGATAAAATGTCTGAAAATATATGAGTGACTGATGGGTTTGCATAAGAGAACTATGAAAAAGCATTGGAATGATAATGTTTTCTGAGCTTCATTCCTACAAATATTTCTGCTCTGATTGAATGTCACTCTAACATTTTTCAGTATTTTGACAGCAAACATGACCATCTGCATTGTTAATATATGCACCTGTAATACAATGTTTCTGTCAGTATTTTCTTGTTCTTTTTTCTAGTCTTAATCTGGTTGAATCTGTTATTTCCTTGTCAATTATAGTTTCTCTAAAGTCTAATCCTTGGTTTGGTCATGAAATACCACTTTAGGAGTATCCAAAATGGAGACTAATATGCATCAATGGAGATTATCTGTCAGACATACAGAAGGTTTCATATAAAAGTAAAAATATCACAGAAATACAGAATCACTAGGTTGGAAGAGATCTTCAAGATCATGAAGTCCAACCCAGCCATAACACCTCAACAAAACCATGGCACCAACTGCCACATCCAGTCTTTTTTTAAACACATCCAGGGATGGTGACTCCACCATCTCCCCGGGCAGACCATTCCAGTACTTTGTCACCCTTTCTGTAAAAAAACTTTTTCCTCATATCAAATCCTTGGTGCAGTTTAAGACTGTTTCTTCTCGTTCTGTCACTTGTGGCCTGGAGAAAGAGACCAACCCCACCTGACTGCAACCACCTTTCAGGGAGTTGTAGAGAGTGATAAGGTCACCCCTGAGTCTCCTTTTCTCCAGGCTGACCAACCCCAGCTCCCTCAGCCATTCCTCACAGGGTTTGTGTTTCAAGCCCCTCTCCAGCCTCGTTGCCTCCTCTGGACGTGCTCAAGTGTCTCAGTGTCCTTCTGAAACTGAGGGGACAGAGCTGGACACAGCACTCAATGTCCTTCCTAAACTGAGGGGACAGAACTGGGCACAGCACTCAATGTCCTTCCTGAACTGAGGGGACACAGCTGGACACAGCACTCGAGGTGCAGCCTCACCAGTGCCAAGCACAGAGGAAGAATGACCTCCCTGCTCCTGCTGCCCACACCATTCCTGATCCAGGCCAGGTGCCCTTGGCCTTCTTGGCCAACAGGACACTGCTGGCTCATGTCCAGCTGCTGTCACAGAACCCCCAGGTCCTTTTCTGCCTGAGCACTGTCCAGCCACACCCTCCCCAGTCTATAACATTGCAGGGGGTTATTGTGGCCAAAATACAGGACTTGGCACTTGGACTGATTAAACTTCATCTTGTTGGACTCTGCCCATCCATCTAACTGTTCCAGGTCTTCTGCAGAGCCCTCCTACCTTCCAACAGATCAACACACGCTCCCAGCTTGGTGTCATCTACAAGTTTACTAATGAAAGACTCAATACCCTCATGTAGGGTAGTTTTAGCTGGGTTTTTTTAGTTCAGTGAATTTGAGCTTTTTTGAGAGCACACATACTCCACTGAGGTAGAGTAGCCTCAAAATATAGTTTTGAAGTTGGGACACGGTCAACTTTTGTAAAACCCTTATGATGTGCCTCTTATTTTTAGTTATTCTTGCTGTACTTATTTGCAGAGGCTTATAATTTGGAAACAATTGAAAGAAATGCAGTGTTGGAAACATTTTATCAATGTTATGTTTGCACATTTTTAGTAGTGTTGCTGGCCAGAAATTTTAATACATTTTTGTTCCAGCTTCCAAGAAGATTCATAATATAAAAAATTCAGCAGTATCTCCCATGTTCTGGAATCTTAGGGTTGTGGTGGCCCCTGCAATGTCTTCAGTTTTTGAAATCCTGTTCCTTTAGCTTGTGCAGATTTTCCCATCTGTGCTCCCATCAGTCTTTACCACAGGCTTACAAAGTCTATTTATGAGGTCAAGGAAATCATTATGCAAAGGTAAAGGGTAATCCTTGTCTTGAATCTACAGATGGGTGAAAGACATTGCCAAAGCAAAACATGACATTTGCGCAGAGCCAGGAATTAAACCCAGACATTCCAACGCTCCTTTCCTTTCCTTTCAACTTCCCTTCTTCTAGCTGAAGAGTGCTGTGATAAATGCAATTACATGATCATCACTTAATTATTTTACAATTAGAAAATTGTGCACTTTCCGTTACCTTTTACATAATGATTTAAACAGGTACAATTTCATCTTAGAAGGCATGAAATTAAAGAAAATAAAAAGTTAATTGATCTAACTGTTCCATTCAGAGTTCTGAATAAGAGCTGTACAATCAATTCTACACAGACTGTGGCTTTACATCTGTTTTGATCCAATAATCTATAATCATCTGGAACAATCTGAGAAGGCCATGTCATTTAAGATTAAGACATCTGCATAAAATCAATTATAATTTATTTATTTAAATCTGTCTAAAATTCGCACAAGTACTGAATTTCCATTTCACTGTAAAGTTCTTGCATTAGGTTTCTTTCCCCTATATCTGCTCAGATTTTTGCTTTGTTTGTCCTGAACTGGAAAGAGAAACATTTTTTCTACCACTTATCCAGGAGAATTTTTGGATAAAACTCAAATATAAATATTTGTCTTTTAAAAGTTACAGACATAAAACTGATACAGTGCTACATAATTTTGTTGGCCAGATGGCATAGTGGCAGCAATAAAGCAGCAAAATGGGAGAGCAACATTTAATTCTTGACTTTGCAATAGGGGTCTGCTCTTGGTGAGATTGATACTGTTTTATTTTTAGAGGGCATTGACCAGAAAATGTTTTGTTAATGCCAGCTGGCTTTATGAAGTGCATGCTGCCTCATGCAATCAAGATCCAACACTGTCTGCAGCCATGACAATGCTGTTACCCATTATGTTGTTTTCTTTGAAAAAGAAAAACATCTTATATAACTAGGGAAAGAACAGACATCGCAGGTTAGACAACAAGAGTACATTGATTTACATCAGCCAAGGGTTTGACCTCTCTAATATTATTCATTCACAAAGGGTAAATGAAGAATAAATAGTGAAATTCATCCTGAGAGTTGCTGCATTCAAAGTGGAAATTGCACACATTCCACTATACGGTGTTGTATAAATAGAGATGCAAAGCACTTAAGAAGCTCACAAACAGCCTTCCAGTGCAATTCATTTAGAGCTGGCTAGGGCGCCTTCTCACAGCAAAACAATTTGTGGTGTAGACATACAGCAAAGTTCAGACTGAAGCCCAGATTCCTTGCCAGAAAGGCTCTCCCTGTTATATCCAGAGAGAAAATTGAAGCGTTCCTGTTGCTTCTGTTGAATATTAAGAACAACCATGCCCTATGACGATCCCCATACTTGCTATCCATGCAATTAATCAAAACCTGCAGGTCAGTCTAACCCTGTGAAATATGTGATTCTTCTCTAAATTACATGATATTTTCAAGTTGTGATCCTAAGTTCTTTCTGAATGACAATATTATAAAAACTAGGTTGTAGAATAAAAAATTCTTACATTTTATTTTCATTCCATTTTTGCATTTTTGTTTTAGTCAAATGTTACCTTTTTTTTTTTCTTTTTTTTTTTTTTTTTTTTTTGTGGCACCTATTTATCCCAAAACTTTATGTTCTTTATCCAACTTTATATTCTGCATGACATTGTACAATGAAATAATGGAATTACATCAAGTGTCCGAGCATTTTTTGCTCTCAGTGTGTCCCATACTTTGGTATTCAAGAGAAGAAAAAGTGGTTAGGCAAAAACATTCCATCTCTATCTGACACTTCTTAATGGTTGAAGCAATGAAAGTTCATTTTGCCTTGTCACATTTTTTAATAGTATCTTAATATTTAAAACTTCTTTGGAACTGATAACAAGCATCAGACTGTCTTGAATCACAGTCACAGAATTAAAAACATTCCTAGATGAATATTTGAGAAAATGCTTAGTAAGAATGAATTGGGATGTCTGAAGAGACAACACAGACTTCTTTTAATCATCTTTCAATTGCAGAATTATTCTCTGGGCATGTAGTTCCCTCCAGGAAATAAATTAGGCTGTTTCTTTGTGATGCTGAAATCTACCCATTTGGTCTATAGCTTTAAAATGAAAGAATATGAACTCCAGTTTGTGATCGCTTTGCAGAACTTTTTAGAGACTCGGTGTATTTATAAATTATCTTATAATGTTCTTATGATCAAAAAATATCTGTAAAAATGTGATTGACAGGGATGACAGGGATGGCTATGCAGTGACTACTAAAACTGTAAGGATTAGTGAACCATAATTTGGAGTTATCCTTCATCAGCCATATAACAAAATGTATTATGAATCCTTTTTTTCTATTTTATTTATATGACTCATTCAATCAAAACCAGCCATTTATTAAGCCTAGAGTGTATTTCTTTCTACTGTCTTATTTTCAGAATCATTTAAAGTAATTAAAAGACCATGAGATGTAGCAAGTACATGTTCCTGTTAACAAAAACTGATGCATTTTTCTCAAAAACAAACAACCAGTCTGAAGAAATGTCTGTGACTATTTCAGCAATGAGAAATGTAGAAAAGGTTTTGGAAGTGAAGCAAATCACCTGAGTCTTTTAAAAGGGAACCTTTGGACCAGGCTGTGGCTCTAATCACTGAAGGACAACCAGCATTCATCAGCAGAAGTATTTTTGCCTAACTTCTTTCTGTATAATGATGGTTGTCATATCTGAAGTTTTATACTTCAACTTTGTTAAATTGTTGCTGCAATTTGACATGTACAGCCAGCCATGTTTTTGAGAATGTGGTTTTTTTTTTTTTTTTTGCTAACCAGTTATTTCAACAAGTGTGACAATTAAAACTGATTGATAGCAACACTTTATGAAAAACAGATCTATAAAGTTTTACCTATTAGTTAATTTGAGTTGAACTATTTTTATAATGACTCATGCTTTTCTGTATATATTTTATGGTATTTTATGTATGGATTATAATTTTACTTGTATTCAGATACTTATTTGATGATTTTTTTTAAGTGTATGATGAAAATATTTTAAGTGATTAACGTAAGTCCTTCATTTTTGGGGCCAAATCTGAAGCAGAAGATAAAAATTATTTTGGCATGAAAAAATGAAATTGAAACTGTACATGTGAAAATCAAGTCCTAGGTTAGTAAAAGTAGCTATATTCAAGGATTTAGCAAAGACCATATTGTTTTTTTCCAGACAATTGTCTCACTGATTTCTTCAAAATCATACTTTTAAGATTTGGCTGGAGCATGCATTGGCAAACACATGCCAGGAAATTTTTTATTAGACAACACAAGCTAACATTTGTTTTAATAGAATTTCACTGTCAGAATTTTGAGGGGAAAAAATGAATCCACAAACATGTTCTTCTGTGACATTACACTCTTCTCTCAAAGCATGTTCTTCTTTGACATTACACTATTTTCTCATTCAGTAATAGTTGCATAACAAGATGACTGTTGTAATCAATTCCACGGGTAAATAGATCAACACTTCTTTAGGGCTGTACATTTAAAGCACCTTTAATATGTTAACTACATTCTCAAATAGTTACATACGTTTTGAGTCAAGTGTAAAGTTATAATTTCATATTTCACTAGTTTTAAGCAATTTGTTTTAAGTACTTTCACTGACAATTGCAGAGTAACTTTTAACCTACTGCATCAGGTGTTCCACATAACCATAATAGAAAATAGGTAGCAATAGCTACATATCAGCAGGTTTTTAATGTATTAATTTTAAAAGAATATGTATTTTCCTTTTGTGTATTTTGGATATTTTTGCAACGAGTAGTTTATTATCACCTAAATATCTCCTTTTTATTAGTTTTTTTTACTACCTATTGCACTTCAAACATTTTCGTACAGCAGAAGAAAATACATAATCTGTTTTTACAGTAATGTAATTATTTTAAAGTATTTTTTCTTCTATGAAATGTAAAAAATAAACGTATTAACAAATAGCCCCACATCTTTGGCAGGAGTTTTAATTGTACAAGGTGGCTGTATAGATAAATATGATTGGAGTGTAGTTCTGGACATGGACACCATGTGTTATTTTGCCTGTAACTACCTTTTATCAGTTTCCTCTTCAATGACCCTGTTCAAATATATTTTTTTTCCAATAATCTATTTGTCACAATGAAAGCATATGTAACCCTGATTAAAATGAAATAATGGAAATATTTGTAGTTTTAACTTCATTCAAACTCCTTTTTTCCCTATGTTGCATAATTTATAACACATTTCCAAACATCTAATTTCTGAATAAAATTAATAATTTTCCCTTTCAAGGCCTTGTATTTTGAGCCTATGCACATTTCTTATTATACTTACATAGCTACAGTGTTCACCAAGCTTGCATTTGTTTCCTGTGATGTGAGTGATCTCAAATTTTGTAGCTAATTTAAATTCCTCAATCTGTATTGAAGAATATTTCCATTCAGTCAAACATCTTCCAAGAAGGGATACACTTATAGAGTTCTTCCCTTTCATTTTTGTAGTTGAAGTGTGGTTGACTATCTGAGATTTTATGCTTGAGCTTATGTTGTCCAGTGCTTAGAAAATGTTTCAATCTTTAAAAACCACTAAGCCTTTAAATTTAAGACATTTAAATTTAAAGAATAATTTGGATGATTTAGATTAATAAGGTAAACATTGAGGAATACCTTGCAGATAAAAATAATACAAAACATTAACTATATTAGCTAATTTTGGAAAACATTTGAACAGCAGATTTTGGAAAATATGTCATCATCAATACAATTTCGGGACCGGTACAGAAGTCCTTATCCCTAATCACTCAGACAATAAATGAATCTTTGTATCTGTATTAAATATATTTACATATATTCCATATTGAACTGGAAATGTCTTGTTTATACGTTCATATACATTTAGAATTTGATCTGATTTTTCCAGGAGCTATTGCTGTATCTTCCTAAACCTTGATGCTGCGATTCTCATATTCATACTGGGTCAGAGCCTTGTGAACAGTAACTGAAACCAAAATATTCCCAATAGTATTAATAACTGGCCTTTTTAATAATGACAGCACTTAGGTGAGACTTTCAAACACAAATAAATTCTACTTTAATTCAACATAGGATTTATAATTCAAAACTTTTCCAATGCTCATTTTTAAATTTTATTTTTAGCTAATCATTTCTATACAGAACACTCTGGTGTATTTTCAATTTATTCAAAATATTTAATCTCAGCAACAAGAATATTTTGCATTACATAGAAGACATTACTTATGCATCAGTGATTTGCTAATACTAAGGCTCCGTATTTTGAAAAATTCATATATGCTTTAGCTATCTGTATCTGTGATTTCAGTAGCATTCTGGTGAAGATTCGTTTGCAGAAAAGCCTCTCTTTGAGCAGGGAAACAAAACAAAAGAAAGCAATTTTTAAAAAACTGTCTCTGTTTACAATAGCAAATAGAATGGCTTAAGAGGAATTGATTTGTATGGTGAAACAGTGGGCCTTAGGTGAACTAAATTATTGTGTAAATGACTTTTGAAATAGGTTTATAAAAGCTTTCTTCCATTCTAGGGCTTGTTAGTGCCTGATAAATGAGATAAAGGAGTATATTCTTTTTCCCTTCTACACATTAAATTATTTAATAATATTCCAGGTTCAAGAGAAGATGACAACATTCAAAACCCAAACATTCGGGTGATTGAGCTGCTAGGATGGAAATGAGAGATTTGTTTGTTTTCAGTCAATTAAAAACTTAAATAAAACTTTAATAACTTTTAGCAAAGATAAAGATGTCTCATGCTGAAAGACAGGAGCAGAGAGACACAACACTCTGTGAACTAATGTCCCTGGAGTAGTTTCAGGCAGCATATTCTCTGCTGAAAACCAAAGAAAACAAAAGAAACTCCTCCAGGAAAGGGAGGCTCTCAGCAATATTTCAGCAAAAGATAGTATCACATCAAAGTTTGAGAGAACGTAAGCCAAGGACATGAAGGTGTGAGTACCAGACACTGGACACTTAGCTCAAAGAAGAGGTTTATAGTGTTTTAATAATAGATTTGAGTCAAAGAAATGTTCAGAAGATTTCAAGGGAAATTATCAGATAGAGTAGAATACAGGAATCTAATGCATTGAGTTCAGAAAAAAATTACTAGATACACTGAAGTTCTGTTTAATCTTCATGAAAAAAATAAGAAAAAGCTTTTGTTTTAAGAAAATAGAAAGAGCTATGATAAAAATCTTAATTCATGTTGTAATTGTTCTTGGATGAAAATGTTACTTCATTTCTTTTTGCAGTAGAATAATAGGAGAACACTTCAGTGTCATAGATGCTTTGTGTTTATAATTTTTAAATAATTGCACACTGGAGTGATAACAAAACCACATTTTTATGAAGAGTCAAAAGAGTATAGTAAAATTATTTAGACCATCTCTGATGGAGATTCTAATTTATTCTTGGTTTTTATGCTCACATTTCAAAAGCTAGCTAGAGCTTTTGTGATATGCTATCAATATTGGCCTGCAAACCTTCTAAGATTTTGTCTAATTTTCCAAAATGAGCTTGTGTGTTGTATTTTGATATGAAGATTCTCACACAAAAGAGTGCTGTGTCTTTGAGAGTATCTTTGAGTAAGAGATATTCTTCATATTATTGGTTCTTCTCTGGTAATATTCATTGAAATAAAGAAATGCCTTTTATTTGTTTACTTAGAGACGAGTTATTATTAATTGACTTCATGAATGTAGCACATGAATACAAATAATTTTGGCCTGCTCAGAAATGATTGCTGTGATTCAGAAAGGGAAGTTTGGATAACAGGAAACAAAATATATTTAAGAATCGCACTAAACTTAAAAGGAAAAAAGCATGTTTGAACGTTACACTATGATGTCCATAATTTAAAATTAATTATTAAATATTATCCCAGAATAGCAGATCTTAACATGTAGCCTTGGGCTTAAACAAATAGATATTAGTGGATGCATGCTTCAACTTTATAAAGAAAAAAAATGCACTTCTTGTTCATGACCAGAAGACCACTACTGCAAGATAAATTAATAAAAGTGAAACTGAAATAAATGAAAATAAGCTAATTAAAGTTCATCATAAGAGATGTCTGCTGCAGAGCTGTAATATCAAAATATTTTTTATTTTATTTAAGTCTCATTTAAAGTTACAATTGTCATTGCATTCTGCTAATTAGAAAAAAAAAATCTTATTTGTATCATTCTCCTCATTTAGCCTGCTATTCTAATACTAATCTCAGGTGTTTCAGTCTCCTCTATTGAAAAATAATGCCTGTTTAATTTAATTTCCTGTCAATTTTATGTTAATTACAGTTACAGAAGTTTAGAACAGTAGAAATATCTGATTCGAATAGGGAAAAGAGTTGTGTGGGTTGAAACTATTCATGCAGAATAGGAATAATCCATTAATATTTTTTTTGTCTTCCAACAAGCTTCCAGCAATTAAGAATGAATAGAAAGAAAAGGATAATGACATGTTGTATCAAAATTCAAGTGCTGAAGAAACACTTTGAATTTACATGATCATGATGCATCTCTTGTGCCTGTTTTTCAGGTCTGCCCTATATACACCCCAGAGTCACTGTATTAGTCTTACAAGCAGCTTGATGTTGATTGACTCTCTGAAGCTAACAAGAATTATGTTTTTTAGGCCTGACTCATCACAATTGCTTTTCATGCTTGATACAAACAGAACATACAGGAATTCCATTGAAACTTAAAAGAAACCTCCTTGACTATTAGAGTTGCTAAAGTGCAGAACAGCTTGCTCAGAAAGACCATGGAGCCTCCATTCTTGAAGATACTAAAAACCTGACTGATCACATCCCTGGGCAAAGTTCTCCAGCCCACTTTACTTTGAGCAGGAGAGCTGGACTGGATGATCTCCAGGTAGCTCTTAGGCCACCTTAAATTCCTGAAAATACCCCAAGATATCATACATTGGTAAAGTGGAAGATCATCTTGATTTGAAAGTCAGGGAAAAAGAGAACTTTAATTCCTACTGTTCCAGGAGTTTGGGTAATGTCCAGGCTATTGATGAACAAACTGGTAGAAATACTTGAAATAGTATAGCTTGCTTTAGCTTGGCTCTCAGTTTAGGCTAATGCTTTTATGCTTCTCTACATGCTAACTTGCACCTTGGGTTGCATTTTACACTTGATTAAAAGGTTTTCTGTCTTTATGATTTTGAGATGTAGGTATTGTGACCACAGGAAGGTGTGGATGTCTTACTATTGTTATTCAAGTGTTAAGTAATTAAGATAGTTATACTTTAGGGCACTCACTTTGTACACAGAATAAGTGGTGAAGTAACTGGCTGAGAAACGGTTGATGGTTGCAAGCTTAGATCTCTAAACGATTAAATGTGAAAGGGATTTAGTCTGCCACCCTGCTACTACAGTCCAAATGCACCAACATTTTTGAACAATGTTTATAATGTTGGTAACACTGATCACAGAAACCATGAAAGAGTGCAATTCATTAGCACTGTGAAATATCAGGAATTATAATGCAAAACTTCAAACTTTGGGATATGAAAAAAATATCTCTTGTAGTGGTGAAAAAATGTCACAACTAAGCCCTGTGGAACTATATGGATATATTGCTTTTTACCAAGTCTATTCAAACTCTGTCTCTAATGTCAAACTCCAGAACTGGGGTTCTTCACGTATTGAAAATATAATTTTAGTTTCCAGCTTGGATAGCTGGATGAATTATTTAATGCAGGTTAAGATAAACTCTGTATCATAGAATAAGTTAATAGAGCTCAATTACTACAGATAGCAGGAAGGATATGTCTTTGGCATTGCAGTGCTTTTTGTTCTATGGATGGGAAGAAAAGAAACTATCCCATTTAAGAAACACAACTGAAACAAGGAAGAAACTGATTTACCACTGAGGTATAATTCAAAGGTGTATCTTTTCTTTGTGATCTATTAATCTGCAAGATCAGATGTAATTAGGAAGAACTCCATATGCTGTTCTCAGAAAATATATCTGATTTCTGAGGGTGAAAATGATCAAACCCACAGTCTTTTTACTAAACCTCCAGTCTCCTTGCTAAACCTGAATATCGTCAAGTCCCTACCAAAGGGATGGGGATGGACAAATTGAACAGTTGTGGACTTATTTAGAAAGCAACTCTACCATGTCGCTTCAGAGTGGCGACAGATGCAACTGTATTAATGTTGTGCATTGAATATCAATAAAGCTAAACATAACCCTCTACCCCTCATAGGTAGGTGCCTTAATTTGTCAGCACTTGGAAATTTCTTATGCCTATTCTTCTGAGAAATTATTGGTGCAATTTTATTGACGGTAGAACAAAATTTAGTATGTAGCCTGTTTATGGTTGTTAAAGTGGAGCTCCCTATCCATATTTTTCGCATGGCAATAAATGCATATGAAAACCATCATTTAACCAATAACTTTTTGTAAATATTAATGCTGGTATTCATCATCTTTCCCTCTTGTTTCATTAATATGCAGTTTTCTGTGAAATCTCAACTGTTTTGCAGATTAGGACATAAACAAAGATTAGAGTATATGAATAAAGTTCTTGTTTTTGGAGGGGGCTTATTACATTCATAAAAACTAATGCATAAGTATTATTTATTATGCATTAGCATTCTAGAGTTCATAAATTAGTTCATAGGGATTGAAACTCATTTAAATTAAATGCTCTTATTAGTAACAATTAAAGGACTAATATGAGTTTCATTAACAGAAACATGTACATGCATATACAGGGTTTTTCCAGAGGCATTTTAGAGCAACACTATACTGCTGTGTTTTTATCAACTTTATCTCTATCATGACCTATGATTTTTGGGTGTAAAAATGAGGTGCCATAATTCATTTAGCCCAAATGTTCAAAGCATGTAAAAACTCAGTATCTTTTATAACTGATAGTTCTGCTCTGACATTTTTTTATCCAGATTATACTGTCTAAAGTATATGGTAATTTGCATATCAGAGATGATGACATGTGGGAAACAGTTAACTACAATACAGATATTTAATTTTTTTTTGTTCTTAAAATTCTTTATATTAATCGCGTGAGTGTTTTTAACTATGCAGATAACAGACATATACAATGATCCAAGTTTATTTCTTCTTACTGGAAAAGGACAGGCCATTATGTTATTCCATGAGGCTGGATACTTTCAAAAATTGCAATGCATTTGTCTGAGAAGGTCTGGTTCTCAGACGTAATGCAGTAGAAAGATCAGAATTCTGATGCTTATACTGAAAGTAGAAGTGTAATAAATCCTGCAAAATAAGGATTAACATGCACATCATTCTTTCAGAAAGAATTTTATCATCATTATGTCATTCTCATTGATATTCTATGGAAACAGCTGAATTGGCTTTACTGAACTGAATACTCTGTGTGTTAGATAATTGCTATTCCATACAGCACTTAAGAAAAAACAAGATTAACACTCAGATCTGTTTAAAAACTGCTGTTAACAACTTAGTAAAAGGACATAAAATTTCTTTTAGGTTCAAGGACATGTAGCGATGTTCTCAGGGAATTTTCAGCCTTAGCTCTAAAACAGCCCAACTTTGCATCTGTCACATCCCTTCCCTACATGCCAATTAGGTAAGGCATATAGCTTTTAAAGGATATGTGAAAATGAACAGGATGCTCCTAAATCTTTCATATTTTAATTCCAAAACTTATTTTAGATAACTTTGCTATGATTCTTGTGGTAGCTACAGATGTGATAAGCAGGTGCTCTGTTCTTGTGATCTAGTTGAGACTAATTTCCAAAAAATCAGTAAGAAATGGAACATAAAGTGCCAAATACTTGATGACTTCTTTTTTCTAATTCCCATCTAAGGTTACTTCACTGTTTTTGGAGGAACTGTAGATGATGCAAAGTCCGTCTGGTGTTAAGGAACACCAGTCAGTGCAGGTAGCCTGGTGAGCAGCTGCAGTGTGAGCTCAGGGTGTTGGGAGCCCTAGACAAGTGGGCATGGATAGCTGACCCTTTGCATACAGGGGGCATGGGGACTTATTCCCAGACAGGTGACCAGACACTCAGAGACACGGCAGAAGCTGAAGAGCCCAAGATTTCCATGCACTTAGGGTGTGAAAATATAAAACCCCAGGACTGCCTCAGTTCAGGGTCCCTCCTCAGAGGTGCCAGCTTGAGCTGTTAGTTTTTTATATGGTTATTGAATTAAGATTAAATTATTTTAAGGATTGGGACATCTGAGACTCTGCTATAGGAAATTTGGGGTCAAGCCAGTAAGGAAACCTAATATGACTCTGTGAGTTTGAGGTGCGTAGATGTCAAAGGGCCTCACTCCCAGCTCAATTGGTCCAAATATGACTGCCAAAATAGTTTGATATTCAGGAATAGTTTATGGGATGGTCTAAGCGAATTCAAATCTCTGAGATTCACAGTTTGTGTCATTGGCCCATAAGTATTTGATGCATAGTTACAGATTGGAGCATCTCATTGCAGGAAGTTTCGGTCCATCAAACAGTTACAGTAAAGTATTCTGGTAACTGTCACCTGTTTAAAATTCTGATATACTTGTGTCAGGAACGTTGAGCATTGTCCCACCTGTCTATCATCAGCACTAGCTACCTTTATATCTTCAAAATTTTGTACCCTCAAAAGAATTTTGTTCCCTCAAAATGAAACTCCACCTACCCCTCTACTTGTAAACCTGATGTGGACTTCTGTACTTCATGGCTTGTGAGAATGATTACAGTTGCTGTTTTCTCCCTTCTGGCCTGCATATATATCTCCATCCTCTAGTGACTACAGTTGTCAGTGGGAGCAATATATGCCTATGTCTCATTCTAATATAGAGGTTGAAATACATCTGAATCCAAAGGACAGCACTGTCAGACACTCCATTTAAAACACAGGAAAATTTGCATGGTGTCATAAAATTAATCTAGATGTGTTTGTTTCAGAAGATGTTTTCTAGAAAAAGAGACATTTTTTCTGTACTTCTCTAGCCTTGTGAACAGCAAGTTATTTCAAATATGTTATTAAATTATTTTAAATGTATCATTGCTTCTTGAGTGTAGTTCAAATCCTAGGAGAATCCCCTAACTTCTCACTGAAAATCCTGCATGTCCTCAGCATCCTCTGAAATGTGAAGGGTTGACTCCACCATTTCCTGGGATTCTCATTGGTGCCAGGGTTCAGCATGTAGGCTTCCAGAGCAACAGTAATATCTGTCATTTTGAATGAATACAAATCTCTAACAATCCATGTTTGTACAGTCCCAGTGGAAGCGTGTTGTGTCAGCTGTGCTCGTGGTACTTTAAAGGCTTTATTAAGTCAGCTGGCAACACACCCTGTCTCCAGGCACTGGCTTTTATGGCAGAGGACCTAAGAGACTTTTTTTGTCCCTTTCCTTTTTGTTTTTTTCCTTTTCCGCCCTCTCCCTTCTCATGTTCACTAGCTGTCAGAAACACAGGTAGTGATTTTAGAGAAATCTTATGGGTGTGTTGCTATGATCGTAATGCCCACAATAGAGTTTACAAATGAGTATTTTTACCCACCCACACAATCTTACACATACATGTGCACACACTGTCTGATATTAATTTTGATCGACGTATTACAACTGCTTGATAGAGAAACTGTACAAAATTTATAACTAATTATAAACAGCTTTGTTAGCCCATTTGAAAGGAGGATATGATAAGCTGTGTGAAGGTTCTGGACCATGTATTACAGTAAAATTCCATGCATCCTCTGTCCAGTGGCCTTTTATGTAAGAACTGTACTTTCTGTTTTCTTTAATGTAGACAAAATTGTTTAATTGGTAAATGTTAAAATATTGGTTTGCTTAAGTTATGTTTTGAGAATCAGTTGCTCAAAGACTGAACTTTTCAGTGACATTCAGAATCTTTTCTCTTGCAGCCGTTTCGTAGAGTGACGTTTTCTGTTGTGAGTCAGCCTCAGGACCCGCATCAAGGGTCATTGCAGAGTTGCTATGACAGCGGTCTGGAGGAGTCAGAAACACCAAGCAGTAAGAGTTCATCAGGGCCAAGGCTGGGTGCCCTTCCACTCCCAGAGGACAACTACGAAAGGACTACGCCGGATGGCAGTGTTGGTGAGGCAGAGCATATGGAAAATGGTAGGGGCAAACACGACATTCACACACATAATCTCACTAGCCAGTGATACTAAGTAGACTTTTGAAAGGTCAGTCCAAAAACATAAATAAATATATTAAATAACTAATATCGCAAGTATTTGATTTTTAAAGTTTGTTAAAATGCAGGTATACAAAATACAACGGAACATAACACCACTAATTAAAATAGCACTTTCTCTTTTTTTACATGACTTAAAATCTATACTGCAGAAGCAGTTAAAACACAGAAAAAATATCAGTAAAGGTCTGGGGAAATGGTAACTGAATAAAATTACAAACTTTTCATTTTAGATAAAAGACCATAAAGGACATATATTCTCATTTCCTTCCATTTTTGATTCAAAACATATTTAGGAAATTTCCCAGAATGTAATATATACAGAATCAGGAAAAGAAAATAATATTTTAAAACCCCACTGTAGACAATTCTCTTTTCCCTAAAATTGTTGTATAGACTGTTTCAAAATAAAACCCAATGTCAAGTCCATTCTTCATTATTCAGAATAGAAGAACATTACTTTCCTTTCCTTCACACTTTTTTTTTTTTTTTTTAATATGGTACTTTTACAACACCTCATTTAAATTCAGGGTCCATTTATGTAGATGAGAAAATGTTAAATATTTATTTATTACATAGTAATTCTCCTTTTATTAAAAATGAAAAAATATTAATATTAGTCTCAGGTTAGGTTCTGCTTTTCTTTCTATATAAAACTATTCAGGATTAAAAAACCAAAAAGACTTATTAATTTTGAAATGTATATAATAGAAAACACAAATATTTCAATATTCTCCACTTTTTTGCTTTGACCTAAAGTTTTATGAAGTCGAAGACTGACTTCATTGTATTTTCATTTGTCTATACACAACAAAATAAATATATGTCTAAGTATACCTATTTTTGATAACCAAAGAAATAATGGGTTTTCTAATTCAATTGTAAGAGATGGGTACATAAGAAGGGTGGTGTATTTTTTTGTTATGGAATGAATTAATTAGTATGGCTAAGAGCATGTTAGTTTTTCAGTGATTCCAATACTGAATAATTGTTGGGGTTTTGTCTTCTCTGAGAGAGACATGTCAGCCCATTAAAACTATGTTATTTTTCATGGTAAGATTTTCCAAATCTACTATATATTACTGAGGAATGGCTACAGCAGTCTACATATGCTTAAAGTGTATATCCCAATAGCAAAAAAATTAATTGATGAAAACAGAAGATAGTATTATCCATCTAAAGATATATTAGGTTATGTGTGCTTATACATTTGCATTTATATTCTCTCCTTGGTTGTTTATATGAATATATTTGTTTACCTTTCATTTTTCTGGGGATGTGGTAGGGTGAAAAAACTTATAATGATATTACTAGAAAAAATGTCAGAAAAAAACCTTATAGAGTTTGTACCTAAATTAGGCTGATTATTTTCTTGTCTGTTTTATAGTGAGATTTTGTGGTTAGGATAATCCAGCAAAGCAGAGAATTTGTAGACATGAAATTTTGAGTTCAGAAAGTATTTTGACATGGGATATGCCTGATCCATGCTGGAAAAACTGTAAAATCACAAATGAATATACTTTTTATTGTATTTGGTAGCCAATGAAAAAGAAAATGACATTAACTGAAGTATAATTGAAAACAAAAAGTGCTTGAGCAGTGTTATAAGTTAAAGAAAAATAGTTTAAGTTTTCATATTGATGCAAAAACTGGAGTTACAGTCTAAACCCAAAATATTGTTGGGTTGCTTCTTTTTAATAGTTTATTTTATATTTGGTGGAATGAATTTCTTGGATTTGGTTTTGAAAATAGTATTCTAAAATTAATAGATAAAAACATGGAGGTAGATAAGTACATTAGTTCATGGTGAATGAAAAAAATCTCCAGTAAAAAAAAAATCTTGCATGGTAAGACGTACATAGAATCAGAATTTCCTCCTCCTTTATAAAACCTTGAACAGAAATCTTTAAAACATGGGTGATATTGTAGTGAAAATTACACTCAACCAACTTCTGGGCTTTGCTGTCACATTTTAAAGACAAGATTTCAATAGTGGCATGTCATCTACTGACAGAAATTTCTGTTAACATTAATCTGTAAATACCAACAGAATGGGATGGAATGTACTTTTGATCCTCTATATATGTAATACCTGCTATTTGAGTGAGGGTTTTCTGTCATATGATTCTTAAGTCCACTTGCATTGTTCAAATTCTGATAATGTAGTCTTCAATATTAATAGATTATTGTGACAGAAATTGATTTGAAATTGAAGTCTTTCAACCTTTCATTTGTCACATTTAAGTGGAATCTAGGCAATCTGCAGTGTTTGGCTAGTTTAGGTTTTAGTCAGGATTTATGCTGGAATTTTTATGAAGATTTTCCATGGAAACAGTATTTTGGAAGTGATCTTGCTTAATAATTTTTACTTCAAATATTTACCATTTAATTTCAATTGATGTGAAACAATGCAATTATAACTAATTGCTTTGGATTTCTTTTCATTTTGGAATTCAAAATAATAATCTTCAGCAAGTACATGAAACCTTACGATACATTTCCTTCTTTTTGTTCAAGCCTAGATATCTAAAGAAAACAAGTAATCTTTGTAGTTAAGGTAAATTTAAGAAGGTTTAGTTCACAGACAGAGTATATAGGACATTCAACTTTCTGTTTGCTGTTAAGAGTTTCTTTACATTTTCTCAGATGGGAATAAAACAGTAGAAAATTAGAAAAAAAGACTAAAGGGGTTGATTTTCTTAGAATATGGTGTATGTTGCCCACCAGCCTACATGACTGTCAGATGTAGATTGAAGTTTTATTCTGCTGATTAGCTGTGATGTCAGATGTGGGAGAAAAAAAAAAAAAAAAAAAGAAGAAAGAAAAAAAGAAATGCTAGCAGATTGACTGTGAAAATGCAGTATGCAGAGATCTTGTTAATTAGTAAAATCTGCAGAACCAAAAGTAACTTCTGAGCTAATTTATCCCCTGCCCTTGGAGCTTTCCTTACAAGGAAATTTTGCTCATATGTTGCAGCCTTCTCTGATTTTGCTGTTAGAATGGTACTGTCTTAATGTAAATTGCACAATAATTTTCTGAAGAACATTTCCATCACATTCGTATTTGTGTATCAAGGGCAAATACATTACCATGCTAAATTAGTTTCTTGGTCTTTTGTCATAGCTTTCTAGCTCTGACCATGCCTAATACAACATCTCAGAAGAAATTTTTAAAAAAAACTCTGTGACAGAAACTTCCAGAATTACCTCTCCTCCTGATTCTAGCAGTTAATAGTCAGCATGTGATTTTTTAAATAATAATAATAGTACTAGTAAAAACCCCACTAATTTACCACAAGCTAAGTTACTGGCCTGAAGTATGTCTTTCAACAGTGAAATCCTCTGAAGGCTGCCAAAATTGTTTTGGTTTTGGTTCTTCTTCTAACTCTTATTTAACTGTTTTAGTGACTATTCTTTTTTTTTTTTTTTTCATTATAAGAAAGAACATGAAAGAATTGCATTTTAAATACTATGGATTGTTATGTTTCCTTATAATTTACGTTTCCTAAGAATTATAAATCTCCCTAGGTTCTATTTCTTCTAACAAAGGTAGGGGTAGATGGAGATGTATTCTCACAATTTGAGGAATGGAAAAGACAGCCTTTTCATACTAATTCTTAGTTATTAATTACAGATATGATCTTTAAAGAGAGCTTTCATTGTTCTTTTTCATTTCCCTTCACCTGATTCTATTAGGTCTCTGTCAGATTTCTCGCAGTTCTCAGAAATATTTAATTATATTCCTTCTCCCTACCCACTGATTTCTGCATACCTACAGGTTTTTTATGCATGCAGTGGCCTAATCAGGTTTTTTTTGTTGTTGTTTAATTTAGCTGGGTGACCTATTGTGGTGAAACTGCAGCACTGCAGGTTATGGCTTGTATGATCTTTCCTCGGGATTTGTTTCCTAATTAAACTGTTTGCCACACCTGAGATACCTGCCTTAAAGCTAGCTCAGGTACTTCTACATGAATGTGTCTTTGATCTGCAGCACAGAATTTTAAGTTTACCCATGTTTCAATATCAAACAGGGTTGGAGAAGAGCAGTCAGTTCTGTGAAAGAAGGAAAATAAAGGAATGGTTTACAGCTTCCATTTTTGCAGGGGGAAATGGAGTAAAGAAAGATTAAGTGGCATGTCTGAAGTCACAGATAAAGTAAGGAGCAGAGCTCAAAAAGGAGCTCAGAATTTTTGTGATTCAGTTACTTGACTCCCACAAAGAAATCAGTAGATAAATTACTCTCGGACTGACACATGAAGAAATAAAATCCAGGGAGGAGAAGTGCATTACCTCAGTTCATAGTCCGATAATACACTCTGTTTTCAATGACAATTTCAGATTTAGACTGTGAGTATCAAAGTTCCACCATCAGTATAGAGAAGGGTTCATAATGTACTAAATGATGGTTTGAAAATGCAAAGTGAATTTTGACAGTTAATAAATATAATTAATTTTATCTATTAAAACAGTCTCTCACTTTTACTTGTGAAATAGGTTCTTAATTTGTTCTCTGGACAAAACTGTGAAGAAAAGAATCCATTAATTTAGGGAACCTATGTTTACAGAATCTGGTTTTATTTAGCTTTTTGTAGTGCAAATAACACAGCCTAATATTCTTCAATAACTGTCCTTATTGTATAATGGCAAACAGACACTCACTGAATTTTTTCAGAGAATGACAGCACTTTTGCAGTTCCTATTATTTTCAAATGTTCTTTCCCCTTGAATCCAGGTCTTAAAATTGCATGAGAATAATTTTGTTTTAAAATTGTGTCCTGAAAATGTTGATGTAAGTAGTCCATCTGAGAGGCTGAGCCAGTACAGGTTTTCAATGTAGTGATTACACAGTAACAGTTCGTTTTCTGTTTGATTGGTTTCTTTTTATTCTGTCATGGCTGCTACATCTTCTTTTTCTTAAATATCACCCTGCATGCATGAACACAAAATGCAAGGAAGTGCTGCAAAAATTGTTATATAATAGAAACACATAAGAATTCTTGTCCTTGTTTCTGATGAATCCTAACCTATAATTAGGCCCATGATGAATTTTGGATTCTGTAACACTAGCAACATACATGGTAATGTTTTGGAACACATACATATTCAGCGATGAATTATATCTTGAAGCAGGTTTTTTTGAGAATACAGCATTCTGATAAGATCTGTGAAAAGACATTTGATAAGATGAAGAAAATCCCAGCTTGTAAGACAGAAGACAAACTGTGCAGGAATCCCTGGTACACTAGTGCAGTCTTATGTAAGGCAGGGAACCTGGCTGGGAAGAACATTGGCTTTTCTCCTTGATTTTTTTTTTTCATTTCAAATTTTTTACTGTGTTCCTTTAGATGACCTTACCCCATATGTCTGTGAATTTTTTCAACATAGGAATAAGTTTGATAATCTATATGCACATTAATACCTTAAGTTTCAAAACCATATTGTGCCTGTTCTTTAAGAGTTACTTGTATTTTGAAGTGTTCTTTACATACACTTGTAATAGAAATTAGGGAAATATGTTTTGTGTCAAATTCCTAATGCTGATATATACTTTTACATATACATTTACTTTATTAAGTCAATAATTTAACACAAAGTTGAGAAATTATTTTAGTTTGTCCATTGTACATCATTGCACTAAGGTTTATTTATATTAACTGCTATTCTATGTTTACATTGTACTTCAAATGCGCAGTCCAAAGTAAAGCCCCAAATATACACTAAATACAATCAGAAATAGCTCCCAGTGAAGACAATAGAATAGCAATTTTTTTATATCTTCTCTAATTTCCTTGACTGTCCAGATGAACATCAACAACTTCTATATTCTGTTCATGAGGTGTACCTGAGTTTGCTGTGAGTGGTTTTCTGCTTGATCAGGATTTTCACTGTTTAGAGAACATATGTTTGGATTTTCTGGAATCAAAGAAAGAATGTATATTTCTGTATTGGAAATCCACCCCCACGCATTGGTAGCAAAACAAATTATTCAGCACTTTTTTGATTTTCTGAATAGAACTGCATGTCTCTTCCTGTTCTCTAGGTTGCTTTCCCGGTGTATTTGTCCTAGCTCCTTTTGTACTGCACAGTGAAAAGTATATGCCACTTTTATGAAAAATCATATTATAGGATTTCTGCCTCCACTCCTGATTTCAGTATCTTGCTCTTAAAAAGAAACTACACACAGCAATATCTATTCACCCCTGTTAAAAATAGCCTATTGATACCAGATAACTTGAAATGACATGTACTAAAACTTTGATTTCTTTTATTATCCTTTAGAAAAGAAACTCTGTGTTTACATTCCATCAGTTTTTAAGCAATAATTTGAAAGTGGAGGAAGACTGGATTTTTAAAGAACCATATCTGCAGTTATATCTGTTAGGATGAAGCAGTGAGGGAAGGGTTTGTATGTACATGTGGGTGTGCACACTTGTACACATCTCAGTGAGTCAGTTCTCACTGCAAATACTCATGAGATCTAGACAGTTGCAGTTATATAACCTGCCTCATCTATGAATTTCAAATCAATTCACTGAGGCGGATAGGAACAAACATACTAAACTGACAAGTGGAGAAGTAAATGATCAGAAAGTAAAGCAGTATGTCCACTGTCATGCTGTGAATTGATCCAAACATTGTGAACCCCTCAAAAAGTAATAATTTGAACATCAGCTTCCAGTTTGATGAAGGTTTTGCAACTGACTTAGTGAAGTTAGGCTTTTGTCCAAGCCTTCCATGCCAGCTGCTAGCTCAGGCAGCCTCCCACTGATGCAGATTGCAGAACTCCCTTTGATACTGTCACAGTCCTCAATGTAGATGGAAGGCAAAATGCATTCCAAAATTTACAGACTCAAGGAAGAACAGACATCTGGTTTATGAATGGAATATTTAGCAACCTTTGCATCCAAGGCAGGCTCTTTCCTGAAAAAAATCTAATGCAAAGATTCAACGGAAATTTATTTTTCCTCTGTTCCAATGAGTCCTTTCAACACACTGTATTTCCCAGTTGGCTTTATTTAATGACAGATTCTTCAGTTTCCTGGACAACATTAGATCTTTCTATCCCTCCAAATCTTCAATATAATGGATCTTCAGTATAATGAAGATCAAAAACAAGTGTTTTATAGGGGTATTTCATCTTAATTTCAGTGAAAAATATATATGGGAAATATGGGTAATGTATAAGGTCAGCGCAAAGATCGTCTGGTGGCCAAAATAGGGTGCTCAGGGAAAGGTATAGCAGGACAAACAAACTGATTTGTTTTCCACATAGTCTTCTATACATCAACAGTCGGGAATTCTGATTCCCTGAGCCACATAGTGTGCATTTAGTAATCTTTATGGATTTACATATTCAAATTTGTCCAGTTTCTATTGCATCCAACTATTAATATCTCTTTCTCCCAATGAGGGTTTTCAAAGTGATTGTGTGTCCAAGAATAAGTCTTGGATTGGACAAAAGCAAAATAAACTTTGTATCGTGTAAAGGAACAGTTGATAGGAATTTTTTAATGAGAATGCGTTGATTTGTACCAGTACTAAAATTTGCTGTTGTATAAGAAGTCCCTTATTCAGCTAATATTTCAAAAGGTTTAAACCCCAAAGATTGAAGGGTAGTGTGTGTATCTTTTATGTATTTTAGCAAATGTAAATGTAATTTTATTTTGCCGAAATCTACAGAATGGCATTTAAAGGAATTAGAAGCTCCAGTATGATAGGTGTCATCTATAGTTCTGAAAGTTCTATTTTATATTTATATTTCATTACTGATTTTCAGAGAAATAGAATGATTTCTACAATGACAAGAGGATTTAAAAGCGAGCATAATATGAATTCAGACATTTAAGTATTTTTGAATATTACTATGGTATCACATATATTGTTTATTTTTTGCCTCAACAGCAACACAGCATTCAATGTGAATGCTAACTCAAATGTCTTGAATAAGTAAAAAAAAAAAAAAAAAAAAAAAAAAAAAAAAAAAAAAAAAAAAAAAAAAAACCCAACCATGACATATACTAGAACAAGATATATATTAGAAATTTTAAGAAATTTCTTCAATATGTTAGTACAGTAACTTAGTATTTCAGGGCTTCTTGACTTTTTTTGAGCAAGGAACAATACTAACAACAAAACCCCCACTACCAAAAACCCCAGGGTTTTTATGCTCCAACACAATTTTTGTGCACAGATAAAAGCAAAAGAAAAGTCAGTATTTAGTATGTAATGAAATGTATTTTAGTAATCACTGTTTTATAAGGTACACTTTTTTTTTTTTTTTCTGTAGACTAGAGTAATAAATTCTAATAATATTAATTGCAAATCTTTTATTGTACATAGCTGGTCAACTGATGTCTAAAAGAGTTGTCCAATTTTATACAGATTTTAAGAAAGGACAAAAGCATGTTTCAACAAATAATAATAAAAAAGATTATTTTAATGGATTATTCCAATCTGTACCTTTTTTCTAACATGTAAAATAGGAAATTGAGACATAAATGTAAACTTCTGTATAGACAATAGCAAAAGTAAAATGTGAAGGGTATGAAGGAAGAATAATAATGATAATTAATTTATATTGATTACTGTGTTATCTCTTGCCATCCAACATGTCCACATGAGCTTCTCCAGCTTGCTTGTTTTAACCTGTTTTATAGCTCTATCTAAGGAAAAAGTCAACACTGCAGGGGCACTTGTTCTTTTAATAAGCAATCTGCATTATTTCATCAGAAAGAGAAGAAAAAGCAAAGTGTATCACATTTTAAATTGCATGTAAACAAGACACAGGACTATCTTCCACCAAAGTATTAGTTTTCTCCCCCTATGGTTTTATGGTAGATTTATTTTCTTGATCCAAGCATTTTTCCATCTTTTTCTGAAATTTTAATAGTTCTGTAAAGACCAGTAGTGTCCATAGAGAGAATTCTGGGAAAAGGCTTTTAAAATTAAATCTCATGAATTCAAAAAGTGTGTGCTATTTGTGTCCTGCTGTCCTACTGTCTTTAAATTATTTCAGCTGCACAGTCAGTGGTTTTCTTATGTAGTTTTTTTGCTCAAATTAATTCATATTTTCTTTGAAGAGGAGAATCTGTCCCTTTTTGGGGCAGTGCAATGATATTCTCATAATCATGAGATATTAAAGTAACATTATCAGTGGAATATGACATTGCAAATTTTATTACAAAGAGAAGGCAAAGAGAGTTGATGTAATTTTACCTTATATTGTTGCTAGCCAATAACAGAAACTTCTATTCTCTGAGTGGAGAATAGAAACCTATTAGTTAAAAAAAAAAAAAAAAATTGAGAGATAAACTTACATATGCATGGCATATTTTATTAATATCTCTCAATGTCTAATTCTATTAACAGTGGCCATCATTCCCTGCTACTGAATTAGAAAGTTTATGCCAACATTCTTTTAATATTCTGCTATGTATTGTAGTAATAATATAGGGATTATTGTAATAAATCAGTAGATTTGACAGCTCTGGAAGTGTGTGTGTTCTAAGTATCTCATACACAGCCATTATTCAAGTGTGTGAGAGAGCAATAAAATAGTTACCTTTGCTTATTTTCTATGTTTCTGGTGGTTTCTAGATCTAAGGGGGTTAAATGGACAAAAGAGGAGTAACCATGAGTAACACTATTATATATGCTGACTTTTTAAAATAGAAACTAATATTTTAGTTGTGTTTGAGGATGTCTGATTAAATACCCCATAGCATGATTAATATACTGTATTTAATGCAGTTTCATTTGGTTAAATTATTTTTGGTTAAAAGAAAGGATGGACAAAGGTAGTTAAATGAGACCTCCTGCTTAATTATATGTACAAAAAGTTTTCATGCTTATTAAAAGCTTATAATAGCATGATGAAAAAAAAAATGTAAAGACAGTTAAAGGATGTAGGAAAAATTTAAACAGTTCTGGAGAACTGAAATAATGTGACCGATCCATTTGACAATATGCAAGGAATGTGCACAGCACGACTGAGGATTCATGGAAACTGCCTGGATGACACACATCCTTCCTAAAGCCCTCTTTCCATCATGGTGTTGTACAGAAGTATAGCAAAGCAGAAGAGGAGAGAAACATCATGGACTTTGGTTCTACTCTTGGCATGCTCCAGATAGCCCTCTCATATTTTAGACATTAATATTGGCCCGATAAAAGCTGTAAGAAAAACTGGAGTCAATAATTTTGACACTATATTATCTTTTCATTTTCTTGGAAGCAATTCTAAAATAATACATTCTGCCCATAACTCTCTACTTGGATGACACCAAGGACAAAGGATAAAGGGTGATGGGAAAAAATGAAATTTAAGTTACAGCAAAATGTCTTTATGTCATTTTTATTCAATTGAGGGACTCAACAGTAGTGTGCAAGGGGCATGAATAGAATTGGTTTTTCCCACCCATTGTTTCCTCCTATACTGGAAATGGTCATATCTGCAGAATTAAACTTTGGAAAATAACAGTGGCATAAGAAGCTGGCTCACAGAGAATGATGAAACAAAATAGTTGTGAGAGTCAAAGAGGAATACATCCCAGATTTTATGAATGACAACACAGAGGACAGGCTCTGTACTGCCACAGCGCACCGTTCCCAACAAAGGATGTTGCTTAGAGGCATAGCTCACTTGCCAGGAGCACAGATAGGGAAACCTGAGACACAGTCAGATCTAATCTCACAAATAGTAATGGGAAAATGCAGAAAAACCCAAGATGCCCCCAAAGGTTTAGATAAGTGAATATTTTTCTCTTGCTTTTCTCTTCAAAAGGAAACAATTGCCTTTAGGTTTTAGCAGGTAGAGTCCCACATGCTGTTCATGCCATGAATTTTAAGTGGAAAAACTTTACCAAAACATAAAGAAAGACGTTGTCCTGAAGTTTCTTGAAAAGTGTTATCAAACATGCTATGTTAATTGAGGAACTTAAGGAACTTATAAAACTAAAATGTTCTCTCTACCTCCTCTCCTCTCTGTCTAGTATTGTATTTTCTGTCACAGACATTTGGAAGGTTCTTTTTCAGAAGGGCCTAAGCAAACAAACTGACAAGACAAATTTGTTTATTACTGTGAAGATAAATAGTAAAAGAATTGGATCCAGTTCAGCAGTGATAGAAAGTCATTACTTTCAGGTGACAGTTAACTGGCTCGTATAAAATGAGTTAGCACTTTGAGAATATTGCCTACTGGAGAGATGCTTGTGCCCCCACAAACATTAACTAGCATCCTGTTGAGAGTGTCAGCTCAGGAAACAGGAGAGCAAAGCACTACTCAGGTAAAAAGATCTGAAGTCCTTTAGTCTTTGAATAACAGTGGCTGCCAAGCACTACTTTTTGGGCTGGCTTTGTATCATGGACAAAGTATTCTGTCTACTCACACCCTGGCACTTCCTATCAGCACCAGGCTTATGAGGAAAGAGGAAATCCACATAGGGCCGAACTTCTGCAGTGGATTAAAAGAATTTCACATAATTGTAGTGAAGGACACTAGTGATGACCTAAGCTTCAAGGCAGAACTGATTCCTATACTTCTTAGCACTTATATTAATCTAATTTTAAATGATTTAAAATCACTTAAATTCTTACATGAACAAGTTCAGATCACTTCAATGTAAAGAGGTGCTTTAGTAATACTACAACGTGAAATGCTTACTGTTGCTTTCTGGAAAGTAATGATACTTTACAGTATTGGAACTCAAGAAAGCTTGTGCTTTATTAGCTGAAAATAATGTTAGTTGCTCTTTGTCAAGAAAGGGTGGAAAACAAAATTAAACAAAAAAAAAAATCTACTCTCTAGATTTGCAGACAATTCTGATCTCATGCCAAAAAAAATTTTTTTTCCAAAATTTTACCATGTTGATTTATTATTTTATCTCACAAATATTTCTTGAAAGTCTCTTGCTAAGAGAATTTCCCAGTTCTTTGGTTACCTCTTCAATAAATAATAATAATAGAAATTCACATATATATTCACTAAGTGTGTCCAATACAGTTTCCAAACAGGTCTTGAAGCCCAATGTAACATGAAGAAATTCCATTAGAGGTGCCTTTTAAAGTGTTTGTTTTTTTTTTTGGTTTTTGTTTTCTGGGGTTTTTTTGGTTTTGGTTTTGGTTTTGGGGTTGTTTTTTGTTGTTTTTTTTTTTGGGGTTTTTTTTGTTTTGGTTTTGGTTTTGGTTTTTTTTTTTGTTTTTTTTTTTTTTTTTTTTTTTGGTTTTTTGTTGTTGTTGTTTTGTTTGTTTGTTTGTTTGTTTGTTTTTCCTAAGTTCACTGACAAAATCTTGGAGAGCAGAGTCTCTGTGTCATGCCTCATAATTTGGTGTCAAAAATCTCAAAACATCTTGCACACTGAGAGGAAATTGTGGGACTTTCTTGCCTCATCTTTTTTATTAGCAATTGCAAAGGGATTATCAATTTACAACTAAATGATGAACTCATTTAGACAGACTAAATCTGAGTTATTCTCTCCTTTCCATATCTCACACAGGACTAAAATTTCTTTAGCACGGTGCTACAATTGCTGGTTGTTTTTTTTTTTTT